>VZRR01006730.1:742277-947299 GCA_013398015.1 Oreocharis arfaki | reverse complement strand
CCCCAGATGCAAAACGGCTTTTCATGCTTCCCAGCAAAAAAGAGAAAAAAAAAAAAAAAAAAGAGGAAACGCGGAAAATCAGTTCTTCTCAGTGTCCCGGCTGGCTGCTGAGGCGTGTGGGGGTGCAGCCCCCGGGCTCCTGGAGCATCCCGAGCACCGGGGCTGCAGCGGCGCGGGGGCCCCGCGCGGCGGCGCTGCCCGCCCGCCGAACGGCGCCGGCGGGAGCCGCTGGCCGGGCCGGAGCGCCCTCAGGGGGAAACGGGGAATCCCGCCCGCAGGGAAGCGGGTGTGGCCTGGCGGGTTAGAGCCCGTCTTTGGGACACGGGCAGCTACACCTGTGTAAGGCACCCGAACGCCGTGGGGCGCTCATGGCACCTGACTGGCGCCGCAGGTGGCAGCGGGGCGCGGATCGGCCCCTGGAGTGCCCGGCCGGGCGTGGGCAATGAGGCGGTACCGCTGGTGGCCTGTCCCCACGGACGCGACCTGTTGTGCTGGCAGGACACGAACAACCCGAGCCCCGGGATGGTGCCACACCTTCCCCCGGTCACTCCGGCGCCACGGGAGGCTTTCCTTTAGCCAGGCACAGCCTCGAGTGTCTCAGAAAGCCTGGCTCCCTTGTCACCGCAGGGGGGTGGTCTTCACTAGAAAGACGTTTCGACAGCTGAGTCTCCACCACAAAACTTGCTAATAAAGGGGTCAGAGTGGCTTAGTAAATTCATGCTTCATCGCACCTAATAGTGGTCTCTGTACTCTGTCCCCAGGACCGTCTGAAACATACTTTTTCTTACGGTACAATAACAAGCTCACTTTTGTAAAAGGGTGGGGCACGAGTGGTGCCGTGAAACAGCACTTACTGCAGAGAGAAGGTACCAGAGCCCCAGCAAAATCTCTGGAGAGGTCACATGTGTAGGACTCGATGTGAAGCACTGACAGAGGACACGGGCAAGCTGAGAAACAGCAGACCATTAATGTGGACAGGGCAGAAAGATTTTTAAATTTTCCAGTATAGGTGGTCAGGCACTGGAAGAGATGTCCAAGGTTTCTGTGGTATCTCTTGGAGATCTTCAGCAGTTCAGCTGGCCTCTACCCTGAGCAACTTGATCTACTTGTGAAGCTTTGAGCAGGAGACTGGACAAAATGCCTTCCCAGAGCTCCGTGACAACCTAATGTTTTCTATGATCCTCTGATTCCGAAAAAAACCATATCAAGGGGTAAGTGAATCAGAGGGAGACCTCCAAGTGTGTGGAAGGAGCAGTGAGGCCCCAGCAGAGGCATTTTTGCCCACTGTTTGGTGGGGGACAAATGCAGTAACACTGTTGCTTGGAAGTCCTACTCTGACTCATCCCAGGAGACATTTCTGCAAGGCACAGCGAAAAGGAGAAGTGACTGCTGAGCCCTGAAGAGAGGGGGGGAGGGGAGCTGGCCCCATGGAAGCTCAGAACAGGGAATTTTAGTCTTACTCATCATATTATTTTTGTATTTGGGTTTTCAGATGTAAAGCTCAGTATTTCTGTCAGCGTATTAACTCTGTGTGCACCTCAAGTTTGTCCACTAGCCCCAGTGACTCCTTTCATGCCTGACTCCATGCACAGACACACAACTTCCAGCTGGGAGCTCAGTCCGACTAGCACTTTACTGGTGCTTGTAAGGAATAATTGAACTGCCTGGTCAGTGCTGTTTAATCTGGGCAGAATTCAGTGTCACTCAGGAGAAAGAAGAAAAAAGATGGACCTGGTCTGGGAAGGATTAAGCCAGAGAGCAGGTTAGGACAGAGGAGTGAAATGTGGCAGATGAATGACATGGGGCAGATGAACAACAGAGGATTTACAGAAGTTAGAATGGAGTTTCATGCTGATTTACCTCATCTTAACAAATGTAAGCAAGAAATGGAAGGGAAAGCTGTGTGATCATGAAAAACAAATAGTGCTGGAAGGTCTAGCAGAATCTAAACCTTTAGCAGAAGACCAGCATGTGTTTGTTCTTTGCTGGAGTTTCAGACTTTAATAGTGAGGTCACAATACTACCCTACCAAGCTGGATAAGTATTTCGTGTTTGATACACACTCATCTTTGTCTTAGACTTAAATGTAGTTAATGCTGGGTTCTGACCATAAAAGAATGCTTCTGCATGTTTTGCAGTGCTCAGTAACAAAAAACCTGATTTCTATAACCTAGCACAGCTTCCTGTCTCCAAGGCAGAGGCCCAGCTCTGGTTCCTGCCCTTCAGCTAGCAGAAGACAGGCTGCAGTTCTGTATGCATGTTTCAATATCAGTGCTGCAGGCAAACACATACTTCATAACCAACATTCACACTTCATTCTCTGCACAGAGTGAGATCTACACCCCTCCCAGTGAGGGCCATATTCTGACTGCTGGTGCCAAGATTCACACTCTCAGCTACTGCAACTAGTGGGACCTATGCTGTCACTCACCTTGATTACTGTAGGCTTCACACTGTACAGAGCTACCTCCTCCTGTAAGTGGAGGAGCCATCACTTGGCACAGCTGTAAGGGTAGTACTTGTAAGACATGCTGTGAAGAGAAGGTTTAAATATCAGGCCTCTGTAATGAAGGGATTGATGGAGTGCAAAAGGATCTCCAAAGCTACTGCTGTGTTTCGAGACAATGCCTATCTCAAGCCAGCAGAGACAGAATTAAATTTTCCAGCTTCCTGAATTCAGGAGGATCCATTATTAGCATTGACCACTCAAATTTTAAGTGCAGTTATTGCAGCCTAGTACAGTTTTCTTCTAAAGAGGAAGTCACAGCAGTGCAGAGGTCAGTGGTTTACAGTCTCCTTCCAGACTCTTGATGAATCTATGCCATCTCCATTTGGGTGCAACATAGAACTACTCAGTAGGTTGGTACGAATAGCTCTGTAAAAAGACCGAGGAGGACATCTCCTGCTGTGTTTCAGTCTGACATCCTGCATTATGAAATAAGTTCTCAAAGACGGAAGAAAATGATGAGATCAGGGTTTTTCCATTTCTGTTTGTCTAAGGTGACAGAAGTTGTATAAAGCTGGCACTAAAAAAAGAGCAATTGATAGCTAAGTTCATCTGAGGTACTCAAAATAGGTGGGAGAAGCCCTTTTTTTTCTTCTCTAGATGACAAAGAAGCCCAAGACTGGAGCAGTAGTGGGAGTGTCACAGGCAAGGCTGAAACTTAGTGGCAGACATTATGGAGGAGGATTCAGAAGAAGAATAGCAAAGAGAATTGTCACTGAATCACAACTAACATTCACGAGAACATGTTTCCAGTAATCTGAAGAAACTTGATGTTTTGGTTAAACAGAACAACTCACATGCAACATCAAGATGGGCAATCCAGCCCACAGCAATGGTTTCCTGGTGCTATGATCAAGGATAGAAATGTGCAAGCATGAGTAAATTTAGCAGAGACATCAAGAGGACTAGTAGTAGAAGGAAACAAGCAGCTTGGAGCAAAAAAGAGTAGAGTCCAACTCAAAGTAAGCCTTAGGAGGAGAAAATTGGGATACAGGCATAGCATCTCAAATGTGAGGTCTGTGAAACTGATTTTAGATGGATAGAGGTGGTATCAGATACAATAGTGATAAAGATACATGAGAAAAGTTGTGAGACAGTACTGCCAAATCCCTTTTCACTCCACAACTTCATACTAGGTATTTTGTATTTTATCTTTTGGTTTGTGTTCTCAGAAGCCAAACCTCTTGGCATACAGAGAGGTCCTGTGGAATCTTAGTCTCTCCTTGCTTCAGAAGTTTTTTATCAGGCAGCTTGAAAAATTTGGAAACATGAAACTGACAAAATTGAAAAAACTGAACACAAAAAATAAGAACCCAAAATTAATATTGCAAGGATCTAAAAATGTTTTAAGCAGCCATGACACTTTTGGATTCATCCCATAATTTTGCGTCACAAATTTTGCACTATCAGAAATGGCCTAAGCGCTGAACGCAGTGCATTTTTTCCCAGCTCAGGCATTTACTTACACCATGGAAATGCATCTGCTGGTTGGCAGAGCCAGTGGCCCCACAAAGATCACAGATCCTGAGCTCAAAAGCTTATCTACTACCCTCATTTCTTGCTATTGCCACAGACCTCTTCTCAGCAGTCTGGGGCTTTGCTCCCCAAATGCTGGGCTTGTCCTACACAGCTGCCCACTCCTGATAACACAGCTGAGGAGCCCAGAGGAAGTTGTACAAGATGCTTTTGTCAACACTCCTTCCCACATAGACCATCTCCCGTCTCCTTTGTTACTGTAAATTGACATCAGAGCTGCTGAATCATAATAGGGGAGTCACAAAAATGTTATTTATGTTGTAGAAACAAGTCCCCCCCCTCCCCCCATTGTTTCCTGCCTGTGTCAAAATGGAGTCACTGATTTTTGTCCTAGCTCCTCCTGCATTGGCACTTGAGGTGAGGCACTCTGAGTTGTCCTCCTTTGGGCTGGGATAACATCCGTGTACAGACACAACCAAGATTTGATTCTGGCCTGTGAAAAGACAGCCTTGCTATGCAGACACTGTCTGGACATCTCACCACGAAAAGCCATTTGTAACCAGTTTCTAAGAGATTTGCCTACAAGGTCAGAGCCCCAAGGGAGTTTTTCAAATTAAACACTGCGCGTTTGAAAAGCTGACCTCCCACACAGGACTTATTTGCACTACAAAAATATTTTGTTAGGGTGCTTAGTTGCAACAGGCTCTATTCACAAGCCTGTAGATGGAGCTGAGCTGTGGTTTGCCTTTCCAGCACTGTAACGGAGTTCCCAACAAACCCCCGTGCTCAGGAAAGAAAACAGTGCTATGTCTGGAAAGAGGTGCATGGAACAGGATGACCCGGTGGCATTAGACTGCACAGAAAGACATAAGAAGAACGTTTAAAAAAGACAGGAAAGAGGCAGGAGGAGACTCCAGTGACCAGAGCCAAGAAGTTACCAAAACATTAAAAATACACCGGGAACCCGAGTAAGTTATGTCAAAGGGAACGTCTGAGAGACCTGGCAAAACACAAGGAAAGGAAGAGATCATTAGCAAGCCATCCAAAAAACTTCATGATGATCAAAATTTTCTGTGTATAAAGTCATGAGCATTTATAAGTTTTATGTGCAGATGAATACTTTTGAAAGCCATATTTTCACAGCCCAGTGAGATTTAACTTCCCTACTTTAAAGTAATATATGGGCTCCACAGAGATTTGCCAAAGTATTCAGGGGAAACTTCCAGACTTTACTGTGTAAAAAATTTACCAGGATAAAATACCTGTTGATCTCTTGCAGAAATTAAATTTAAAACTACAACATCAGTTAGAAAAATCTAGCAAAATTCACAAATTAACTAATTTAATTCAAAAATGAAAAGAAAGTTGTAATTTCTTTCACCAGAATCCTGTTCCTCTGCTGTTCTCTTCCAAATTCTTATTTTCCAACCAACTAAAAACCAGACAAAGTTGTACTCTAAAAGAAAATATGGAAAAGCAATAAAAATTTCAGTTCTTCATTTACTGAATCTTCCCCACTAACTATGACTCACCCTAAGTTATCAAAATGCATAATAAATTCAAAATAACAAACTACTCTGGAATTATGACATAATGTAGCCAACACAAATAACTGAATTTTAAGGCATTACAAAATTGTTATTATTGCTATTATCGTTGGTAGCAGTAGGTGAGAACAACATTTGGCTGAAATTATATCTATGCAAGAAAAAAATCTTGTAACCTACTTGGAAATCAAATGCAAAAAGTGAATGACAGAACCTATAGAAGAAATTATTGGAGAGAAAAGAAGATAAATTAAAAAAATATCCTAGTGACTTACTTTAACTGTGTGACTTAGGTCATGTGAAAAGTTTCTTTTTTAACAACAAATGAAATCATTGTTCTTGCTCAATTCAGCTGCCATTGTTTGGCTCATAACACACTAAAACAGGACAAAATTAAAAATACTTGCATAGTCATTGCTAAATCTCTAGTTAAAAACAGACCATAAAACTCTGCATAAACTTCTCTATCATGTGTTTTATGTATTTCATAGTTTCAAACACATCCATCCCAATTTGAAAAAACACCCTGTTGTGCGTACCACTGTTATACAAATGTTTCTAGAACTGTGCTGAAATGTCACTGGCTGTTGAACTCCAGTCCCTTTGCAATCGTTAGCCTATGCTAAGTAAAGCTGACACCACTTTTGCCACTGCATTTCCATTAAACGTAGGGCAGATTCAAGACCAAGTGGGTGATTTATGCTCCATAACTGATGGAGGGTGAGTGACAGCAAGGACAGAGGGAGGAAGTCCTTTATTGGACTTTTTTTTCCCCCCTGGATTTGCATGGATTTTAAGGTCTATAGCACAGTTTCAGCTAACTTTTCTTTGTGGTAATACCATTTAGTGCTGGTATTACTGTATTTTTTTTAAATTAACAGATCTCAAAACACTTTATTCTTCTTTAGACACAATGCTTTACTTCAAACAAGGCACTAAACATGTGCCTGCCGTGACCAAGAGGGAAAACAAAGGCATAGAGGGTGCAAGTGGCCAGCTAATGAGTCAAGGAGTCAGAAAATTAACTCATTATCCTAGATTACAGGCCAGACCCTAAACAGTGGAGCATGCTCTCCTGTGTCAGCATTTGCTATTCCATTTTCTTTCATGAAATCTGTCTTTCCACGAAGGCAATTCAGAGGTTACAGTTAGCTGAAGTGACATTTCTGCAAGTATTTGAAGACTGAAAGAGAGCACCAGAAGTCACAGGAGAGGTGGTCAGGGCAAGAGCACAGTGATGGCCACATCACCTGGCTTTCATACAAAGACAGGTAAAGACAAAGGAAAATTTTAGGGGTTTGATGAGTGATATTATTGGAAGCAGCAGATTAGTCACTTTTCATGTTGGAGAGGAGTTATTTATAGCTCTTTGTTTTCCACATCGTTTGCCATGGGACTTTGGCAGAAAACACATGGTTTTATGTCTGGCAATATGGAGAAGATGACAGACTGGGCTTAAGAGCCACAAGAGTCTTCAGACCTCTGATTACCTCTGATTTTTCCAGTGCAATTAGTTGTTTTCCAGCTGCAGCTCTTCAAAAAACTTCCACTGTGTATCTTTGGTAGTTTATAATAGGGTAAAATGAAAAGTTTGAAATATGGATTGCATAGTCTTCCCCTCTGAGTTACCCTGAAATTTATCCAGTTATGCATGCAACATTTACTTTGGAGTTTTTCCTCAAAATTAATTTGAAATTGGTCATATTATGAACAGGAAATCAGCATGGCCCAAGTACAAACTTGTCACAAAGTCTCTAAAATTTGAGCTCATGTTTATCAACTGTTTAATACTCTCCATTCCTAAGGGATTGAGGGGATAAGCAGATGGTCTGCAAAGCAAAACTGTAGTATTTGAGGCTTGGTGTGAGATGTGCCTTTTGGCCAAGAGACATGTACAGTCTTGCCTGCTATTTATTTCCTCTAACAATTAAGACAAACATCCATCACTCAATAAATTAGCTGCAAAACAGCTGTTCCTAGACGTCATATGCCTATCCTAGGATGGGTTTTGTCATGCAATTGAAACTGCTGTAGAGCACCATGGGATCAGGCATTACTTGTATAACACTGAGCAAAATGGTAGCTCGACAGGCCATTCAAATACAAAGGATAGGCCTGTTTCTGTTGCAGGATGGATGCAAGTTCAAATTAGAAAAGGTGAGGCAGAGACTGATATTTGAAAAGGCCTTTTGACAGAGAGACTATTTAAGAAGCACAAAATCTTAAAGCCACCCACGTCTGTCATGAAGGAGCTGCTTTTTCAAAGTCTGCTGAAAGGGGGCTGGCCCTGCTAACAGACAAGGAGATGGTCTCAATGCACTAATGGTTCTTTCCATCCAAATTTCCTGTGTGTGTCACAGCTGCTGATCTGTGCAGCTGTCTCTGGTGGTTTGTTGGGTTTTTTTTTTGCCTACCCCATCTTGTGTTTATAGACAATTTATCATTTTATGCTGCATATCAGGGAAATGAAGAGTAAGAAATACAATTCTGATTTCTGCAACATACTGATCATGAAACCCTCAACTGCCAAGTATCTGTCCTGTTTGTTAGTGATTAAATAGTAAATACCAACACATTCTTACTCTGAAAAAACTACCCGTGGGCTTTAGATTTTCTTTTGTTTTCTCTTTGTTCTCCAGGCTTATGCAGTCGGGGATTTATCCCCTGCCAGTCTTTAGAAGGTCCCACTCCGGTGAACTCCAATAAGCACCTCTCTTCCCCCTATAGAGGTGAGTTACAGAGAATGCATGAAAGAGTAAAATCAGTTTCCCTACTTATTTGTGGGATTCAACAAATTTCAATTCATATGTGGGGTGATGTAACTGTGTAGTAATGGAACTTTAGGGGGGGCTGCTGCCAGCAACACATATATATCCAGGTGCAGTACATGTAGTCCCCTGGGACAGGGGGGACACTGGTTTTAGTCATGGGTGCCTTCCGGCAGACTGGAGCAGGTGCTATCACCCTCTGATTCCTTCAGCTTTCTCTCATCTCATTCACCAGTTGTTAGTCAAATTCACCTCTCATCACCTAGAGGTAAAGACAACAGCTTGGGACAAAAAAGAAACGACTGATGAAAAGCCCCTCCTGAGCACCCCAAAGCTTGCACACTGTGGGCAGGAGTAGATTGGCACTGGTTTGTGAGAGTATTGCTCCATAATTGTTAGTCCTTGTGCTGCCCACCCATCTTGTGTTCATGTCATCCTCCTTTTCCTGCTCATTCTTTGGGCAGATAGACCCCAGTCGCTGAGTGTTGCCTCAGAGTAAAATAACACGTGGTGCCTGTGGTGTGGGAAGGAAGCTGGCTGTGGGAGATAAAGGTCTGAGGTTAAGAGCAGACCGACTGTTACGCTCCTGGGGCTTTGCTGCTCTTTGTATAACCTTGGTGTGGCTGAGTGATACAAATCAGCACTACCTTTTCTGATAAAATCCATCTACCAGAGGCAAGCAGCAGCCATACCTCCACATCTTCTTGTAGTTTATTACAGTCCCAGTGTTCCCAAGGGTCTGGATGGGTCAAAGGTTATTTTTCCATTATATTAGTGCGAAACAGTGACCAAGTTTGGTTGGGGCTGAGAGACTGAAGAAATAAACTGAAAGAAAAAAATGTATCAGAGAGTTTGCAAGAAACAAAAGCCTTCAGGGAAATTCCAAGATTGCCAAAGGAAAGAACAGTCGCTGAGAATGTTTGTGCAAAACCACCATCTTCTTCCTTCCCAGAAGGATTAGTACAACTCACTTTGAAAGAGAAAGAAAGAATCGAGAGAGCAAGAAACATTTTACCCAGCTGTCCCACTCTGCAAAGCCCCACTGCTCTACTTCACCCAAAGCAGCAGGCAGAAATGCAAAATCATGTCATTTGTGATCTACAGAAACAAAGCTCAGTGTTTGCATGGGTGGGGGAGAGAGACAGTCAAGCTTATCACCAACTGGAAAAAATACAGAATAGAAATGCTCTGGTTGCTTTTAATTGTTTTTTCTTTTTAATTACTTTTCCTCTTTGTGCAAGCCTTAATTATTTTTCTTCACAGGGAATACAAATCCTAAATAAAGCTTCATTGCACATAACAGTAGAGATTGAGCCATAGTTTAGAAGACTAGAGAACAAAAGTAATGGTTCTGGAAGGTGCTGCTCCAAAATCAATATTTAACTCTTCAGTGGAAAACAATAATTAAGTCAGAAGTATGGAAAAAACAGAGAAGATCTGAGCTGATCTCCTCAAAGTGTTTCTTAGCCTATCTTAAGAAAAATATTCTATCTGATTTTCTGAAGTTCTATGCAGTAAAGAAAGTTCTTACATTTCTGAGGGCTACAAAATAAGCAAGTGTGGGTTTACCAGGCAGGTCTATGGCAGCTACACTCTCCATTTGCAATGTCCAGAGCAGAACAGACATTGTCCTTAGACAACCTTGTCCAACCATTCTGTTGTCTGATTCAGACTCAAGCTGGCTGCTCAAAGGGAAAAAGTCCTGTGGGCATCTGCATAACCGAAACCTGAGGCAAGCAGAATGTTAAGTGTAGAACTGCTAAAAATTTTCACAACAAAGGGAAACAAAAATCTGCCTTTTCTCTGAGGTCAGCTCTGTCCTGAACATTGCTCTAGCTTCTGTCACATAATCCTGACACAAGGAAGTTACGCCGTCTAAGAAAATTCGGTGGAACCAGAATGGAATTGTCGTGTAGAAACCCTGCAATTCAAAACACACCGTTTGCATGTTTTAGATACTGATTCTGTTAAAGCTAATAAAGTACTACTGATGCTATAAAATACTTTATAGGTCATATTCAGCTCCGAACATTACATTATTTATTGGTAAAATATCTAGTGGTCTAAATGTTCCAACAAGTGCAGGTGAAATCAAGAGAGCTCAAGACCTATGAAAATCAAGCCTGAAGTGTGTAAGAGGAGAAAAAACTGTCTGCCTGTCACACTGCAGAAACTGTAAGCAGTGAAATTAAACAAAATTATGCTTCAATTGATGTAATAAAAATATGTTTTGATCTAAGGTTGAATTGATAAATTGATGGACTAAAATATATGTTATGCTGAAAGTGATGAAAGTGTTTTGAGTTTTCAGCCTACCTTTTGTTTTTCTCTTTCTCCATTGTTCCAATTCTTTTTTGGTCTTTCAGTTTTGTCAATGAATAAAAACAAACAACAGGATAACCAAATAAATCTGAAACATATTTCACAGAAGGAGATCTAAAGAGTTTTAGCTTAGCAAAATTAGGCTATGAGGGGCTATAAGAAGCTGCTGACTGGTGAAAATACAGTAAAGATACCAAATAAGCAGAGTGAAAACCTTGCCAGTGAATTTAAGAGGACAAATGAAGGGACAGGATGAAGTGTGCAGGGTAATTTTAAATAAAAAACACAGATGGGTTTGAAGTAAGAAATGTGTGTTATAGAACAGCTACTGGAAAAAAGGTGCTTCCTCTTCCTCTCAGTGAAGGTCCATAAATCAAAGCATTTATGGGCTTTACTTAAGGCCTCCTATACTCTTGGTAACAACAGCTGAAAGTAAAACCAGAGGAGCCACCTCAGTTACTGCCCAGGCAGAGCCATAGGCAGGAGGGATAGCAGCAGCTTGCAACTTTGAAAAAGTTCTCTCTGAAAAAACAGTAAGAAATAATTGTTTGAATCCAATCAAATGTAACTAATTTAGCCTCCTGTAGGAAAGATTTTGTTCTCCAAATCACTTATCGTGCCTGTATTTTGAAGACTGCTTTCCATTTTCCAATCTGCACCCACATGATGCAGTTTAATACAATATCTACAACACATCTTTGGTCACAGAGGGTGTTTTTTCTGGCTTTAAGGGCAATCTTGACTTGCAAAGGGCTGTGTCAAATCCTATCAATCAATGCTTTCTCCAGCAAGAGACACGGAAAAAGTCTGACAACAGGAATCTGTCAGTCTCCAAAGCACTTAAAACTCACTAGTCCTGAACACTTTCTGGGTTTATTTGCATAAAACGCACCCCTTTCCTTCTATTTCTTGCCTCACACATTAGATTATTTTCATACTGCATATTAGACCACTAATAAGGCACAAATTTCAGAGAGCGTGATCTACTCTAATAAGCACACAGAGTTTAGGACTGAAACCCCCTGGTTTCCCACATCATCTTCATTGGCTCTGTGTTTTAGTGCAATGACAATCAATGTATGATTTTTCCACCCAGACTTAAATTGCTATCTGCAGAAGTTTATAACACTTTGTTTGGACAGGTCGTAAGGAAAAAAAGTCAATCTCAATAAATATTAAGCACAAAACAGTTTTAGACAAATCATCAGAACTCTGGAAAGAAGCTGAAAGCCAGTTGTGAGTTGTAGTGAAAGTTGAATAAAATAAATGAGGAAGAACTGGTGGAATAGTTTTTTTCTAAATTTTTGGTTTCCATATGGAAATCCAGTATGTATTTTCACAGTAAAAAACATGATAAGAATCTCTTCCTTGCTCAGAACAGGCTAATTTTCATTAGTCTATATGGCTAGGAGTTCCAAAAGTCCAACCTTAATGACATGAACAATATTCCCAAAGGGACAGAGTGCAATGTTGACCTCAAAATTAAGTGAGCTAGTGATTCTTTTTTTCTTTTTTTTTTAGTGTGAATGCACAGTGGTAAGACATCTTGAAGTTTAAGTATGTGCTGATTTGTCTTCCCCTCAAAAAAAAAATCACCAAGCTCTCCATGCAAAATCCATTACAAGTGTGTGAACCAGGACATTTTACTAGAAACAAACAGGATCAATCTTATACTTTGCTTAGTCTGATACCAAGAGAAATGGCAACTGTCGTAGTTTTCAGGAGAAAAGACATGACCTGCATGGCAGCGTTCTGTGCCGTAAACTTCAAGATTTTAATAACATTTTTAGAAGTTTGAAAGCAGCCAACAGACAGAATAACCAGCAGGAAGAGAGAGATGTTAGATCAAAATGAGAAGAATATGGATATGTTAATTTTGGAACTAGTCATGTTGCTAATCTCTGAGCACATTTGGAAAGAAAGTTTATTTCATGGCAAGAAAAAAACCCACAGTTGTGATCTTTAGAAAAATTCCAAAGTGTGTGTTGTTAAGAGAGTTAATGCAATGAGGGGAGTTACAAGACAAACTGACGTTGCCTGCTGAATGACTGTGCAAAACAGAAGCAATCTGTATAGAATAAGTTACTTCAGAAGGAAGTATAATGAAGTTTTTCTCGCAGATTCGATATTTTCAAAATTAATCTGTGCTGGAAGTGTTATAAATTCCATTCCAAAGCAACCTGGAGAAGAGAAAACAAACAAAAAAAACCCCCAAAAACCCAAAACCCAACAAACCAAACAAAAAACACAAACACAACAACAAAAAACAAAACCAAAAGAAAAATCAGGAAAGAAAAGCTAGGAAATTAATTTTCTCTCTAAATATTGACAAAACAATTCAGAGAATTTACCAAGAATTTAGAAATAGTTTGATTTCCATGACCAGCTTCTCAAATCTGCATTTATTGGACAACTGAAACATCTAACAGAAATATAATGCCTGGATCTAGTTTCAATAGCTAACATCATCTTCCGCTCCTGACCCTCTCCTGCCTTCCTATTATTGGACTTCTTTTGAAGCAACTTCTCTAATTAAGAAATCCTGCTTTTTTAATGCCTAATCCTCTACTAAAATTTTACTCGCCCATCATGCAGCATATAAACTTGCATTTTTCCCCTTCGGCTTTGCAGAATAAATTTTCAAGATTATTTTGGTATTCAAAAATAACAAAAAACGTTCTCAAATTTATAACATTTTTGCATGTTGTATGTCTCTTGTCTCTTTTGTTTGTTGTGGAATATCCTGTTCTCTTTCAGCCTTTCCTAGTTCTATTCCATGCCCCACTGCACCTCCAGGGAATGGTTTCCTACTTGAGAGCAGTCTGTCACACACCACCTTTTATAAGCAGAAAGCACCTCTATTCTCTGAAAACTTATGGTACACTCTGTTCCCTGCAACCATGAGTGTGAGAAATAATTTTTCTTTTTTAGTATGAGAAACATCCAAATCACAAGATACACAGATAAATCTCTCCTCTAAAAACACCCATTTCTTCCATGTTGCCAAGGAAATGAGTACATAGTTAATCACGATCAACAAAACACAGTCCTCTCCACCTTCTCTATTTCTATCTTTCAGCCTGTCAGCCCTCCAGACAAGAAGCTTCTTACTGCATTTTTGTACAAGTTTCGGGGATGAAACAAAATAATTAAGAAAAAGCCTTTGCATTCTGTGTAAGAGCATCCTACTGTAGGGGATCTAAACTGAGAGACACAGGACATGTTGGTGCCTGAGTTAGGCTGTGGGCCTGAGAAACTGAAGCCAGGAGTTGCATAGGCACCCGAAGGTCAGCAGATTTCTTGTCTCTTTCTCAGTGTACCCTGCAGTGTTCTGTTAACATTTTGCAATAGGTTCAGCAGCTAAGTTTTTGGGGTGGGTGTAAGAGTGCACCGCTTCCTGTGGTGACCGTTCTTCCTGTTTTCTCAAGGCCGATGGAGACGAGCTGGCGGGGCTGCTGATTTTGAAACAGGGGCAGATGCATGATTGTCTTGTGAGAGCACAGAATGAATCATCATCCCGTTCTTATAGAAAAATCCCGAACCTTTCCAGATTGGAACTCTAACTCTGTGGCTTTGGGCTACCTGCTCTTTCATTGAGAGGAGGGTGGGAAATGCCCAGAACACCAAAGAGTCAAAAATCAAGAGCCAAACCGCAACAGATCATGAGATTAGTTTAGAAATCATATAATTTTTGAAATATATTTTCTCTGTTCACTGAATTTCCATATTTTAACCTACATCCTATTCTCTGCAATAAAAGCAAGAAGTATCTACTTTTTTAATATAGAAAACATGAAATATCATGAGACTTTTAATAAAACCACAAGTCAGTAGCCATAGATGGACAGAAAGATTACTGAAAAACAGAACTACTTTTGCCCAGGTTTTGATAAACATTCAAACAAAATAAATATTCAAACCATCAAAGGGTTCAAGGGTGCAGTAATTCAGTTTTTCAGTAAAAGAAGAGAAATCTTTGGTGAAAGACAGGAAAGGAAGGGAAAATAAATTGACGAAAGAAAAATCATCTGCTGTAAGATAAAAGATGCAGAGTAAATCTATCCTGGTACAACTTTGCCTGGTTATTATTATCAAAACCTTAGTATCAACATGAGAGATTCCCCAAAACTGTTTACAAATAACTACAATATAACCAGGATTACAGAAGATGCTTCCCTGAGTAGTATATTCTCAAAATTGAAATGAGTATTTGAAGAACCTGCTTGCAAGAGCGAACACTGCCCCCCCAAAAAACAAAAGGCAGTCAATTTAATACTGTACTTAGAGCTTCAGACTCATATCAGCCCCTAGATTGTCTAGAAATTTTGAGGCTAACACCTGTTAGCTAATATATGCTAATGAATATGCTTGAGAAATCTTCTTCAGACAAGGCAGTGTGCATTTTACCATGCACTAAGCTCACGTATTTAAATATTAGGCTTTCCTCTATGCTTTGTTATCCATCATAGCACTAGGTATTTTTGGCAAACTGATTTTTTCTTAATCTGTTTCAGTTCATATCCAAGCTCCCCAGCGTTCTCCAGACTGCTTCATGATTAAAGGCTTAATACATTGCTCTTGTTATCAGTTCCATGCCAAAAAGCAGCCTGCAGAAGTCTGCATTTTGGAAACAAGACCTATGCAAAATGGAAAGGAGACGATGAGAAAATAAGAACATAAAAGGTCTCTCTTAAGGCTGAAGGGAGTGATGGTAAAAGGAAGGACTAGGGGGGACCCTCCTGAGGAGATACATGGGGTCACTCTTGACATTTGGAGCCAGCCTAGAAAGGAACAGAGACTGCTATTTAAACCAAATGGCTCTGGTTCTCCTTGGTCTCATTGGAAGGCTCATGCCTCAAAGTACATTCAACCCAACTGACTGTCAAATATTTACTTTGGGCTGGATGCATTTAACATCCTCAAGAACACTTTAATATTCCATTGCCTGTATGCTAACACCTCTGCTTTTGACCATCTATTTGAACCTCATGTTACCATGCCTGAAGTGCTTGAAAATATTTGCATATCATTTGGCACTTTCTGGACCCTCATATTCTCCTATTCTTGCCTGGTCCTCTATAATCTTGGACTGTGCTTTGCATAAATATTTTATATGGGTGAATATCCCTTTGGTTTCTGAATTCTTGTCACGGGCCTACCCTGAGTTTTCACGGAGAAGTGAATATGAAAAAGCTTGAGTTCCTCTCCTCATACTGCATTTGTTTCACTTTCTCCTCTTTTCACTCCTGGATTTAATCTGAATCTCTCTGAGCTCAAGAGTAGGGTTTCTGAGTTGTCGGTTCATACAATGAAGACCTTGGTGCTGCTGGAGTAGGCAAGCAATGAGGACACCCCATTAGATATCTTCCTGATCTGTGTCAGTGGCTCTACTTTCAAGCATCTCTTCCTTTAATTATGTTTTTTTTCTGAAAATCTCATCAGGACTGCTCAGTGGTATCTACACAGGGTTTTGCGTATAAAACTCTAGAATAAGAAAGAACACTTCCCAGTTTCCTTACCATATGACTGAGCAAAATATTTCCGAGAATCAGTCTATGGTGCATTACAAGATAATTTATTTATTTTTCCTTCCTGGCTCTAAAAGCAGAATGAATGTAGTCATCAATCGCACAGAGCTTTGGCAGTCTGACAGTCTGCAGCGTTATGGGGCTAGCATGGTTATTGTGGGGCAGTTACTTATAACCTCAACTGGGGGGTTCACAAACTGGAGAAGCAGAGTAGAGAGCTGCTGACAGGTCTTGGAACTTGAGAGAAAATGTAATGCTAAAAGACATGGATGGTGGAAAAAACCCAAATGTGGATGGTGGTAAAAAAATAGAAACTATGGAGTTACGTCATCTGTGGATTTATCAGTGTCCATCACTTTGGATGACATGATGTGTGACACTAACTTTCCAAAAATGTCCAACACGGTTTTCTGGAACTGCTCTATCAGAGAGGTTCAAATCCCATCACTTTGCAATTACCAATGTAGTACAGCAGCTCCAAAACCTCTGCGTGAGGAAGCAGACCTTTACAGACCCGTGTGTTAAACCTGCCCAGCCCTTTGGAAGCACATGCTGTGAGTGACAGAGCCCATGCTGACCAGAGAGGCAGGCTGCAGCCTGCAAATTGGCTGCCCAGGGCTGCTACGAGTCCGTGGCTAACCATCAAGTCAACTGTCAGGCTGCTGGGTGGGGGCAGGGGCATTGCAGTGATATTATGAAAGTTGTTTATCCACTGATTATCAGCAGCAAGAACATACATGAAATAACAGCAGGCTTTTACAGGAGGAGCCTCTAAATTGCATTATGGTAACAGATAGTGCATTTGTCCATGATCTGTGCTCCAGCAGAAACCGCTGAATAGGTTAACTAAAACCAATCCTACTCTTCTTTCAAGGCTTGATAAACACAGACTGATCAATGCCAACTGAAACAGCAGCAGCAAAGTTTGGAATGTGGGAGTTCTAGGGAAATAATGCATGTGCAATGCTGGACACTCTGGACCCTAACTCTTTCCCGTACCCATAATCATCAGCAGATTCCAGGCACTGCTACTCTGCAGTCCTGTCCTTCCACAGAACACCAGTGTTGTCATTTCAGATGGTTAGCAGGCACAAGCACAAATGCAAGCTTCAACTTACAGCTATGAGTTAGATAAGCCTTAAGTCTGTCAAAGAGGAAAAAATCGTGGTTACGGAATTTCCCAGACTTTAAAAAATTCATGTCACTGCGTAAAAGAACACATTTGTGAGAAGTTGCAGGGCTGGGCTGGGTGACAATTCATAAAGAAGTAGTTAGAATGCAGGTCCCAATACTCATTTTCCAGGTAACCCCTCTTACCTGCTCAGGACCAATACCATGTGTGTATATCAAATCTATGAGTTTTTTAATTTGGATAAAATGGTAGGGAATATGGAAGAACAAGAGCTTCTGTTCTCGTGTAAGAGGCCTGTAAAAAGATACTACTACTTCAAAAAGAAAAGTTCGTCTTCATGTTGTTTTCATTCCTGCTTTTTGGGTTCCTTTCCTCATCAAGCTGGATAAACAAGTAATATTCTCTCATCAGTGAAATAAGAAACTTTTATTTTGAAAAAAAAAAAACAAACCTTCTTGGCCCTGGTGAAACTTCTTTGACTCCCTTTTATATATGAACCTAAGCAAATGTTGGACACAGATACAACCAAAGCCACTTCAAAATATGAAGGGAGTAGCAAAGCTTAGCAAAAAACTGTTACAAGTTTTCTGATTGTTTTCTGAGTATTTTTTAAAATGTAATTTGAAGAAACTGGACCTATGGGAAAAATTACTAAATTAATACTTTATGGAAATTCTTTGCATTTCCAGTCCAGTCAAATAAAATAAACATGGTCCCCTGAAACATATACACAAAATCTAGAGATAATTAATCTAGTGATTTGTCACTATCCAGAGAAGTTCTGTTGTAAGAAAAAATACTCCCCACATGCACAAGGCTGGTGAGCATTGACCACATTTGTAGTAAACTTGCAAGTGTGAAAGGCCTTAATTTTTTTGTCCAATAATTGGTACTGAGCAAGATGTGTGCCCTTTATCCATATACAGCTGGAAGAAAAAAAAAGAAAATCAGTGCCTTGTGTTTATAGCCATATATTCCAACATCTCATTGGTAAAAGGCGCATAACAAATGTGAAGGAAGAAAGAGGCTTGGGGAGCCATGCACACAAAACCAGAAACCGCAGCAGTACATAATCACTTTAAAACAACTTCAAATGTTTTGTTCATATTGTTGCCAAGTGGATTCCCTAATGACAAATTAGCAATTTCTGACTGCTAGGATGATGAGCACTGCACTACAGATTCTAGAAGAGGTCTCTTGCAAAATCTAGCATTTAATCTGTCAGTGAGAGCGCAAAGTAATGTAATGTAAACTCAATACATCTAAGACAGGCTGAGAAAACAGTTTTGACCTCAGTGGAGTGTGCTAAAATGCTAAAAGAAGAGGAAGGTCTTGCTGGCAGACAGGATTTGTGAGAAAATATTCAAGGATTAAGATAATTCTCTGGGGCCGTTTTCTTTTTTGGTGTGTTACAAGCTGTCACAAAGCATGTCTTTCCTGGATAATATATTACTGTGCAGAAATCTTCAAACTGATGCCTGGGGAGGGATGTGACATACAGTGGCACGGCCAGGCCCGTGCCTGAGCTGAAGTTTCTTCTCAGTGCCTTAGTGCCCTGGTGTACCAGTTTGCCTGGAGGATCTTGAAAGTGCTGCTGCACTCTGGGGTCTGTCTGTGGCCCTCTAAACTATTTGGTCTTATTCTGAGAATAGAAGACCCTCATTGTCTAAGGTGTGTGTTTAGTATCATAACACATAGGAATTAAGTTTAGAGAATAACCCCTGAGAGGCTGTAAACTCCCTGACATTTAAATTATCAGTTATTTTAGTTACTCTTTTATGAGGCCTTATTGTCAAAAGATGACCCTGTAAGGAGGAATTGCCAAGAGACATTATGTTTGGACAACTTGCCTTTTCTGAAGTGACAGCAACAATAAACAATTTTTGACGAAAAAGTGATAAATAAACAGGCTATCACAGATTTGACAAATTCAACTCATCAGATTTCCAAATTGGAGGTGGTTCTATATAGGAAAATAAACACAAATCAGATTTAAGAAGAATGTAATGCCTTTTAAACTTAGGACTACAGGCTAACGTATCTAGTTTCAAAAGTTAAGTCTTGATTGTTTAAAGACTGTAAAGAATAAAGATTTTTGAAAATTAATTTGCAATGGATTAATTTTTAAATTTTTTTAAAAAGGAAACACTAAAAAAATGCTTTACATTTAATTTTGTTGAAACACAATAATAATGACTTCCTGACTTGGGTTATTTTTCATATTTCAGTCAAGCCCCTTTCATTAGTGACATTCCCAACACCCAGCCAGATATAGTCCTTTGTCGTCAAGGTGAAAAATTTGCCCTTCTTTGAAAGCATATCTAGGATATTGATGATGATTGACCTTGAAGGTGTTGAAGATCTGTAAAATATCCTTGTCTCAGGAATCATGGTTTTATGAGTAAGTACAATAACTGCATTCAGTTTTGATCTTTCTAAGAACAGATTGGATCAGGAGAATAAACAGGAAAATATATAAGAAACTTTCTTGACTATGATAGGAGAAAGGCAGCTCAGAGTGATCCCAGGCCTGGGTGTGTTGGAGAAGAATGAAGTGTATTTGTTGGATGGAAGGAGAGCTACACAGTGTCTCTCTCCTAGCCTACACAAACCGGACATAAGGAAAAGGCTGAGATCTTCTGGCCTGCTACAAAACAGGAGTGGAAAAAATGGGGAATGTTCTCTGAAGGAGATTCTGAGGAAGGTAATCATATTTACTAGGCCATTCTTACATCATCAAGAGGTAGTTTGTGAAAAGAAGTAATTTTAGTGTTGACTCTCTTGAAGGTTTGATGTTAATATTTGAGCAAGAATTTTAAAAAGAGCACTGCAGATCCCAGTACCAATTCATAGCTGTTTGCTAAATATAAGGGACTCTGGTACCAGAGCTAAAAACACCTTGGTATATACTGATACCACAGGCACTACAAGAAAATGTACTCATCCATTTGGAGCCAAAAAACCAATGATGAAGGAAAAGAAACCATTATTATAAATTTTGTGCACTTAACCCTTTGCAGCTGTGCTCAGCATTTAGCTGCTGGGAATTATGGGAGTCATGTGCTCTGTTGCTGTCTTTTGCCTCCTACTGACAGATTGATTAGAGATTGATTGTCCTCAGTTTATCCTCACGGATTGTGCTCAGTTCTTCCAGGATATGCCAATAGCAGCCCTCTCCCTAGGACTAGCACAGCCACTAAAATGGATTCTGACATCTTCGTATGGCTTTCATTTTGATTCTTTGTGTTCAGATGCAGAGCAGTGAACATGCTGAGAGACCCTGCCAGGTCCTTCTTTCAAGAACTATACAGTGTAACACAAAATGCAGTTCACCTGCAAAGCCTCTAAGGTCTTTGCCTCTGCAATGTTTTGTTTTGACTAGCTCTACAATCCCATCTCAACTAAAATACGCAGAATCAAAGATATGAACCCAGAACGACACAAAATAAAGGAATCTCTAATGCAACTAATTTTAATCATCAGCCTTTCTCACATTATTTCTCAGCTTCCTGAGTTTACCTTTTACTCTCCCACTTTGATGGAGCATATCTTCCATCACCTAGCTTAGCACTAGTAGTAACCAAAGTGGAAGTAGTCAGCCTGTGCCGCACTCCACAGCTGAGCACTTCAAGACCATCTTCCCACAGCCTCGCACCCAGTGCAAGACAATTCAGTCCATAGTGCCTTAGATGATTTTCCAATACTGGTGGTTTGAGGATGAGAAGCAGTTTTTCACTATTCATAGGACAAGAAAAATAATCAAGTTAATCCACAGAATGAAGTGGATGTAAACATCAGGAAACAATCTCAGGAGAACAGCTCAGCATATCGTGCAAAGGGGGAGTAAAATGGCAAAAGCTGTTCTAGTAAACTTCTATTTACTGGCATGCTGTTGAGCAATAGCTTCAGTAACATGGTGTGTATTCCTACTTACATAGCTACACAGATTTTCACATGTTTGCACAAAACCAGGGAGGAGTCCCCTAGAATTTGGGTGTGATTTGCAGGTGGTATTCAGAAAGGGATAAATATCGTGAGGATCACAATATTTGTAAGATTTCACAGCACTCCCAACAGCAAATTAGAGCCAAATCTATTTAAAAACAGTAAAGGCAGAGAAGTGAAGTTGCCTTTGGTTGCGCTGTTTTTCTCTTTCCCGTCGTAGCTTCCTCTTTCTCTTCACCAGCTCAGCACTGCTGGCAGCTTTTTATAAACCACGATTCCTACTGCTGTCAGCTTGTTTGGAAACTACATGGTGAGCTCAGTCCCACAGCTACTGCTGTGGGTTTGTGTTTCATTGCAGGCCGGATTTGCTCTAAATTCTGTACCCACCACCATAATTTTGATTCCAAAACACGCAAAATGTTCTGTATATTGAAAGAACTTCAGTTCAAAGCAGAATTTTCCACTAAATGTGCACAGTTATGTAGCATAAGCTAAAAGTGGAAATGCAATCTCCTAAATACATAGTAAAAAACTTCCGCACAGAGTGACAGCCTCTGGAAGGTTAAACTGTGGCAGGGTGGGCAGTAGTTCTAGATCATTCTAGGTTGACAGCAATCTGCATTGAGCATGCAAAGTGATGGCATGACCAGAACAAAAACTGTGGAACAAAAAGCAATATTAAAATTTCCTTTTTTGAGGAATCTTCTGAAATTCCTCAGACACCAGACACCTCAGTCTCCACCAGAGACAGAGTGAATAGGCGAGTAGAGTGCTGTTCAGAAAGATTATGATTACAGGAATGATTAGGAATGAAACAGTGAAGGAACTTTATTTAGTCATGGCATCAAGGAGAGATTCCTAGGAAAGCAGGCAGAAGCAAGGGGAAGAGACAGGAGCAGGACTGAGGAAACACCATGGGTTGGGGTAGTGAGATAAACAGCACCAGCACTCCTGAAGTCTTTGTACTCTGCCTGCTGCTCCAGTGAGTTTACTCCAGTAAACTTTGCCATTGGTTTAGTGGAGAAGCTGTTGGGACAGACATGTTGTAGTTTTTCTCACCACAGGAGAAATCCTACAGCCCATTACGGGCTGGGGGATGATGGCAAGATCTTGGCTGGAGATAAATGGTACTCAGAAGAAAAGGTATACAAAGAAAATAAAATACAGAGGTACCTCTAGGCCACAGAGTTAAAAAATATTTTTACTTGTGGATCTCTAAAATTCATCTATGTAGGTGCAAACATACATGCATTTTACATGGTCAGCCTAAGCCCACTGATAAGGGGGTTTTATTTTAAATTTTTATCAGATCCCTCAGAAATGCTTCATTGACTTGCAGAGGCCTACAGACCACGAGTTGGAAAATCACTAAACACTGACTGGAAAATATAAGTCTAAACACAACACTTTTACTGGTTAAAATAAGTTTGTTCTGTATTAGTCAATTAAAGAAAAACAATGACATCCGTGACAGCATGCTCCAGCTGTACACTATGTTAAATTTCATCACTGTTTAAAATACACAATCCAGTACTTAAATTAAATTTTAAAGGCTTTGTATATAGGTGAGGTCTGTGACTGAAGAGACAAGAAACTTGAGTAAGCCCAGGGGCATGGGAGTGGGAATAAGGTGACTGCAGAAGAGTTGAAGCTCCAGTCATCAGCAGAGCATATTTTATCAGCAGTTTTATTTGTATTTGCCCATGCTATACATAACTGCACGTAGTATTTCTAGTAGAACTGAAAGTGTCTCAGCCTCTTGTGTTATCAGTCACAGAGGGTCACAGTGGTTACCAGCAAGACCCCCACTCAACAGAAAAAGCCATTGGGAAAGTGTGTCCCCTTCTCAGCTGGCAGGAGTCCTGCTATCTGGGGACAGTCAGCTAAGTTATAAATACTCAGCCATGGCTCTGTTTTGGTGTCTAATCCTCTGTCTCCTATAATCTCCTACTCAGAAAAGAACCATTTCCCTTTTCTTAATGACCACTGAAATCATTTAGGGAATTTCCAGCACATGGTGTGCAGATTCTGATTCACTTTAACCCCAGAAAATGTTTAACTCCTTCTGGTAATTATTGTGGATTGATCCAGTGCTACAAATGAAGATACCCCAAGTTCCTCTTTCCCTTTTTCCCTCTCAGCCATATACAAGCACTTGGCATTCAAAGCATTCTGCTCCTCTGCACGCCACTGTCACTGCACTGAAATCCTTGTCATAAAACCTTTGGCTCTCCACATGGTTAATTTGTTCAGATTCGTGACTGTCTCTTCTCCTAAAACAGGAAGATAATTTCCTTTTTCTCATTTTCCAAGATACTTACCTCTTAGCTTTTTCTTCTGTAACATCCTTTAAAATGCTGCCACTAATATAACATTTGATCATATATGATCAAAACAAAACCTCTCAGTTTTCCTTCTACCTCCTTCTATTAGCAAAGCTACTGTTAGGCTTGCTGTCCTTGGTTGTCTCTGACATTATGCCAATCTACACAACCAGGCTCTATCAAGGATGTGCAGCTTCCTCTTGCAGAACACCTGTAAGAACAAAATTTTTCACTTTCCTTTCATTGCTTAAACTCTTGCCCACCAATGACCTGAACAACAACCATCTCCTTCTCTCTGGTGTTCCTGGCTTCAGACTCTCTTTTCCCTTTCTCTCCTTTCTCCATTGTAAGGGGAGATCAAATTACTGTTCAAATACTTCGTTGTATTTCTCCACTAATTTCCTTTAAATTATCACATCAAAACCAAATTTTGATGTCCTTTTAAGACTCTTCACACGGCTATTCCCTCCTAATATTTGTTTCTTTAATGTGTAATATGTAATGTAATTGTTTAATGTTTGATGTAATCCTTCTGGCACAACAACAAAAAAATAGATTTCAGTACAGTATCTACTGTACTGTAGGTACAGAAAATTGCTTGCATTAAAATGAAAAGATTGCAACTTTAGAGGCTCAATAGCTACAGTCATGAGAACAAGAGGAGGGAGGAAATAAAGCATCAACCCATATATTGTTAGCAGAACAACTTTGCAAAAAACATAGTACTGAAAAAATAGAACAAAACAACTACAACCAAACAAAAATTTATCAACATCTTTAATGGGCCTGTAGTCTTTACCTGGCTGACGTAGCATTTGTCAAAGCAGTAAGCAAACTTTGCTGCTAAAGAAAGGTACAGCTTAAAATGGAGCTACTTATCTCTAGGCTGCTAATTTTTTCTACCAGATTAGGTAGAAATTTCAGCTTTTTTACCAAACCCTGCAGATTTCAAGACAACTGAAAAAAACCATAGGCAAGAAAGTAAAAATGAAGACTGAATAATCTAACTGCATGTGACTTTATTCAGTAAAGATGGTCCAATGTTACAAAAGAATGAATTGTAATTAATTCAAACACAATTTTTCTAATCAGTAATTACTTCTGTAAGGAAAAAGTTTATACAGATCATATACTCCTGAGTGTGTCATACACACCTGTCTAGCCACACCCAAAAAGCTGTGACGTAGGGCCTGCATACATGCTTCAGCTCTAATGCAGCCAGATGTCTATGGTGAGGAGGTATGAAGAGCACTGGCTCCTTGTACTTCAGTTCCTCTGTCTGTGCAACATTCCAGGCACAAAGTCCTTGTCAAAGTGAGCAAAGAGAGCAAGAAGCACAGCTGCAAACCCGTGAGTTACGTAAGCACATTTATTTGTGAACAATGTTGTTCTCTTTAGAATCCTGAGAGATTGCTAAGAGGTCTAATCCTAATAAGACGCAAGTCTGGAAAGTATTATTTACATTAGGACAGCAAGACTAGATAGAGCTAGATACAGCTGAGCTCTCAGGAAAGACCTGCTGCCTAAATATCCAAATCATTTGCTCCACACAGCAAAGATATCTCTGACACAGCTTGGCCAAGGTCACTACAGACTCAGGGTAAGAATCCTCTCCAATGGTGAATGTAGATGAACAGTTTAGTTCAGATCATAAGACCACTTCTAAAACCAATATCCCGATCCTTCCCACTTACTACACTTTGCACCACACAGCACTATTAGAATGCATAAACTGGATTCTTTTCAGATTAAACTGAAGATGTAGCTGAGGTCTCCAGCTGCAAATGGGAATTCAGTCCGTGGCATCAGACTAGAATCAGTCTGAAGCAACACCCTGTCAAAGGGAATACAGGGTATATTGAGCCACCATCAGCAGCAAGTATTCTTCTCTACAAAAATGCTCTTCTTGAGCCATATTACAGATTCACCTTAACCTGACAGTTTAGTTTTCACCATTAAACTATCTGATTTTTTGCGAGGTGTGGGAAGGCAGTGTGGAGAGGAGAGGGAAGGTAATCTCTACTGGACTGTAGGTTCTTTATGAAGGGATGTTAGACAATACCACCTTCATCTTACTGGTGCGGCTGACTGTAGGCAGGATGTACACTGAATGTAGACTTCAAAGTAGTGGTATTAAAGCACTCTTCTATGTTAATTGCTTTAACTGATAAAAAAGGTTTTGAGAAACTGGATGTCGATAAGTGAGCAGAAATCTGTAAATTGAAAATCCATTGCCTGCAGAATGCAGAAGATCATTAAAAACTGACATAAAATCTTACAGTTATTTGAAAATGCCTTAAAACCCACACAAGTTTTCCCAAATACTGTAAATAATAAAATGCAGCTGAGACATAAACAGATCTTAAAGCCATATAAATTGCCAAAGAGAGATTTTCTTTGCTGCATTCTGTTCTATGGAGAGTTTAAAAGTTACTAATCAAATGAAAAATTAAGTGCTTTTCATTTCTGTAAGTGATTGCATATCATAATGGTTCTTAAAATATCCATTAAGTTTTCTCTTCCTCCAAATGAAAGTGGTTATCTTCGTTCTGATATGGATGTAGTCTAGTCTATGCTTGAAAATCTTTGCCAGTATATTGAAGTTAGTTAAAACTGATGTTTTAATGACATTTTTATGACATTTCCCACTAGCAAAAGTCCTTGTGCAGATGCTGTTACATAAAACTCAGGAACTCATGAAAGCTGAACTGTCAAAAGCCCTTTTTTGCAAGTAGGAACTGCTTTAATTCTGAGAAGGGATACCCACATGGTGAGGAAAAGTCTTCATTCAAAAATAGCCAAGGCAATAAATCTGTGGGTATCACGAGGGAACATCAGTGAGTGATAACCTGTCACAGTGGAAATGGGAGCACATATTTCAGGGGAGTCTGTAGTCAGACTGTTAAAGTTCCTAAGGTGCAGGTCCACATGAGAAAAAGTGGTAAAAATTTCTTTTTGGCCAGGATTTGCAGCAGCCATTTTCTGGCTCCTACTCTCTCGTATCAACATATGCAACGAAGATATTTCAACTCGTATCTTCACCTCAATAGCAGTACATGCAACAAGCAGTTGTATAGACAGGACTGTCCTCTAGACCCCACAGTTCCACAGTCAGAGACCCATGTCATCTCAATAGATAGTCACTGTTAAAGGATGGTATCCAAGACCTACAAGCCATATTAGGTCTAGATAAAAACAAGCTCCATGGAAAACATAGTACTGTGAAGAATACGGAACACACAAGGGAATCCCTTGCTGTTACAAGAAAACCCAGCAGCAGAATCTGTGTAAATACCTGTTTATGATTAAAGGACTTCAGAGTGAGTGATGTTGTCTGTGGTTTTAGTAGGGGGGAAAATTTCCTTCCAAGCACCAAACAAGGTTTGAGGTGACGAGACCTCTCTGTGATGTGGCTGCTAGATGAAACCCCTTTTGCTTTGGTAGCTTGCGGTTAGAAATAGCTTAAAGAATAAATGGCTACAGCTAGGGGAAGAAATGTTTCAAAAAACTGCACACAGTGAGGTGATGCTTAGAGGGAAAAGATTAATATGAATGTTAAATGTTATCAGAAATAATCTTTCGAAAACTTAATCTTTCAATGCAGCAGTTTTTTCTCTAGTTCTCGAAATTTCCATCATGGGGAAGGATCCCTACCCTACTTCAAAAGTCTTTTTGAAGGTCAGAATACATTCTGTGAGCAGGAGTTCACATCACATACCTCTGGAAATCAGTTCTCTACTATGCAACTGTTTTGTAACTTCATCTATTTTCTGCATGTAAGTCATCTAATAAGGCAACTGCAAGGATCTGGGGCAAAAGAATCATCTCTAGTAGGCCTTGCTTTAGGGGTGAGAAAATTCTGTGTTTACAAACATAGGATGAAATACCAGTTGTATGCAATTGTGAGAAACTAGTCTGTGTTGAACTTTAGCAAGGTTGTTGCTAGTGATGTCCCTATACAAATATGATAAAGTAAACAAGTGTTTTATTTCTCTTTTAGCATTTCCGTTTATGGAGATACCCTCCCTCCTAGGAAGCTTATTCAATTGCGGGTCTGCTGGTCCTGAAACCTTATGGCATATTACTTAGTTTTAATTCAGCATACAGATAATCAATTTAATTCTTTATATTGATTACCTTGGTGCACTTACAATTACTGTATGTTTGGACCTGGTTGATAATGCTGGCAATCTAGCATTCCCTGAGTGCAGTAAGGCTGTTGCGAAATATCTGTCCTTATTAGGTAATTTCCTGTGCTAAAAGACAGTGCAGAAATACCTCCAGCCTATGGAATATAGTTTCATTCCACTTTCATAGAAGCCCCTCTGTGTAAAACACATTTTTAAACCTTGCAGAAGCTGTTTAAACTATCTTGCAGTGTGCAGTGAATCAGATAGCATATCTTCTCTGTTCTGAATAGCCTTGTTAATAGACACACAATTTCCACAATTGCTTTTATCGCCTATTATTCAATTACCCACTGTAAGATTTGTGTGTTCACTCCCTTCTCCTCTGTTTGCACTGAATTTTATTATCAGGGTGGTACTTTGCTTCTCTCCTTTTCCCCCAGGTGTTTTGATCACTTCCAGGCTGGTATCCAGGGAGAGACTTGAGAGCCATCTCAGAAACAGAAGTGGACTGTTAAGCAGCTTGCTTATTCCTAGGCTGAAGTCAAGAGTTCATGGTACAAATTAAATAAGAATGAAATGCTTATGTATCAACTAATGCTGATGAAATGCAGTTTGAGGCTTCAAGAGTTAATCTCCCATCATGTTCTTGATATTATCCCATTGCTAATATGGTTTTCTTGTTGAGTTCCTGAGGGTGAGGAATGAGAGGAACTTGTGAGTGGCCTCTGGTTTTACCAGTGTACAAGGGAGGAAGTCTGGAGTGGCTGAAATTCCCCCTTGCACACAGATCCAGGTGAGTGGTGAACAGGCTGCTTTCAAAAGCAGAACCTGTGGCACATGGGCATAGACTGAAGGGGAACAAACCAGACAAAGAAACTTCACTTTTCCAACACATTAGTACCTAACTGCAAAGCAAGAAGGCAGAATGAGAGCATTCTCCCCTTGCAGCCAGGCCCCTTCCCCTACATCCTGCCCCGTGCCCCATTTGCCTCTGCCAGCGCCAGAACCTCCATATGACAGGCATTTGTTCAGCACAGCCAAATGGAAGTAGAACAGTGGGATATAGAGAGAGGAGAACATCAGGTGAGCAGAGCTAACACAAACTCTCTACAAGGTATTTCTGCACCTGACTCTTTAGACAGGAGTCTATAAATCTTGTTCTCTATTCATGGCTAAAGGCACTCAGGACCTGAAGGAAGTCATCGCGAGGGACATGTAATACTTTCTCCTTTCCCTCACTCACTTTCTCCTTGCAAGAATTACAAAAGAAAAGAGTTCACAAGAAGCAAATAAGAGAACAAAGTATCTTTCACTGAATTATTTACTCTCGTGCAAAGCTGATGACAAAAGTCTCATGGGCATAACTTCAGTGTTTTGTACAAACCTAAGGCTGCGTATTTGAAACTGCATACTCTTTTTTTCCTACCTGCTAAGAATTGCCACGTAATTTCAACACAGGACTATTATTAACGCAAGTCTGTGCCACTGCTCTGGCCTCACAGAAGTTGTCAGGACTGTGTCTTTGCGATATATCATTAAACCTGAGAGCAGCACCGTCGTTATGGTTCACGTACAGTGGGAAGCACACAGGCTTCCCCAGAGTGCATCCACATGCTTGTTTGTTGGTAGCAGGCCCAGGCTCTGGGCTGCTGATTATACAGCAAAGCACCTGTCCATGACTGGGGCAGACTTCCTGCTACAGCGCCACAGCTCCATGAAGTGAGATTTATGCAAACTGGCTAAAGAGTGTGATGTCACAGCGCGCTGATAGACCCACGGGCTATCTGCCTTCTACAGACATTTGATAAAATCAGGAACTTCGCATACAACTCGGGAAGAAGTTCAACCTGTTAGGGCAAACTATGAAAACTTGTTAGGGTCCTCCTATCCTGAGATCCACCACTGCCAAGGGACTTCACGGAGTCCAAGGATCTCACGTTTTTCTTTTTTTTTTTCTTTTATTTTTTTCTTTATTTTTCCTTTTTCCCCCTTTTTCTTAAATATGATTTTTTGCAAGTCAGTTATTCTGGATGTTTGAAAACTGAATTAAGAAAAATTCACTCAGAAGTTGGCTGAATGTTGCAAGCTTGCAAAATGGAAGGATTTCCCCTTATTCCCCCTGTGAGTATATGGATTTATTTCATATTATTCTAATATGGATCATTGGGCTCAGTAGCAAAAGGCAAAGTAAACCAGGTTTTATTATTTGAGAATATCTCTGTTTTGGTCTGTATTTGTAATGCCAGGAAGTTTGGCTTAGGTCAATACATAAAACCAGTGACAACACTGCAATGAAAGGGAAATTAACATTTCCTCCCCAAAGTTGTATCTGATTTTGATCTCCATTTGTTTTCACAGATTAAATGTATGGTATTTTTGTACAGTACATTTATAGCAAGTCAGTAAATCTCTTTTCTTCAGTGCTGCCTACATGATATAAAAGCCGTCTTTCCTCAGACTGTAATTCTTAATCATCTGAAGTCTCTGACATAGTTTATGTATTTAACTGTCTACCAGTCTGTGAGAGAAGACTAGTTGAATGCTGATTTTACATATTGCAGATTTTGGGACTCTTGTGTGTTCTTTGCAGTGATGGCATTTTAGCTTTTAGCTTAATATTTTCTTGAACTGAGTTCTCTTGAATTCACTTACTATGAAAAAGCAATTGACAAATGGGGGAAAAATCCTACAGCCCTTATTTGGGTCTTTCAATGTTTTCTCTAAGTTATACATTTTTCTGTGTGCTTACGGGGCAGGTCTATCCTTTCCTTAACTCTGAAGCATTGTTGCACTACTGTAATTTATCATACGATGAGTTTGAAAATTATTATTTATGAAGAAAATTATGTCACTAACCTGTTGTTCAGAAACTGACCTTAATGGGAAATCTCTGAGCAGAGTGGATACAAGAGGCCTTAACTAGATTTCATTAAGTATGTAGAAGCTGAAGAGGTGTCAGATAAGGTGGTTTACTTGGCTTTTCATGTGGTAGATGGCTTACTGTAATTGCTATATATGTGTAAGAGAACAGAGAGGGACGATGCAGGCCCAAGAGTTCTTCAACAAAAACTTGTATCAAATTTTGGTCTCGTCTTGTCCCATTTAATAAAGACCAAAGACATTTCTTATCTTCCATCCAGAAAGATGGCCCTTTGAATTCCTGTCATGTTCGGAATTCATGAAGACTGAAAGTATTTGTCTTCTTTTTGAGGGAGACCCTTTATTGTCTCAGTTTATCATCAGTGTCCCTGAAATCACCTATCTACCCAAAGGGTAAGAAGACCCTAAAAATCATTTTTCTTTTTCTTAAATACAAGGAGTTGCCCAATGGGTCTACTGTAAGTGCAACAGAATAGAAATCGGAATAGAAACCAAGAAAATTAAAATGTATATAGCGACTTCTCAAGATGTTACTTGTTGGGCTTAAAAAAATAAAATTAAAAAGAAACACAAACCTTGTCCTTAGCTACCCCAGAAAACAGCATCTCCATTCAAAAAAACCCTATTGTTAATTTTCTGCCCATTCATTAACTCATAGCCATGTTTTCTGTACTCTTTTCTTTTTTCAGTATTGAATTCCAGGGCATACGTTGAATAAATGGACTGAAAATCTAACACAGTTTGGCCCATATTCTAATCTGTGTTGCAGTTAATAGTCTGTCTGAACTTTGCTCAGAGGAGAGACACAACTGGCAGTGAAAATGCAATTATATCTTACTGGACCACTTGACAGGGCAATTTGTTTTTTTATTTTTGTGATTAAACTGTCAAAAAATTAATAATTTTGTGGTTTGTACTTTCAAAATTGCTTTAAGTGCACTTTGAGCACTGCCAGCTAGAGCCCCTGCATGTCTGTGTCTCCAGGGACTTTTTCAGAGGGGAGACATGAGCCTGTTTCTAGGCAGGGGTTGCAGCAACACTTCCCTCCTCCACCCCTCCCCGTTCAGTTGAGGGTGGGTCAGTAACTGCCTTCCTCTTGCCTGTGCTGGGAAACTCTTATCCTTCACTGTTTAAATGGTTTGGGAGTACTGCATCGTCCTCTGAAGATTAGGAATTTTGTGGGGAAAAGTTCTGCAGGCTGGGTCTGTGTCTTCCAATGCATGATGGAATTTAGTCGTTTTAAGGGTCAAAAAATTATTAGGTCAAACACCTTTGCCTAAAGAGGGTTCCAGCTACATATGAATCCCCAAGTAGCCACCTGTAGAAATCACCGCTTTGAATGAAGTATTTTTGCATGAGAGAAAAAATGCCGCACTGAAGTGTGGTGCAGTTCTGTTCCACATAACTGCCTTGTCAACACGGTCCAGTGAGGCTGGCCCAATGAGTAATCATGCTAATATTTTTACTCATCTTTTCTAAAATAGTTATACTGTAATTTTTTTCCAAGGAAATATAGTTAATCTTGGCTTTAAAGCTTGTCTCAGCAGCATATCATTGGAAATTGTCTGAAGTATTTTTGAATCACATGCCAGTGAATAGTTATGTCAAGGTAACAAAAAGATCAGCATTTAGTGAATTTACAATTTCCTGGAATAATCTGACAAAGTCTTGGGGAGTAACAAGATTTTTCAGGCTGCTTTCAGTTGAGTCCAATGTATCTCTCCTAACCAATGCCAACTGAGCTTTCTCTGGGTGGTTTTGTGGCTTTTCCCTTGAGTTTCACAGCGAAGATGGAAGACAGAGGCTACTCTTAATTTATCAAAGTCTGTGACAGAAGGTATTGTTTGTTGACCTCTAACTTGAGGGTAGAATATGGTTTTAGATAGTGTACTGCACCTCATGGCATGCATGAAAGCAGATGCCAACTTTAGACCACAACTATGGGTTCCTAACAAAGCTTTTGGTCACTCTTTTATGTGGAAACAACTGATAGAACAAATGGCTATTGACATCAGTTAAATATTAAACATAATAAGCTATTCTTTGCTTTTTGTCAGGAGTAACAAAACAGTTCAGTGTCATGGAAGTGCTGCCAGTAAGATGATGAAATGAGAGTGGGTGGGGAGGTTCCAGAGAAGGAAAGGGCAAGTGGGTAAAGATTGGCACAAGAGGCAACAGAAGTACATGGTGAAACCTCTTCTCTGTAATTAGAGAAAAAGTTTCTAAAGAAACTTTTCTAAAAAAAACCCAAAACAACAAACCGTCCCCCAAAACACCAGAAAGCAATTAAAAACAGATTATTGGAAATAGCCTCTATAATAAATAGAGGGAAATATCCCACCTTCCTATAGGATAATCAGAGAGCATACAGGCTGTACTATCTCCCTTAAACCCCATCTGATTAAGTTTATGATAAATAGACTTTAAAATATTTAATATACATCTTGCCATGTTAGTTACTGTACCCTTGAAGATCAGACACCAAGATAGAAGGAGGTGGGATTACAAGTCATTTGTGGGGATAGATTGGTCCAGCTGCATGAGTTAACAAGGGTATACACACACGTATTTATCCAAAGAATCACTGCACAGGAAACAAATTCAAGAACAAAAATTCCAAGAATGCATAATAAAGAGATTTTAAAGTCCCAGACTTTCAAAACAGAGTTTATAGTACCCCAATGTCCTGTGTAAAAGCACATGTTTTTAGATGTTGAGTATCTGCAACTCACTCTGCAGCCAATCAGATCTGTAAATATTAAGGGAATCATTGTTTTAAGAGTCTGTTTAACACACCTTCCTTTAGCTCTGGTCATTGAATATGCATCTGAACTTGTAAAAGCAGCTTTTAAGTGGTAAAATACTTCATTCCCAGCTCTCAGACTGTGAGACACGGTTGTCTGTTAACGTATATTGGTCTCAAGTGGGGGAGTTTGGAAATTGGGAAGAGACAACAAAGGAAAAGCACAATTAGGAAAAGTCAAATGTTCTTTTCCATGCCTAAAATACGTATTGTTTATCTACTTTTGGACTGATGCTTGGCCTTCCTGCCAAGCTATACTTCTGTAAAGAGAGGAGTGACAGATGCTTTGTTGTAGCAGTGGAAATTTTAGCAAATTAAGCCTACATTGACAGGACATTGCTTTCTTTCCAAATTTGTTTACTTTTGGCTAAATAGTTATCAGAGTTAAAAATTTCGATGCATTTAGGTATTAATTTTTTAATAATTTCTGATGGTTTCTAGTATTTTAGTTTAGAAGAAACAGAGATTGTTCTTTCAAACAATATACATTTATATGACTTTTTAACCTTTGTTTCTCCCAACTAGTATGATATGTATTTTCCATTTAGATGTTGATGTTTCCTCTTTCACAGAACATGAATGCTTTCCCTTTAATTATAGTAATTTATAGTATAAATTATAAATTTAGTTTTTAATGTATAATATAAATTATGATAATTTACAATTCCGAATATGAAGGCATAAGTTTATATGTTTAACAGGAAGTATATATTTAGGGAAAGGAAATGAGGGAGTGGGATGAACTAATTTTCAAAGATAATGAAAAGTAGAAATTCCATTCAGAACTTTATACTGAAGATAGCAAAATACAGTCTCATTACTTTTTCTTGTCAGAGATCAGAGTACACTAAAAGTTGAAGGGATGAAGATGAATAAATACATATAACCACAGAGAGAACACCAAGAAAATACATACAGGAAAAGCAGAAACATCAGAGAGAATGCATGCTGTACTGTACTCTTTGACCACCCCCCTGAAATCTGGAAAATAGGTTATACTTCCCATTATATCTCTGTGTGAATAAAGGACAATTCTATTGGAATCACATAAATTTGGAAAGGGAGACTGTACCTACAGTACAGCTCTGGAGACCAGAGAAAAGAAGACTCCCTTCACTGGTATTCCTGCTGTGCATGCAATTAAATGATGATTTGTCCCTTTTCCTTAGTCTTTCCCTTAAATAGCCTTTATTGTGGGTTATCATCTTCTCAAGATTTCCCTAAAGCAATTATCCACCACCACTGATTATATTTGGAGCTTGTAGCCCTGTGATGGATTTTCTCCTGAGGCTTTGAATATTCCGTGGATCTGATTCCCAGTTAGTGTGTGTGCTGAAAGTCATGAAATTTTAGACAATCTTACCAGTGAGTTTTAACAATACACTAATAAAACACATGGCTGCTACTAAGGATTTATGAAGGTACAAAGTAATTTCTGAAAGTGTTATGTTGGGGTTTTTTTGGTATTTGTTCTAACATCTTAATCCTCAGAAAGGGACAATCTTTAAATCCCCAAATTACAAGAGAATGAGCCAAAAGAGTTAACCAGAAGAACTAAAGAAACCAGAAAAAAAAAACTCCTTTCCTTTTGCTAGCTGCTTATCTACCACCTCCATCTGGATCAGAGTGGCAGCTACTACCTTAGGTTTCATGTTCTCAAGCAGTCTAGAGGAGTAAGAAAAAGAGAAGATCTCCTGTATTTCTGTCATGCTGTCACCACAGCATAAACTTACAAAATGCAGATGTTCCAAAAATGTGACAGGTTCATGGAGAGAAAGGATTTGGGACATAAAGATAGGCATATGAAATATGAACACAAAAAATATGCCCACCATGTAAGTTATCATGTTATTTTAAATATTTGTCCTTCAAAGTTAGTTGTGATGGGGTCATTAATAGAATTTAAATGTTTCTATTAATACCTAGAAATACTAGAAATAATTTCCTTTCCAAAAAAAAGGCAAGAAAGGTGGTTGAGTTCTCCTTTGCTGTTGACAATGGAAGAATTTGTTCAGATTGGAAGGAAATACTGTAACAAACGTAACTGGACTAAGGTTTAACAAAACCCCATGAGAAACACTGTCTTTCTCTAACTCTTCATTCTGGAAATAAACAAGAAGGAACATTAAATGAAGCAACAAAATTGTGCACAACTAATAATAAACAACCTTTATTGCAACCACGAAAGATCTTAATCAGTATTCGCATTGGAATACTAGGCCTGAGGAGAAGTAGGCAAGTTACCCTGTGTCACCTGCTTTTAGAAGATAAAGAGGACTTAAATTCTACAGCTAAGCACCCAACAGGTCACAACTCACTAGTTGCCCCACATTTGGACTTTTTCAGTCTTCACTGTGTATATCTAAAAGCCCTGTGTAGTTGATTTGAACCAGCAAATATTCTTGGACAGAAACTGAGAAAGAAAATGTTTTTATGCTGTCTGTCGATGTCACTACGCTTGTACAGACTGCCACCATTTAGTCAGACCTTGTAGGAACAATCAGAATAAGATGTTTAGGCAAGACAAGTTTCTCCTTTCTCATTTGTGTGCAAGAATAATCATAATCATCATCATCATCATCAATAAAAGAAAATATTTCACCCTTACTTGTGCCTAATGTCCGCAACAGCTCTAAAGCAGTATCCTCAGAGGGCTGGAGTGTGGGATACAAGGGATTTGTGTATTACAACAGGACAAGTGCTGCTACACAGTCTGGCTGTCTTTTCTACTGGGATTACTCTTTTTTTTTTCCAAACCAGTGTTTGGTGTCACACATTTTATTTCTGCTGATTCAATAATAACTTGAAGTCTCCCCTTTCTTTCCCTAGGCAATATAAAATGGGTTGGCATCAGCCCTTCACTAATTATATGAATAATTTGGAAAGGATTTGTGTAAACTTACAGTTCTAAAAATTCCTCTTCTTTTTACAGCCCTCTGAAGATATGGTACCCTATGAGTCAGACCTCTACCGACAGCCTCATGACTATTACCAGTATCTCAACAGTGATGGAGAGAGTCATGGTGGTAAGTCAAAAAATATCTCCTTGGAGCACAAAGTCTCATGAGATACCACAGGATAGATTTAGGACAGATTTAGGACATGCAAGAAAACATCAAATTTTCTGCTGTGATCTATAATGTATAGGCACATATTTTCAAATCAGAAATTAACATTATTTTATTCTGTTTAATGGCACTGTTCCAACCCAGCAACTGCAACACGGTTTCTCTGAAAGAGCATTTTAAAAAGCACTGTATGATGCAAGGAGCATCCAGGAAAGTGAGATCTCATTATCTCTATCTTTCATTATCTTTGCTGTGTTTTTATTTTCCTCTGCAGATCAAAAGCATTCAGCTTGCTTCTCAATTTTTTGAGAACATGGATTTGCAACACTATTCCTCTTCTTATGTTCCCATGTCCAATTCCTATTTTACTTCGGTCCTAGATAATCTATTTGTGCTTTTATTTTAATCAGGTTTATTTGGTATTTAGCCTTTTTCAACTCCATATCCTTTTCTCTTTCTTTTGATCTCTATTGCATGCTGCCACACCTAACCTTAACTTTCACTCTTCTTCCAGTACACTCAAGTACTTCCTCTCTCTAAATCTATGTAAAACTTCCTTGTAGCTGTTTGTACGTAAACATAACTCAGTGTAAAAATGCTTTATGATTATTTATTACTTCAATTTATGTATGTGATTTCAACGCTTTAGTGTCTGTATTTTAATGTTGTCTGGGCACTGGACTCTAAATCAATGCAGATGTGAGAGTCTTGCTTTGTGAATTTTATCTCCTGTGCAATACAATGGTCCAGCAACACCACCCTGGAAATACCAGAGTCAATATTGACTCAGGAAGGAAAAGCACCGTTCTACTGTATTACTGGTGGCAGTCCCTGCAGATCCTGGAGTTTCCCTGAAAGACTCCCACTGATATAGCAACTAGATCCATTGCAGTTATAATTTAAGACATGAACTGTTCATAGCACAGCACTGTTTTGTCTGTGGCAACAGAAGCTGTCTTAAAGAGCAGTGAGTTACAGTGTAAGATCGCTCTGAGCATTTAGCTGAAAGAGATTCCTACCTAAATTTTTTCTCTACATTGCATTCAGGAAACACCTATGATATTCTTAACACCTGGAGACAAAGAATTAATTCAGTTTTTTATAAGTTATCTCATGGCATCTGTCAAGTCTCATTAATCAAACTCAGCAAATTCCACATGGAAATTCAGGGTTTTTACATTATACCCTGTACCTGTTTGCACACTCATAAAACAGGATAACATTGATTACCTCAAAAGGCAATTGTGACAGTTAAACAATAAATATAAAAGATTCCATGTAGGAAAAAGCACTTGGAAATATCTTTTCTGTCATTAAGTCTAGGCTACCTCACACAAAAACATCCCTTTATCTTTCACAATTTTATCACCCCATCTGGTTTACTGCCCATTTTTCTGTTGAAAGGCTGTTCGTAAGCTACATTTCTCAGATCACTAACATGATGTTACTCATCATAATGAACACAACAAAAACTAGACAGTCACCCATATGGGTTGTAGCCTAAGCAGTACCTAAACACCCACTTTAAACAGAAATTTGTCAGTTCCTAAAGTTGTGCTACACTTGCCCTGAAGAGCCCAAGAACATATTTTTAACTCCTACAGTAAGTACTTTTGGAAGAGGCAACTTGAACCCAACCTGCACATTTCAATCAATTTTTTATTTAGGAAAGCACCTGTAATGTAGTTGGTTGTGTATAAGTATTGAATGTGCCCTGACTTGCTCACAGTCCAAAAGAGCAGTGAACAACAAAAGAATAGAGATGGAGAGTGAAAACCACAAATTATTGCAGTTTCTTTCTTTCCTATAAATATTGGAAAACCTAACTTCAGCTTTCATTTTGTTTACATGACAGAAGTATAGGGTCTTCAGAAGAGCCATGCAGAAGAGCAGGAAAAGGATGCCACAAACTACTTTTAGAAATACATATTAAGTGTTTAGAACAAACTGGATAAAGGCACAATGATAGAAAAATTGAGGGGGAAAGGAGTAAAAAAGGTTCTGCAGTGACAGCACTGAAAGAGACAAGAACCTGATTAGACAGGAGGAAAAAAAAGAAGAAATAAGAACAGAACTGTGAGAGAGAAGTTCAGCTTGGGGTACAGGGAGATCACTCACAATACATAAAAATAATTTTGCAGGTCTGCTCAGTACCACTATGCACCTCAAAACTGCCAGTTAATGCAAACAGATGCCACTAGACAGAATAATACTTCTGAATTTGCTGACAAGGGACTGCTAAAGAAATAGGAAATTTAACTCAAGTGTCAGCTAGCAAATTAACTTTGTGAAAGAGAGATGGCAATGTCAATCTGTAGATCTGTGCTACATGCATTACTGACACTTTTCCTCAAACATAATGCTGAAGCAAACCCTTACTCCATATTTACACAAATAGGCAGTGAAGTCCACCAAAAAATCTGTAGGTCTGTGCCACTAGTGAGTAAAATGTAGGAAATAACTTCCAACAAGTGAACCCAATTTAACAAGCAAAACCACAACATGATGCATTGTGCGATTATTTTCTGTACAGCAGTGTAACTATGTTTTAAACACTGTAATAAACACAGAGACACAGTCATGCAGGACAGAAGCTGCTTCAAGTGATCATGTATTAGTCCAACACCCTACCCTGAGCTTGTAAGTCTGTAAGCATAACACAGCATATTTTGTAACACTAATGCAATCTTACTAATTACAAAATTCCACTGCAGTTTTGTCTCTATGTTATTACCAAACACTACAGGTATAGTAAAAATCACTTTCTGTATGAAGCTGAATGCTGACCCTTGTTTGCTTCATTGCTAGCCCTATGGAACTTACTAGATTTCATGATCTGGGATTTTGTATTTGTCCCACATCTTGGAGTAACATGACCATTTAAGAACCTCACCTTTGAGTTTATTAGCCCACATATAAGTGGAAGTAAGTCCAAACATATGAATCTACATCTTAAATCCTATATGAAAAAGAGAAAGAATTCCAAACTTCATTTAAAAATCCCCTCCCTTCAAAGTTATTCTCATGATTTGATAGGGCCTGACTCATAGGTTTTGAACATTAGGCATTATTAGTCATGAAGTTTGTAAAGTGAGAGCTAATGAGATCCTAACATTGTTTAAGATAAGACTGATGCTCTGCCAAGGACTACAGTACTCTTGTCAAGAGTGTTTCTGCAGTGTCTGATCAAGACATTGAGTTTCCAGTGTCCTTCAATATTTTTCTCATTTCCCCTAAGGGTTTTTTCCTTCACTTGTTTTTCCAGATATGCAAAACACAATGGGAACTTGTAAGCTATGCAGCGTGGAGCTGTGAAAGAAACCCTCTCCTAGTTCAAGTTGTATTGGAAAATCTGCCCAGCCCAGAGCAGAAGCAGGCAGAGCCGTTAGGCCAGACCTCCCCAGTGCAGCCATGCCAGCAGCTGTCTCCTGAGCCAGGGCAGAGCACTGTGCTGACAGAGCTGTCGCGTTTCCGCTTCAGTAGCTGGCTCATGAATTTCTGCATGGTTTTGCACTGCATAATGCAGATTTTAGCCTGTTGCTCTGCTTTTATAACAAATACCTTCCTTGAGCCTATTTCATATTCTTGCTGCTGGTTCTACCATTATTCACCTATTAAAGCAGGAGCAAAGCAATTTACAGTGATGAGAAGGTGCGTGAAAGAGTTCGGTCGTGTTTCCTCGCTTGTGGAGCGAGAATCGAGCTCCAGGGTGAATATTAACACAATGGCTTCAGGTCAGCTATGGCTTCCCAACAGGCTAACATCCTCTCTGCCATGGGAGGGAGTTCAGAATTCATGATTGTCCTTCCTCTAACCTTTCACTACATACAAGACCAAAACAAACATGATCTCCATGTCTCTGTAAGAGAGAATTTTTTTCACATCCTCTTTCACTTCACATGAAATTTCTCATAATGACTCCATTGTGTAGCTATAGCTTGGCTTTTAATTATATTTTACTTTACCCAAAGAACAGGCACTTTCCATTTCTAGAATTTTTCTCTCCTGTCCTTTTTCTTACTTCCACCTTCATGTTTTAGAGAAAAGAACATAATTGCTATGTGTTACTGACATAACACTAACAAAGAGCATAGAAGCAAAGTTTCTCGTAACTCAAATATCTGCAGACACAGATATTTAGATATTTCCTTTTTTTTTCTCCATGTGCAATAACTTAGCCAGGATGGTTAACTGTAGAAGGGCTTGTGGAGACCAATTTGTAATTTCTCTTGTAATGTTACCAATATTGTTTTTCCTAAGCATCACTGGGAAATTATAGGTAATTTAGAAAGAATAAGGACTTTGCTCCCTATCACAACTTGAATATTTGGACATAAGTTTGTGTTGAAGTAATTTCTGACATAGTTTTTTTTGTAGTGTAATAGTATTCTGTCGTTATTTAAATCCTATATGCTGTGCTAATAGTATTATTTTATTACTGTATTTTTACAGCAACATCTAATTCCCATCTAATTACAGCAGCATCTAATTAAAAGTACTTTAGTAATTAATATGAGAATTACTAATTAGTTATTAGCATGAATATGCATAAATAGTGTTCTATAGGTTAATTAATCTGCCAAGGGAAAAGTTCTGGAGCAGCAGTAACTCGTCATAGGCTTTAGAAAGCTAAGAGGTATCTTCAAGTACAAAACCATGACTGCTGATAAAAAATATTTTAAAAGAATCAAAAGTAGACCACCTAGAGGGTGCACAGATACTCATGGCTATGCATGTTGGAAATGTTCTTTGTTCTCTCTTGGCCACCGTATTTCCTGCTAGTAAGACATTCCACAGCTCAAGACCTGCTATTGACACCTCAGAGACTTTTTCCTAGGCTTTGTCATTCTCACAATTATGCATTGATCTCATTTGCTGTTGTAGATTATCAATGACAAGGGCTCTTTGGGAATATACATTGCCCTCTGACTGAGCACTTTCCACACAGCAAGCAGAGCCAGATTGTTCTAAGGAACAAGAGTTTAGATTACTCCTGCGATGTATTCTCAACAATTTAATATGCAAGGCTGCCCATGGTGTATGGGACCTCAGTGGCTGGCTCTACTTAGAGAAGTCTGCAGTAAATTAACCCAGAGAAAACATGAGTTAGGGTGGCTCAGTCTTCCAGCTAAATGGAAAGGTTTCACACTGAAGGTGCTCAAAGCTTCCTACAAGGTCACAACCTTAGATAACCTATGGATTTCAACTCACACACTCTGCTGTTTCCTGGGTTGAAGTAGATGTGGATGTAAAAATACCTGGGTACTTTGCACCCAAAACTCCCACTTTTTTACCCTAGGAACTGAAATTTTTCTCTTGAACTGCAACATGAAGAAGTGCTGCTGTGCATCATAATTATCTTAAGGCTATAAAATCCATATATAGCCCACAGAAAGTGCCCTACAACAGAGCAAATAAATGACAAAGTAATGCAGCAGCTCTCTGGATGCTTCTACAAGCACTTTTCCACCCCTTTCACATGCAGTGACGAGGCTTATTCATGAATCAGAAAAGCAGAAAGGACAAAAGAGTAAGTGCGGATGTCATAAATGGTCTGATAGAGCCTCCAAATAAATTTCTACAGGCCTGAGCACAAAGGCTGCTAAAAGACCTTACAGTTTCTCAGGTGCAAGTATGTTTGGTATTACATATCACTGCGTTAACTCTAAAAGAAGCCACATTCAAAGTCACTCTCCTGGATTTCAAATCTTCAGTGTGATTACACTTAACTGTTTGAAACATAAAAGGGGAAGGATGAGGAGATTGAAGATGAGAAAAAGAACAAACTTGATATTTAAAAAAAATATTCATAGCACATTAGTATCCAGATAATGTCATGCACAATAACATTGTATTGCAGAGCAAGACAATTGTTCCTCTATAAATTTAACTACATTTAGAGGAACATGTTCGATTCTGTTATTGAAAGGATGTCGACAGCTGGGAGGGAGCCTGGAGAAGTGTGAATAGGGAGGTGAATATACTGATTTACACTGAGAGCTGAAGCTGGGTTAAGTGATAATTAGAAGTATATTGTAAGAGTACATGACAGCAACCTGAAAACATGTGAAGGGCAGGACATAAATGATTTATAATAATACAAGGGAAGAAAACTTGGAATAGTAAGATATAAATTCAAACTGGTAGACAGAATATCATAAAGAAATTTCGGCCATGCATAAAATGATGCATGAAAAGGTAAACTCTGGAAGATTGGTTCCGAGCTCTGTCAGAGCAAGGGACATAGTGTTGACACTGATTTTATAAACAGGCTGCACATAAATATGTGCAAAATTATGTATGCAGTTATTGTGTATCAGAAATGGAATTAGCAATACTTCACATTTCTCGTAGAAAATTTTAAATTTTGAGCAGCAAGTATGACATTCTAAAAACTTAAAGGCTTATGTTGAACTAAAAAAGCCAGAAATCTAAAACTGAGAATGATGTGGAGTTTAATTTCAAAGATAAATGAATCAAGAAACAGGATAGTGGTTATTTAAGTACTTCTTTGTGTTTTTGAAAGAAATCCAAATTATCACAGAAATTTTAAATGTACTAAAGAGATAAAAAAGGTAGAGAAAGAGTCTGCATTAGAATTTAGCCTTCCTGTAAACAGCGTACACCAGATTTCCACGTGTTTATCCTTTTTTTCTCTAGTATTGGTACTTAAAAATGTGTGATATATCAACACAGGATTACAGGAAATATCTAGAAAAGTGCCTTTTCTGTAGCATTCCTGAAATTTTGCTAGCAGAGTAAAATAAAGGCTAAAGATAGCTGCTGAATAATCTTAACATTTTTTCCACCTCCTCATTTCCATGCCACAAGGAAGAGTGTAATAAGAACATGATAGTATGTAGATCCATAGAATTTATTGTCTCAAGAATGACAATGTTTTGAAACTTGTTATGGTCTCTACTTGAGAAAGGGGCCAGCATTAATGTCTTCTGCATCTTGTGTTAAATTATTATTGAAACTCATCTCACTGTCTGAGAGTATTGTCCTGCTTAAAGTGGCTTAGGTATTACTCCCCAGCCACACGAATTTATGAGATTAGGAAAACAAACTTTACAAGGATCCATACAGATTGTCAGCAGAGACAGACAGGTCAACAGAAGTGGTTTGGAGAGGGCAGAAAGGGCAGTGACAGGGGTAAGAATCCATGAAAGCCAGGTAAATTCCATGTTTTTTAATCTTGCAATGACAGAAATTTTTTTTAACTTTCTTTAGATCATTATTGGGAATATCATCCACACCACATGCACAGTGAGTTTGAGACCTTTGGAGACAACCATTTCACGGAACTGCAGAGCGTGCAGCCTCCCCAGCTGCAGCAGCTCTACAGGCACATGGAGATTGAGCAAATGCATGTCTTGGATTCTACAATCCCAACCACACACATTGGACTCAACCATCAGGTATGGTTACCAACCCCGGCCCAGAATTTCAGGTGATAATTAATGGTAAAGAAAATAATGCATTAGGGAATGCATACTACTAAGTGAAAGAGATTGCTGAAATTAATTTCTCAGGTTCTTAGGGCAAGTAAAGCTCTTCGTTCTTGGGACAAATGTATTTTAAACACTCTTTTTACCTGGATAGTGAGAAGTCATGCTCCTCACACTGTCTATAAAGAGAGCTGCATTTCATGGAGGTGTTTGGAATTTCAATTTTTTGTTTGATTTGGAATGAAAATCAACTGGTTTGCAATTCTGCAGATGAACTGGACCTGAGAAGCTTTGTATCATCATAGCAAGGGTACCCATGACTATCAAGAAGTAATTCTGAGCTTTGAAGTAGTAGTGAAGTTTTAAATATTTCCAAGGAACCCTGACAGTTTTACGTGACTTGTGCAAGAAATGCTAACAAAGACAAGTCACTGGTAATTTCTACCACAGGCTGAGGAGAACGTACTTGTGCTTCTATCTGGGAGTAAATAAATCACAAGCCAAAGCACACTGTCTTGTCTTTGCTCAGATTTTACATGAAGCCAGGCATTTCCCTGTAAAAAAAAGATACTCCACTATGCAGTAAAGATAGTCACCAAAGCACCAGTGAATTCTCACTGAAGCTGAGATTATAAGGTGTTCCATCATACTGCAAAAATACTAAGCACAGTAGATGTGGAAATCACTCTTGATCCTACAAGAATATGCCCAAAGTCATTACTAGGCGCAGTAAGAAAGCTGGGAGATCTTGTGCTAAATAGTTTCCCAATGTACATGAAATGTCCTAAATACAAGACAGAGTAAAACTGGAGTCAGAGAAAAGAGCATTTGCTGATTACAACGCTGCATATAACAGTGCCCTTGCTGAAACTTGGTGAGAAAAACCGCATGCATGGGGTTATCATTTAGGGTTTCTCTGTTCAAAGCAAACTGAAATTGTATGTTAATACTGTATTAATCAAAAAGAAAGAAGAGAAAAAATAGAATTAGTAAGTTAGCACTGACAACAGGAAACTGCAAGCCATCAAAAAATCAGGAATAGAATATAAGATGTAGATACAAACAAAGAATTAGGAACAGAAAGTTACAAATATAAAAAATGCTTCATGGAACAGCAGTCTGTGGGAAGCTTAAGGTTGTTTCAGTTGCTCATTGCAACTGCTAATATTTAATGACCAACCATTACCTCTGGCCAAGGGCAAAGGATGAAAATGAGCCTCTTTAGAAATGTCTTTGGAAACACAGCCAAAAAACGAGAGGGCATTTCTGCTTATCCCCCTTCATTCTACTCACCTATGGGCTTTCATTTCAGGATAAAGGCAGGGAACTAATTTTGTTACAACTTTTGATAAAGAGTATTGTGCTCTCTCTGCCCCATCCCATACCAAGCTGCAAAAGATGTTAGTATGTAGAATTCACCACTACCCTCCTTTTCCTTCCCAGCAGGGTATCTTTGTTTTTTTACTTTACTGTACTTTTATTCCTAGAATAGCTCATGCAAATAGTACTTGGCATGCTCTGAAGTTCAGCTTCTGGTGTGTCTCAGTCACAGTCCCAGGCAAAGAAACAGAAGCAGGAGGCAAGATTTAATCCTCCTCTGAATTTGCTAGTTTCTAACTAGCATGCTTGTCCCTCAGTATCAGAGTTACTGTTTGCAATGAAGGAAGAACATGCAAAGATATTTCTTGAATTTTCTGTTGCTATCACATTACTTTGTGAAATCAAATTTGAAGATTAACCTGTTCATGAACAAGATTTGTTTGAAAAGTTTTGTTAGCCTGCCAAAAGGGGCCTCACAAATAATAAAATAAGAAAAAAAAAATTCATTCTGAAGGAAGAATGAAAGAAAAGGTTGGAAAACTGTGAGGAGAATTTTAGAAAGAGGAAAATCACACATGGGTTCCACAGACCCTGAGAAAACATCAGACTATGGAGAGTAGCTAGTAGTTCCTTAAATTTTCTCTCTCCAGAGCTGTGTTAGTAACCTGGCTCTTTATAGCACACTGGCCGGTCCTCTGTGACTCTGTAACTCTGTCCCAAAACTGTGTGACACTGTATTGCCTTTGCTGAGTTTCAGGTGCAAAGGAAGTACAGGCAAAGATACAGTAGACAGGGAAAATGGGGACAGCATGGGGAAAGCTTTCTCAACTGCCCAGGCTGGCCTCTGCAACTACCTTTGCTTCAAAGACACCGCGTCCCCTCCCACTCTCCCACTGTCCCACTCCAGCCCCAGAGAAGAGCTTCCTTACTCCCACACGACCTCCCAAAACACTCCAGGTTTCCACAGCCTTTTTCTGTCCAGGGGCACCAATCTCTGTTCCCCCCCCCTCTAAGACACTGTCCCACCTTCTCATTCCCCTTCCCCCATGGCACAGTCTCTCCCTTCCTTCCTACCCCGAGGCTGCAGCTTTCTTAACTGTAAAAAGCTGAAGGTGACTGTGGTGAGGGCTGGAGTTTCACTCCTGGGGATCTGACAGGAAGCTTACATGCGCTCTTGCCCAATTCTGCCCTTCCTGCCAGTTCGGCTCCAGCCAATCTGCCAGCTCATTAACTGCCGGCTGCTGTGCCCCCAAACCAGCCCTTATTGGGACATTTTAAGATGGTGCAAAACTCATCCGAAAAGCACCACTCGGCAAAGGCCAGCACGGGGTGGGTGGTGTGACTCACAAACACCCACTGCCCGCTTCAGTGTCTGAGGTCCCCTGGGAAGGGCATCAGGCTCAAGACATCCCTTCCTGGTGAAGGAGAAGAGCAGTTCAAAAGGAGCTCACTTTCAAGGACCATCATCTGTCCCATTTCATGAAAGCTACATAAGATACGCTGCTGGGTTTGGGGAATGTTGGTCGGGTTTTTTTAAAGTAGGCATTGGGTTCTTACTCCCTGCCCCTCAGACCAATGTGTTTCTCATTATTAAATAAGAAGATGCAATAATTTGTGGCAACTGGTCATGTTTCCTAGCAAACCACACCACAACTGAGAATTTACAGAGCTGGGGTATATTCCACACTGCTTCTGACAACACCTCTATATAAGGGCAAGAGAATTTAACACAAAAACTGGCTTGCTAGCTTTGAAGATGAGAAATCCCCCCTAGTGGGGAATTTTCAGATGGCCATTTGGGAAAAGAGAATAATGGGCTGATATGATGCATCCTTTATCTTAGTGTTAAGGCTATTCCCCTTCTCATGAGGGAAATTTAAGACAGAAAGACAAAGGGCCAGTATAATCCCATCTCCAAATTTGGATGCAGTCGCATAGGGTTTCGGTGACATCAGAAGGCACTATGCCTGAAAAAGGAAGAGGACAATAGAGCCAAAGCTAGCCATGATAGGGCAGAACTGTTCATCTCTTTCAAATTTAGCTCCAGATGGTCTGTGTTAGAAAAAAAGTTGTTCTGAAAAGCAGTTTCACTCTGGGGATAGACAACCAGGATCAGAAAATCTTCAGGAAGAAAGCAAGCTTCAGGGAGATATGGGGGAAGAGGGGCAGTGTTACTTGCACAGGATATAAGATGTGGAAAGTTCTGATATTCACAACGTTATTTGTCCTTCCCTCTTGTGCATCGTTGTACATGTGTAAGTGTTGACTGGTATCTGAAAGTGTTTCTTAATAAGAAGGAATTTATTATAAATGTCAACAACTAAGTCACTCAGTATTACACTAAACTTTTTCCCATACCTCTTACTTTCTCCCCCCTTTTCTCCGTACCTCTCTTCATTACATTTCCTTTTTTAATCTTGATGCCCTACTTTCTATCACTGCTTGCTCCCTCTGCTACTCTGTTCTCCAAAAGGTGTCCTATTTGCCCCGGATGTGCCTACAGTACTCCTCTCCACCTCAGCCCAGTTCTGACGAGGAGGACATAGAGAGGCAGAGCCCCCCCTTGGAGGTATCGGATGGGGAGAATGATGGTGTGGACCCTGGGCCTGGAATTATGCATGGAGAAACAGGTCAGTGAAAACAGAAGGATTTTGTCAAGCTATGAACTGAGCTGCTGTTACATTTCCATGATGATAATGAATAAAACCGTAGAACTGCTGTGCTAGAATTTTATGTCACTACCAAAGCTTTTCTTTCCCTGACTCCCTGCACTCTCCTGTCCTCTGAATCTTTCACAACCATAACTATCTCAAACCTCATTTCTTCAGGTACTACCCTCTCTCCTTCAGCTTTGTCTATTCTGGCTTCCTGAATGGAAATAGCTTTTGCCATTTCTACTCCAATTTCTATTAAAAGCCAGGAAAACCAAGACAAGAAGGTCAAGAAAGAATCAATTTTTAAAAATATTTAGCTCTCTTTTCTCAGTACCTAAGAGTCACATTCTGTATAACCTGCCAAAATTAGGTTTAGATTAGTTTTGAATTGGCAATATTTTTCAATTAGCTTCAAATTAGCAAACTAATTTCAGAAGTTTAGCCTTTGGAATTACTTATTCATGTTTTTTCTTCTTGGTACATCAACCTACATTATGTCCTCACAGTGTTACATCATCTACTGTTATAAATGCTGCAAACTGAAGAAGTTAATCTCTCCCAAGCTAGCTGAAATACTTAGATATGTTCTGCTGTTTCACCGGGAACTACACACAAATACTAATGATCCATTTGCTTTCTTCTTTGACTCTCACACAGGCAGCAAGAAAAAGATACGTCTGTATCAGTTCCTTCTGGACCTTCTTCGCAGTGGGGACATGAAGGACAGCATTTGGTGGGTGGACAAGGAAAAAGGTACTTTCCAGTTCTCCTCCAAACACAAAGAAGCATTGGCGCATCGCTGGGGCATCCAGAAAGGCAATCGCAAGAAAATGACCTACCAGAAGATGGCACGGGCTTTGAGAAACTATGGCAAGACAGGAGAGGTCAAGAAAGTCAAGAAGAAGCTGACCTACCAGTTTAGTGGAGAGGTGATGGGAAGGGGGGCCGCTGATAGGAAGCATTATCCTCACTGAGGCCATGGGACCCTGAGCAAGAAAAATATTAAGAGCTCCTCGCTGGATACCAGCAGAGGAGATGGACGCATCTTTCTCTTTGCTTCCTGTGCCCCCTTCTCTGCCTTTAAACAGCCTTTATCATCAGATGTTTCTGGTACGAATTCCCTTCTTCAGCATCTGAGAATCCTAATCATGACAGAATTCTTTGCTTCCATCATGCAAGTTGGACAGAGTTGGGAAATTTAAACAATGTACAAATATATTGTTGTCAGGAAAGTTTTGTGGGGTTTTTTTTTTTGATTGTATTGTAACTAAAGTATACAGCCGATGAAGTTTTGCCTCCAGAGGTGGTGCTGTGTCACTCACAGTGACACCGCGTTAGCTTCCAGCTTTTAAACTAGCATTAATACAGGCTCTGCCGCAGCTCTCAGAGCTAGAGAGAAGTTTGCAGATCTTGGAATGATACTCGTTCTTTTAAATAGTAATAACATGTACATATTTAATAAAATTAGATATAATGAAGTTTTGATGTTTGCATAATAAATGATTACTTCACAAACAAACGTCATGCATTCAGTTATGCAGACACAGCTCCTGTGTGGTGTCTGAACAAAAGGTGCACTGGGTTATAGGGCCTTACCCATCTGTAGCTGCTTTTTAATTTATCTGGAAACATCTTAAGTGGTGTCAAACTCAGTAACAGATGTAACAGGTGAAATACATTACTGTGATAGAGACTACAGTACTTAAGGAAATTGAAAAATACGTATAGATATATTTCTCACTATTTTTTCCTGTGTAAACAAAACCCTACCAGCTGAACATTTTCTGGTCGTGTACACCAAGAATTGAACTTACACCCTCACCCCGTTTAGAACATAACAATTCACCACGTTCTTCTGTGGTTTCACTTATTTTCATGCTCCTGTTCTTTCTTCTTGCTTTCCCCCACAGTGATACCTTGATTCTAGCTTATGAATCTTTCTTGGAAATAAGTTGTATTTAATCATGTCTTTGCAGAATTCCAGTACAAAAGAGTTCCAAGATTTTAACTGTGGATTTTAGTCCCTACTGTAAAACAATTAATAGTAACTAATAACAACTGCACTGTATAGATAACACTCAAAATGGAAAATAAAAGATAATTCAATACCTGAGACACCATGGTAAATTTACCCAGTACATCAAAACACAGAAATCCAAATTCAACCAACAGTCAGAAAATTCGAATTTTAAGTTTTAGCATTATTTAACATATCTCAACTGTTTCAATCACTCAAAAATCAGGAAATATCATCATGACTTTCCCAAAATAGATAAGGTGAAATGAGGCAGATCGAGAATGAAGAGGAGGGGGTTTTTTGACAATATTGAAATGCAGTACAACATGCCAAATATCACCAAATAACTCAAAAATTTTCTGAGCTTGCTCCTCACTGAAACCAGAAATAGTTGAAAGTGATGACCCTCTCACAGACCTGAATTCTCAAAATTAAATCTAAACATAGTCAGTGTTATCTGCACTAACAATCTCACTGTGAAAGTGAAAAGTCTGGTGACATCACAGCCTACAGTGTCTCTTTGGAGCCAAACAGAAAGAAGCTCCTGCTTAAAAAACATCACAAAGTACTACTTCCCAATTCTTCTTCCCAGTTCATGAACATGATAAATACATCAGTCACTGCCGAAAATTAACAGAGAGTTACCTTTCATACTTCTAAAAATCTTGTCATCCTACTTTTAGTTACTGTTCTTTGAGAAGCATGTCAAATATTTTTCATTCACTTAGGGTTAGGATAAGTCAAAGCTATAAAACAAATTAGGAAGACACGTTTCTAAAATCATACTGGAAGGATTTACTTCCTATAGGACGTAATGTAATACTCACTAAATTAGACTCATATAACTCCTTCTGCATCCATATTGAAATTTTAGGATGGAAGCTGAAGACATTATTGAAGGCAGCTCTCAGAAGACCTGAACAACACCCAGCACTGTTAAGGTTCCTTTTTGCTCAGCTAGAAACTCAGGACTTCTGTGCTTGGTAGTGATGATGACTCTCCGCCACTGGCTTGGAATTAAAAAGAGTTTAAAGACATTTGCACTCATCAGACTTGCAGACTTGATACTCAAGAAAACTAGAGTAATAATTCCTCTCTTCATAAAAATATCTTTATCACAAACACAGCTTCCAAAGCAGAGCAGATCCTTCTCTGACACTATAAGTTGGAGGAGAAGGATCATTTCCTCTTGGAGGAAAACTATGATAACCAAAAAGAGCCAACTGGTGAGTTAATTGTGGAGATGCTTAGGATATCGCAAAAGTCATTTCAAGCTTACCAAAAAGCTTTCTAAGATCTATGAACCTATTTTTCCATTTCCCTAGCAAGTCTTGCATAAAATCCAATTAGATGCTGGAGAAATAATACAAATTCAAGCAGAAACAACAAGAACAAACTCAACCTTAAATGAGCTACTTGAGCACTGTGCATTACTATAAAATGTTAATTTAGAGTAACTACTTCTACTTGAATTAAAGAATTTGCATTTTACACTGGTTTTCACCATGAGAAACATGGAAATAGAAGAATATGAGAAAAATATTGGGGGGGACAGTATTATTAAAAATTAAAACCTTTTTTAAAGTAATATTGAATATACTTTATCAAGAAGGCTTAAAATTTTGTCTCCAAAGCTGAAAACTTTTTCTCTTCCTCTTGTTAATGCTTTGAAATACTGTTTCTAAAAATAGTCGCTCCCCATCTGTTTCTGGTTAGGTTTTTCATCTGTGGCATAAAAAGTGAATAATCATGTGTTGCAGCTGTGAAGGAGACCAAATGATGATGCTTCTCTGCCAGAGTACCGTTTGTCTGCCATGCAATCCAGCTGCTCGGGATACTAGGCTGTCTAATCAAGCTGAATTATTGCCATTCAGTTGTACATGCAAGCAGAAGCTCTTTGGCTGTTTCAGACAAAAATAACAAAAGGAATGTGACAAAATCACAGGTTCTGCAAAATTACAGAGGAGCAAGCATTCAATTTTCTCTGAAGGTTGACAAGTATAGACAGGCAGACATGCTCAAAAAAGGCCAGTGGTGTCACTATTTGGAGAGATGACCCATGATTAACACAAGTTCATTGGAACATTTTGCAGCCCGCTGCTATTGGAGATCATCAATCCTCTTCCAAAACAAGTATTCATACTACAGCCAGATATTCAACTTATATTTGGCCCTTTGCAGCCTGTTTTGAAAACCAGGTTTATTAGCTGCTGAGTGGTTCCTAATCAATTCTTGTGGAAAGATTGTTCAGGAAACTATCAGTGAGCTAAATTCAAAATACTGAACTGTTCCTACAATATTTTAGACTCCCTCTAGCTGTACATCAGAGGCATCAAAGGTAGAAAAATTGCACTGACTATGCTGATAATCTGCTTATAATAATTTACAGTGGTAGCGTGTATTTTTAAATTCTGCTCTGTCAAAGAGAGTTTAAGACATTTCTAGATATAAGATACTACTCACCTACATCAGACAGAACTGCCATTAAAGGGGCTATTATTTATTTTTGCCTGAAAGCCCACATTTATTGAATCCTCCAAACTTCCTGAAAAATGCAAACACACACATCCTAATATATCTGCTGGGGATTTTTTGTCTCCTCCTTCATGAAATGCTATGTCTATACCCTCATTTCAAGATTCATACACTGACGGAGTCTTATAATCCGTGTTTGTCTTCACTTGTGATTACAACAGGACTTAGACTCTATACATTGCCAAGTTTCTTTTCCTCAGTAAGCCTTTTGCCTTAGTTTACTTTTTCTATTTGTATCACTTAATCTCTTTGCCTTTCTTCCATTTCTTTTTTTTCATCCCTCATTCGAAACTCCACACAACAAAATTCACCTCATAATCATCGAGCTTACTTCAAATTATAGTGTCAGCTTTATAACTAATACATATATTACAGGACATTTCAATTCAGTCTATTTATATTGTTGCCCGAAATTTTGCTTGTACTCTAGGTGCACGTTGTAAATTCATAGCAAAAACTTTATTACTGATGACAACACAATAAGCATTTTTTCTTTGAGAATGCCCAGAACAGTATGTTCTCAATGGAAATCCCACACTTGTGTATTCAAAATTTACGGATTACAGATAGAAAAGACACTGACTGTGGTACCAATTCCAAGAATTTGCATTTATTTCTAATTTATTTTGTGTGTTAACTTGCTATCTCACCACCTTTCCTTGTTCTAAGAAATACTCAAATCAGATTTAAATAGTTTTGCATACCCATATACCTAAAACTCTAAAAGTGTAGTGCTTGTAATAAAAATGCTACTGTAATGAACCCACAAAAATATTACAGTCAAGTAGACAAAGAGTTTTCTGTTTAAAGCAGCTTTAGCAATAGCTAAAACTTCACCAAGTTTCACCTTTCTTCTCTAACAAATGTGCACGTTGCAATTCAGTTGACTGAGCTGAGCCTGTGCTATTAGAGAGGCCTGTATATAAATCAAATAATTAGAGTCCTAGTCCAAGAGCCAGGGAATGTGAAGTTCTTCCAAAGAACATAAAAACAGCAGTAGGCTGAGATACTTTTTCTTATTTCCTCATTCATAACTCATCTGTGTCTGCCTTAGCCCAACAGCTCACGTCAGCACAGGATCACAGAGCAACCTGGGTTGGAAGGGACATTTGGAGGTCACCCCATCCAACCCCCTACTCAAAGCAGGCCTATTAGATCAGGTTTTTCAGGACAACTTTCTTTCCCTTCTGTGTTTCTTTCCATTCTCTCCACTCATCCAGCCACATCCTTCTTCTTCATGCCTTTAGTTCTCCACAGTGTTACTTTTTGCTACTGGGGAGCCGAAGCAGTACGTGAGAATGAGCAGAGCAGTCTATGGACAGGAGGGGAATGAGGATGTGGTAGAGCAGATAAGGGTTAGCAGGAGGTGGTGGAGGAGAAAGAAGGGTGGGAGGAGGTATTGGGGAGACCAAGGTTATGCAAAGGATTGGGGAAGCGGCTTTGTGGTAGGAAGGAATGCAGCTTCTGCGCTTTAAGGGCTCCCTCTGAGCTTCTGTTATAACCCCCCAGCAGCAGCACAGCAGTGCTCAAGGGGTAAGAAGCCCTTTGACCACTGGTGCCGATGTGCAGAATGCTTCGATTCCTCTGCCTTATGCAAAGTGAAGAATGTTTGGGTGCTGAGCTGGGCATTTGCGTATACAAAGCAGTTTGGGCTCTTTTAGATTTATCTAACTTTCTGAGTTTTGGGTGTCTGCTTTCAGAAACATAATTTTAGATTTCTTCTTCGGAGATTCCCTCTTCCATTTTTTCCCACTCACTCACACTGTACTTTCCTTTCTCTGCCAGCCTGAACTATCAATTCCCAACTCTTTGTTCAGCTTTTCTCCGTGTCTAGACTCAGCCACCTCCATACTTAGTAGATTCCAACTGCTTTATTCTCAATGTGCATTTTCAACTTTTGCCCAGCTAGTTTATTGCTTCCTCTCAGGCCAACATTTCTCACATACGCCTCCAGTCAGCTTCTCTTTATGTGAATGGTTCTCAGTTCCAATGTATTTGTTCAGCCGTTTATAGTTTTCCCATCCCACATCCTCTTACAGTTTCAATCTTATCACCAGTTCTCTTCCCTCTGCCCCATTTCTATCCCAGCTTCCTATCTAATATTCTTGTCCTTTGAGGATCTATTTCAAATCCCTCCTATAATACCTAGAAAAATCAATTTTTACTCCCCCCATCCACGCCCTTCAATCACGTATTTTCATTTCCTTCTTCCACTCAACTTGATGTGATCCCTTCCCTCTCTGAAGTTTCAGTTACTTGCCCCCCAACCCTGCCAGTTCTCTCCTTTATTTTGATGCTCCTGAGAGAGACAAAGTTTTCAGCACAGGACACAAAGGCTGTTTGCCTTTAGTTCAAGTGTGTGGATGAAGTCCAAGTCCCACATTAGCCCAGAGATAAATGCCTAGAAAACTCTGCTGAGCCCCGCACTGGACCTCATTGGCACAAACAAAACTTCTGCAGAGGATAAAATGTAGAAAGTTCTCACTGAGCACGTGCAGACTGCTTTTTTTTCCTGTAGTCTAGAATATGCAGCAACTCAGGTTGTTTATCATGAAGCCAGTTAAAAGAACATTGCTGAAATGAAAGCAAGTTGCTGTCAAATATATAGAAAGAACTGAAATATGGAGTGCAAAGGGTGGGGATACAAAATGGTTGTACAGAGGAAAGATCAAATAAGCAGAACTAGCATTACCCAAATCTCCTAAGTCCTTGTAAACTCAAGTTCTGTCAGTAAGGCCGAGTGGCTTTGCACTGTACACACCAGCACTCTGTGTTTCAGAAACTCAAAGGAAATAGTGAGGTTTAGGTTGGAGATTGGGAACAGATTCTTCACCCAGAGGGTGGGTGGGCACAGAATCCCCATGGAAGCAATCATAGCACTAGCCTGATAGAGTTCAAGAAGCATTTGGATAACGCTCTCAGGCACATGGTGTGAGTCTTGGGGCTGTCCTGTGCAAAGTCAGGAGCTGGACTTGATGACCCTTGTGGATCCCTTCCAGCTCAGGATATTCTGTGATTCAATGAGCACCTCAGTGAATGAGTCCTGCTGGGCCTGTGCTCTGCACTGAGCCACCTCAGCTATGCCACCATTCACACCAGTAAATCTGTGGCAGTTTTACTGCCTTGTCCTCAGAAACTGCCCAACCACTGAGGCGGTATTTTCATCAAACAGAACAACGAGGCAGAGAGGCAAATAAACAGAAATAGAGACAAGAAGTTAAATGGCATGACAGAAACTGCCAGGAAAATAAGCCTAAAATAGAAAAGTAAAATATATAGGCTTTCCGCCTGGATAGCTACATTTGGGCAGAGTCACAACCACCTAAATATATAGCCTTTTAATAAGAAGTTGGATAGTCTTATTAGAAGGAGGTGCTGTTAACTTTGGCTATAAATAATAAATCCTTAGGTTTCTCTGCATAAGCTGTTGTGCAACTATCCAAAATCACATGACCGGTCACTGCAGGCCACCAGTTTCTGTCATTTTTGAACTCGATTTTGAATTATGTCGTGAAAGCCACTGGCTGAAACACAGAGCAATAATTTCAGGGTAATTCTTCTGACAAGGAAGAATTTTCCCTCTCACTCTCTTTTTAAGCACAGGCCCTGAGACATTTATTACATGTTGCTTCGCTGTTCTTGTACATCTGTTTCATTTGAATTTGAGTGATAAAACTTCACACACTTGCTAAACAATTATTTAGTGTTGCAGTGCACTAGAAAGTAGTTATCACAATCCACTACACATTTATTTTGTGTCAGTGTAGCCACTGAAATTATACATTTCATTTGCATAGCAGTTTTGTTACTAAAATTAGTCATATAACATAACATAACATAACATAACATAACATAACGTAACATAACATATAACATAGAAAATGCTAGAAAAAGTTTACTATTACAACAATGCTGCCACCTGGTAACCTAAGGTGTAACAGCAGACAAACATTCATTTTGCCCAGTCTTGAACACGGCAATATATTTTAAATGTTACTTTAAATAACATTAAAAATCACAAAATCTGCGAAGTTATTATTGGACTAGGGTCATTTCCCTGCATCAGATTAAATCCTCATAGCTCTGTTTCATTGTGGGGTAGAAGTAACTCCTACCTTACCCAGACTGAGCTTCATTCTGAATCTTGGAAAATATCTATGAAAAAGAATCAGCTAAGTACTCACCACAGTACTTGAATTAGATGTGCCTGATTTTGAGCACACAAATAGTCAGAATTAAAGGTTATATAGGTACTCCAGTTGCTCGGTGAATGAAAATTATACCACTAAATATTTACAGAAAGAATCAAATTGACAGGGAGAAAGACACGGACTATGTAAAATGAAATCCTGAAAAAAGGGACTCAAAGAAAATGTCAGCTGTTGTCATAGATGGAAAATCTATTCATTAAAAGGGAAATGCTACAGTCTTGTACAGTAAGGAATATTTGCCTAAACATAGAAAAAACCACATATAAAATATGGGAAACAATAAATGCATTGGGAAGAGGTTTCCAAGCACTTATGAGACTCCTCAAGCCTAAAATCGTTTCTAAGTATCAGTGACAAATAAGCAAAAGAGACTGCAAAAGAGAATAAACTTAGTTCCACTATCCCAGCAAGCTTTGTTGGGCTGAACTCCTGCCCAGGATACTCCTTATGCTAATAAAGAAACGCAGAGTATATTGTCTAGCTTTCCTTTCTAGTACACAGTGCAAATGCTTCATCATCTTACATATCTTTAGCAACCTAATCTCCTAGCATATTAGATCTTTTGATTAGGATAAACTACTTCCAAGTTCCCCAAGAAATACAGGCTCACAGACAGCTGTTGTAATACTATCCTTAAACAATACACCCTTAAAATTCAATCTAATGACTGACCGTATCTCCTTTGAATGGCAACACAATTTAGATTATCCCACAGATTTCCAGAGAAACATAAAACCACCATTATTCTGCAAGCCATGTGATGGCAGGATGAACTCCCCTTTTGCCCTGGAGGAAGCAGGACCTTTCCATCGCTGTCTGAGTAATGGTAGTGAGCTTCTCCGGACATGTCATTGTCAGGCACATGCCTGACAATTTTAAAGACAAAAACCTGACAAAAAGAAAACGGCAAATAAACAAAAAAGCTTCAGTACGTAATGTCAGGGTTTAAAGTGTTTCATTGTACAACTGAAAAATACACAACTGGACTTTTTGTCCTAAAAAATTGGAGATCCTGAGACAAAAGCATAGAAAACAACCAACATGCAGACACTGAATGGCAATTTCTGTTCTCCCAAAACAAGAGGACATTAAAATAAAAGCTGGAAAATTCAGAATCAATAATAGAATTCCTATTTTTAATATGCACATTTTGACAGTGGAATCACCATTACTGGAATTATTGCTATTGATTCCAAGGAGTTAATGTCATTTTAGAGAGAAATCAGTATTAGGTGAATTAATAATACTGAGAATTCCAAGAAATTTGGAAAAATATCTAAGATGTACTTAATATCTATTGGCATTCAGAATGAATTGTGTGTTAGGCATGCACTAGCCTATGTTTAATTATTCCAAGATTCCCAGTTCCTGCTTTGATGCACCTCCTGCTGTTCACTCTCAGTGAGCAAATACAGATTTGGTATGATAAACACTACAAGTCTGCATTTTAAAGAGTTTGTATATAAATATGCATTTCCTTTAAATCCATACAAATGCATTTATTTCCACTTACCCCATTTTAGTTAACAGATAAAGGCCTGTGGTTCTAACTGTAAAAATAATTCAGAACATTGGAGAAACAGCCTAGAGGCAAAAGAAGGCTTGAGAGGGAATACCTTGATCAAGAACAAGCAATCAAAACACAACCACTTGACAGGACTATGGGGTATCCCTCTGCACCCCCTCTGGGATATTGTTGCTGTTAAATACTTCTATTAAATGCCTGTACACGAATGCATGCAATGTAGGGAACAAACAGGAGGAACTAGAAATCTGCCTGCAGTCACAAGGCATGGATCCCATTGCAATTATGGACACAGAGTGGGATAGCTCACATGACTGGAATGTTGTCATGAAGGGCTACAGGCTGTCTAGGAAAGACAGACCAGGAAAGTGCAGTGCTGGAGCTGCCCTGTATATGAGGCAGCACTTGGAATGTGTCTTGGGTCTCTGTCTTGGTGAGGATGATGAGCAAGTCGAGAGCTTAAGGGTCAGGATAAAAGGGCAGACCAGTAAGGGTGACTCAAGTGTGGGTGTTTGCTACAGGCCACCTGATCAAGAGGAGGAAGTGGATGAGGCTTTACAAGCAGCTAGAATCAACCTCATGGTCACAGGCCTTGGTTCTTGGGGGAGACATTAACTACCCTGACATCTACTGGAGAAGCAACACAGCAAAGCACACCAGTCCAAGAGCCATCCACGAGTACTGAGAGAGCTGCAGATATCATAGCTAGGCCTCTCACAACTGTTTTTGAGGGATCGTGGAGTTCAGGAGAGGTGTCTGAGGACAGGAACAAAGCAAACATCACTTCAGGCTTCAAAAATGGAAAGAAAGAGGATGCAGGGAACTATCAGCAAATCAGCTTCACCTCAATCCCTGGAAAGGTGATGGAGCACCTCGTTCAGGAGGCCACCTTTACCCACACGGAAAACAAGAATGTGATCCAGAGCAGTCAGCATTGGTTCAGTAAAGGTAAGCCATGTTTGACCAACCCGAGTGCCTTCTACGATGAAACAGCTACCTGGATGGATGAAGGGAAAGCACTGGATACCTCAGCTTCACCCAGGCTTTTGACACTGTGGCTCATGAAATCCTCATAGGCAAACTCAAGTGTGGGCTGGATGAGTGGACAGTGAGATGGACTGAGAACTGGCTGAGTGCCAGACTCCAGAGATTAATGGTCAGTGGTACAGTCTAGTTGGAGGCCTGTCCCTAGTGGTGTCCCCCAGGGTTCTATACTGGCCCACTATAGTTTAATTTGTTCATCAGTTACTTGGATGAAGGGGCAGATGCCTCCTCAGCAAGTTCACTGATGACGCAAAGCTGGGATGGCTGATATCCCTGAGTGCTGGGCTGCCCTTCAGAAGGACCTCAACAGGAACAAGAGATGGGCAGAGAAGAAGTGACTGAAACTCAGCAAAGGCAAGTGAAGGTCCTGAACCTGGGAAAGAAAAACCCCAGGCACCAGCACACGCTGAGGGCTGATCTGCTAGAAGCAGCTCTGTGAAGGACATGGGGGTCCTGGTGGACAACAAGCTGTCCCTGAGCCAGCAGTGCCCTTGTGGCCAAGAAGGCCAATGGTGTCCTGGAGTGCACTAGGAAGATCATTGCCAGCAGTTGAAGGAGGTGACCCTGTTCCTCTGCTCAGCCCTGGTTAGGCCACATCAGGAGCACTGTGTCCAGTTCTGGGATCCTCAGGACAAGAGAGGCGTGGAGCTCCTGGAGCAGGTCCAGCAGAGCGCTACTAAGCTCGCCAAAGGTCTAGAGAATCTCTTATGAGGAAAGGCTGTGGGGGCTGGGCCCATTCAGCCTTGAGAAGAGGTGACTGAGAGGGGACCTCATTAATGTGTATAAATATCTGAAGGGAGGGTGTGAAGAGGATGGACGCAGGCTCTTCCCAGTGGTGTCAACCAGTATAACAAGAAGCAATGGGCAGAAACTGGTGCACAGAATGTTCCATCTGCAGATGAGGAAGAACTTCTTTACTTGTGGCAACTGCGCACCAGAACAGGTTGCCCAGAGAAGTTATGGAGTCTCCCTCACAGGAGATATTCAAGACCTGTCTGGATGCAATCATGTGCCATGTGCTTGAGCGGGAGTGTTGGACTAGATGATCCGCTGTGGTCCCTTCCAACCTGACCCATTCTGTGATTTTGTAATAGATTCTAAATACTGCACAAGTGACTTAATCACTAATTATCTTTGTAAACATTATGTCTTTGTAAACATTTCAAGGGCACATGCTGGAGAGACAACTAAGTTGAGAAGAAGCATGGTCCTGATCACAGTTTGCTTTTGGATAATCTGAACAGATACTTATTTCTGTCTCCATTGTAGCTCCGCCTCCTGTGGCCTGTATTTTCTAAGGCTGCATGGGGACAACTCTCTCCACAGAACAAATCTGGGTGCAGTTCCAATGGTGTGTTGGGGATCAGGTCTGAAGAGAAGAGGGAGTTAATGGCATTTCTCTAATATGGAGAAATACTTTAAAAAGCAGTAATGATTTTCATTATTCAAATGACAAACTTTTTCATCATATCACAAGATCATAGTCAAATACATATCGTGGTAATTTGTGCTCCACTGGAAACACAGGCAATGGAAAATAAACACAGGAAACATCCTGCCCATCTTCCTCACTCATCCATAAAAAATTGCTTCAAGGGAAAGGGAGGAAGTGTTTGGCCCAAAAGCAGGAGAGGTATCAGCAGTGGTTCTTACATGTTCACATTTGTCCTGTCAGCCTACCAACAGAGTCAGATGTGAAAGATAGACACAAAGTACAGTGACTGATGAGCTGCATGCACACTGGTCTATTCTGAGCTCTGTGCCAAAAGATGAAATCCTTTAAAATGAGTTTTTTACGGGATAGTAAAGCTGGGAGAAAAAATGAAAACCACACCTTTTTTTTTTTTTTAAATTATTTTGTCAACACTAGTAGTGGCTAAAATATGCTAAATGTTTGGCCCCAGAGTTTTTCTGGTAAAACTTAAAACTCAAAATTGATAAACCATCAAGTTAATAGAAGAATGATTGTCCACAGTTACTATTTTGGCATATGCTAAATATATGAATAAATAAGAAGCAGTGATTGGAGTGTGAAATGGCCATAGAAGAATAATTTTCTAGTGAGACTTTCCCCCAGATCTTTTCTATATGATTAAGCAAAATTGAAACTTCTAGAGGTATAAAACAGAACCTTGGAACTATTTTTTAAATTGTATTTAACAGAAGAAAAAAAACTTGCTAGTTATCAAGAAATGTATGCTGTGGATCAAGTGGGTGGATGGGGAGGGAGGACTAAAACTATTTAAGTAGTGTCATGCTTTCTACTTGTGACTGCAAATGTCAGTAATGTGTAAGTGTCTCTGCAAAAGAAAGTTCTTTCCTTAAGGTTCACAGTTAGTTCTACAAACACAGTCTTCGGTAGAAGAGCTAAAAAAAGAAACAAGAAAAACAGTTTCAAAGTGGCTGTTCAGCTCTGACTCAGTTACAACAATAACAAAAACTGAAATAAGTGCTAAGAATGTAAGCAAATACACACTTAGAGTAAGTAGGAACGAGCACCCAGGAGATGTAACTATCAGATCTAGTTTGCTGAATGTGCTATAAACATGGCAATGTTGGAATTCTTAATGCAATACATGCCTGAAGCTAGAAAATGCACTGTACGCATGTGCAACATCATATTGTGCTCTGGTTTATACCAACAGATCAGTGGTAGCCAGTCTTGGGTGGCTTGAGCTCTCTGGCTCCTGGAACTTGGCTATATTTATCCCAGCTGATGTAGCCTGTCAAGTGTGTCCTGCTGTTGATAAGGTGCCGTAGTTGACAACAGTGGGGGATCAAGGGGGAGGAGCAGGATGGGGGCTTCCATCGAGTTGTTCTCTAGGGGGTCTCAAAAGCCCTGCAGTCACATTCCTGTTTAACTCATACCCTGCTTTCTAGATGCAACTGGGAGCTTCACCAGAAACAAAGGGAAGATGCCAGAGCCTGTGAAGAAAACAGGTAAGGATCATAACTGACAGACAAAACTAAGAACAGCTTGACAGGAAAAATGTGAGTAGATTATGTATTCTAGAGAAATGAGGTGTCTCAAAGGAAAAAATAAATAGACAGGGAAAAGAACTTCAATTTTATTAAGTTAAAAATGTAAGAGATATCGAGTGACCTTGCAGAGAAATCACTAACTGGTTTGATAACGCTGAGCCACAGAATTTTCTCAAGAGACTTTGGATGAGGAAAAAATAGAGGTGAAACACATTTAATTCTCAAATTCTTTTGATTTCTCATTTCCTTTCCTAGTCACATTTAGGACTCTGAAAAAAAAAAACAAGTCTTGTAGTCTCTCTCTTGGACAGTTAAATAGTACAAACATCTCCTGCTTTTATTTTGGGTTTGGGGTTTTTTTTCTCCTGACAATTTGTAGAAGTATTATTGGCAAAATTTGATAATATTTATGGTTAATGAAATCTCTGTGAAGATGAAAGCAAACAGTACCTGGTTCGGAGTTTATTCTTTCTAGTTCTTTCAACCACTGTCAATAGAACTCCAAGAAAAAAAGACAACATTGTACTGTGAAGAATATATGCAATTTCTTATCCCTCACCCTCCTTCATCCTTTCGCCTTGAGCCAGAAGATAACTAGCCCTTTTCAGAAAGCCAAGGTCATAGAGCCACAGAGAAAAATGCCAGGAAAGTATTTCAGATTTATGAAGGTTTTAATTTAAAATTTCAAATAAGGAATCGCTCAGAGGCTGCCCACATAGAGGAGGCCTAGGACGGTGTGCAAAGTGCAATGGATCTGGTGTTTTGAGGAGGAAGAGAGCCTGGGAAGAAAAGGTAGAGACAGTTTAGCTTCAGGACACCTGCAGAGGAAGATGCCTCAGGAGCCCTTTGTGTCCCCAGGTAAGTTCAGGGAAAAAAATTGACAAAAGGTGAACTTCTGATTGTTTGTCAAGTGTGAACAGATTGAATAGTCAGACCTGGAGAAACTTGTACTAAATCTGGGATTGTTCACTTTAGAGCTCTCACTTCAATGATGCCAGTGCATAGCCAGAATCACCACTACCTGGATGTACAGTACAAGCTGCACGTGTTTTTAATAATGTGCAGCTTCCAGAGCTAGCCAGTAACAGCTGTGGAGACTTATTATTAATGGCCTTTGTGCTTTGCAAAAGCCTGAGCAGGCATCAGTCTCCTCTTAGTTTGGCCAAAGAGACAGTCTCCTATGGTCACCATAACAAAAGAAGAACTTGTTAAGAAGAACCTTCATTTGACCAAAATATTTGGAATCAGCCACTGCCAGAGGCAGGCCTGTTACACACCCAGAGGCTCTCCCATCACAAACTGCAAAGCACTAAAGTGTGGTTAACTCCAGCAATGTTCTTTATGTTCCCTCTATATGATAACCCCAGCAACAGTGGTGTCACCAATCCTTCCATTTTATTACAAATACAATGTCATTTCGTATTCATAAGGCTGCAATTTCTGATGAAATTAGATTTGTGTATTAAAAAAAGAAATGTATATCAGAACTTGTAATTGTAAAAAAAACCTTGAAAATATAAGCTGCAAAGTTTCAGTAATCAACCCAAAACTAAATTCATACTCACATTCTGTTTTTAAAGTCACATGATTTTTAAGTTTTATTGAACTGTCTGGTGGTTGTGAATGCAGACAAAAAGAAATACAACAGAGTAGGCAAAATTTTACAATGTGATTACCTCGGCATTGTGGCTTCTGATTTCTAATTGTTTAACTGGCTTGAAATCAACATTTTCATTCTCCATGGATGAGAGGTAATGTCTCTGTTTGTGAAGATGCCCGCTTTTGCTGGCTAATGGTGAAGAGAAATTCTATTCCAACTTCTTTCTCCGGCGAAATCTAACAGGTGTCTAACATCACTAGTCCTACACAGTTCTTATGAACAAACCAGACCAAACACTGGGATTATCACAGCAGGGGGAGGAAAAGCTCTTGTTACCCACTCTGACCGAGACAGAACCTGTCACATGCCCCATAACTTTTAGAGAGGATCTTCTCGGTCTCCCAGGAGACACTAATCCCTTTGGTTTTCTATTTCATGTTGTTTATATAGTTCAAGTCGTTTCAAGATGGGATAATGCTGGGCACCATCTCTGGAGGGCCAAATAACCACTGGGCAATTCATACTTGGATAAATCACAACTCCTGCCTTTCACATACCATATAGTTAGATTACTGAGGAGCCCAAAGAAGTCCCTAGTCTGTATTACTGAAATTTCTGCACCTGGCATATAGGTAAAAGAAAATTCTTCATGTCTGATCAGAGATATTCTGCCTGTATCTGCGATTTTAACAGGCCTTTTAATATAAAGAAAATTCTTCATGTACCCCCACCCAAACAAGCAAACAAAAAAATACCCACCAGAAAAACCCAACAAAAATCCCACAAAAACCCCCAAAACAAAAAAAAAAACAAAAACAAACAAAAAAAAACCATTAAATAAACCATTAAACTTTAAATGGTGTGGTGAAGTAGATTTTATAACAGGCATTCTTTTACTTTAAACTGCTGAACTAAAATACTTCAGGATAAGGTACTCCCCCTACCTATTCCAAGAATGGCAAAAGAATTGTCCTAGAACTCCAGAAAATCTATACCATCCACAAAAGCAACAGAATTTATAAGACCTGTAAGAGTTTAGTGTCAGAGAAAACAATTGAACTTTGAAAAGTACCACTTTTTTTGCATTATTCTGTTGCAGAAACTTTATGTTCTCCCTTTGATTTAAAAATTTCATAGTTAATCTTTGTTCAAAAGCTCACTGTTTGGAAAGTTTTGATCTTTGTTTTTTTGTTCTGAAAATTCAGAAATGTTTAAAAACTCCCTACCATTTCCCTAACAATATTTTATGACATTAAGAGGAAATAGTTGACTTTTGAAGCACCAAATTTAGTAGATAAATGGGACTTAATGAGAAATGTGTGCATTATTATAGCTGGAAAAGGAGAAGTCTGTATTACTCACCTTCTCTGAAAATCAGTCAACTTTTACTCACATATTTTATAGACAGAGGATTTTGCAGTCTAGATTAGGAAATTTCATCAAGAATTTACAAAGAACATGTAAGTACACAGAGGCTTCCATAATTATGATGATTATGGTAATGATGATGTTGATGATGATAAGTGTTGCATAATGAAGAGTTAACTGCAAAATTTTAGTCTAAATATGAGCTCATTCTTTCACATTTGCAAGCACCTAGCACAACAAACTACAGCAACAAACTTCTATGCACCACAGGAATGCAGAAAAATCCCTGAATTCATACAGACGTAGTTTCCTCTTTTGTCAGTTAAGATTCAAACCCAGCTGATCATTGCTATCCCCATTTTACGGAAAGTATGATGGATGCATAGAGAGAGAGGTGACTGATTAGTGAAACTATTCCTCGCCTGTTGCTCATGTTGCAGGAATTTGCAATCTCAGCTGCTGAAGTAGGCAAGGAATGATAAGATTGAGGCGTTCAATAGCTTCTGGATCATGGAATGATTAAGGTTGTAATTGCAAGAAGCCACTTAGGTCCTGACTGGGGAATGTGCAGCATCTTTATATAGTTCCTCAGAGAGGAATTTACAAGCTCTGTTACTGAAGTCTGCTTATCCTCAGTTTGGCTTTTAACTCAATGGAAGAGCAAATGGTGTAGAAGCAAAACTAGATGCCAAGTGTGAGCAAAGATCAATTTTCAACATGAAGCCTTAAGAAATTAAATAATTCCACGAGCTAATACTACTTTTGTAATATTAATTAAATATATATTGACCAATATATATTTTAGCACCAAATACACAGAATGCGCAGTAAGATAACTCAGCTTTGTGGGAGAAACCTACAAGTATTTTGTGTGATTTCACTCATCACAAATTTCTGCTGTAGTTTCTAGCATCTGCATTCAACCATATATATTAGATTCTCCTCAAGAATTTACACCTCTAACAGGTTTCATTTCAGAAAGGCAGAAATGTCATTTGAAAATATCATCTAACACGCATTGTCCTCTACCATTCTATCTAGTTAAAAGCACTCTCGTAGAATCCACATTTCTTCCTCACTTTCATTTCACATACTTCACACACTTCACACATACTTCGAAATTCCAGTATTTTAGGAATAGGTTTTCAGCTAATGCTTGTGATTCTTAACAAGCCAGATTATTTAGGGAATGTTGCTAAAAAATGAAATTATTTTGGTAATTTGAACATTATTTTGATATACAGCTTACCTCCACTTTTTCTGAAAATAATAAAATAAGAATTGATCTTCTAGCTTCTAATACTAATTTTTATTCTTATTAGAGATACAACAGTACTTAGTAGTTACCTATGAACAATTTAATGCTGTACAAAGACAACAGAAAACCAGTCTCTGCCTCAAAACATGCACAAAATAAAAGCCCAGTAAATAGATAGATAGTTCAACAAGACAGTAAAGCAAACAATTGTTAGTACAATAGATAGCAACCCTGGTAGTAGCTTAGCCATTTCTTGGGTTTTGCATAGGAGAGTATGAAAAATATTTGAAGCATAGTAGTAATCTTGTTTGATGATGGATGTTAAAAGGACATTGCTTCAAAGCAGGTCAGAAGGTAAAGGAGAAAGCATGAAGATGCTGGTATGAAGATTTTATAAATGGCAGCAGAATGAAGGCAGAATACTAGTTTAGCTATTTTATTTAGGTGACTAGTATAGAAAATTAGGTTTGGAACTGAAATTATCTCATTCTAGTTTAATTTGGCCAAAAGAAAAACTATTTTATTTTTCTTCATCCTCCTAATTGAAAGATTGTCAAAATGCAATCTCATCACAGACCTCCAGACAGAGGTTTTTATTACTGACCATTTAAGCTGTAACTCACGTAACATACACAGTGTTATGACTGATGTGTACATCTTCAGGTGTTTCAAGAGTTTTAGAGGATGCAAATTCTAGTAGCTGCAGCTTTAACCACCAAAAAGTTTCTGCAAGATAACTGCAGACCACACACATCTGTTTCCTCTTCTGCTTGGGGTAAAATTTGCTGCTTTACATTACTCAGAAATTATGTGAGTGTGTTTGCATCATGGAAGCTACAAGTGATTAGAAGGGCCTGGGGTATGAGAAGTGAAGTGTTGAAAAATGGCTGAGTACGAAGTGGCCCTAGGCTCATTTTCTTTTACTAACTTCATGTCCCTCTTCTCTCCCACCCTTAAATCCCCACAACACCATTGATTCCATCCCCACAAAACAAACACACAGAGCACCTTCAATACTTTCTCTCTTCATCAGCACCGGTAGCTCACATGGGTCTCTGCTTTCTCTCCAGGATTGCCATAGTATGCTAGTACTAATGTCATTTTTCTCTCCCCTTGTGCAGGCTGGGTTAGAATGTATCAGGAACCAGAGAGTTGACACGGGGGTGGAAGAGGACACAGGCTACTTGGTCACCAGGTGCCCCAGCCCTATGGCTCCTAACTGCATGGTCACCTGGAGTCTGGATGAACACTGGACAGTGTCTAAGATCTCTCAGTGCCTGACAGGCACAAGAGCTGTGAGACGTTCCACAACATCACACAAGAGGTGTCACAGCCACTGGGTTTTCCACAGCCTCATGGTGATGGTCACATTCGAGAGTGTTCAGGGTATGGGATGGGTGTATAGAACTCAGAGAGGTATAGCTGGGTGGAAGCCAAACATTGAAGTGAGAGAGATTGCCACATGGGGAATGTGTTTCTGATAAAAGCAGGCGAAAGTGTGGTTCTCAGCATAAACCAGAAGTTCTGAACAGTGGTGTTTAGGAGTATTCCTAATGAGGAAATAGCTGAATTAGATTGGTATAACTCTATGAGAAAAAAAACCTTCTGGTTAACTTGGATTTACACGTTACTTAAAGTAGCAGCCACAATGAAGGGGTGGGGAATAACTGATGTCTTTATTCTGTTAAGCAGCCCATTTTTTCCCCAAAAGGAAAAATTATGGTATTCTCTTCACATGCTTATTCAGCAATCTCTCTTCTGCAGCAAAGTAATTTCTTGTAAAATCTACAGCCCTACATCTTTAGTTTTCCTTTGCAAATGGAGCAGTGAAAGGTGAAAGGGAGTCCAGCTGGATAGAGAGAAGCCCCTTAGGACACTGCCCCCCAACTGACTGAATCTCAAGTACCGGAAAAAGACTCAATTGAAACATGAGTCTCCTTTACATGTGAAAAAGTAGGTACACAACAACAGTTCTTGCAAGCCTTCGTTCTCATGGGAGATTCTGGGCTTTTCCAGTTTTGTACTTTACCAGAAATATTCACAATCATTTTAAGTTGGAACAACAGCGAGTCTTTTGGCAGGAAAGGGGGGAGGGGAGGGAATACAAGGATTGTTACTTATAAACTTCTACGTATGTGTTTAGATTTCCTAAAGCCAGAAATGTCATGGAGTGGTGGAAATTTCTCGCTGTGTTCTCGCCAGCAATTTTGTTCTTGTTGAGTCATCCACAGAGCAAATGTAAGAAACCTAATCACTTTACTGGGCATGCAGCAGATCACAGAGTTACTTCCAAGTATGCGAGTCATGAAACCCTGCCATTGTAGGCTGGAACCTTTACAAACGACTTTGTTGTTAAGTAATTAATGTATTTATAGATTCTTTTGTGCTTAAATAGAAGAGTGGTGATAATAGCAGTCAGAGACTAAAAACATGCCTCTTTGCTGCTTTGTCTGTCGAATCATAGGGGAAGGAGCCAGCTAGTCAGTAGTGGAGTGGGTCCCAGAACTGACCTGTCTGCCCACTGTGCAGTAGCCTGGCCACCTTTACATGTCTCTTGAGTCCTGCATGTCCGGCTTGCTGTATACAGTAACCCTCCTGCAATCACTCACGATACACTGCATCAGTGTGTACCCTGCTGTGGTATTTACTGAAGTGCGCTGCGGTATCAAAAGGTGTGCAACTGATTACAGGCAGCACACCGTAGCACACTGTAGTATATAGTCATGTATTCTACAAAGCACTACATTGTTAAAGAACTATTGCACCAGATTAGAAAAAACCTCAATTATAAGCATGCAGGAACATTCCACTCTCAGAGGAAATTTCCCATACTTTTAGCATGGAAAGAAAGCATGCAGAAGACTAAAAGAGGAGGTCAGTCAAGGCTTTCATAGGCTCATTGAAAACAAATATTGTGTTTTCATCAGAAGTATAAAATGGGGGGGGGAGGAAATAGAAAAAATATAATTTAGGTTTTTATATAATGAAGAAAAGCAAAATTCAATATTATGTAAATTCTAAAAGTATTTGTAGTTCATATTTTAACTGATGCTTAAGAAGTTTTGAATCCTTTGCAAAACAATGCAAGAAGCATGAATTGTATTGTGACTAAAGACCAAAGGCCATCAGATGAAATCTTTGCAAATGTAACTCTACTAAGGTCAACTAATTTATGCAGTCTGAAGACATGCTACAGGAATAGAGATTTTGTAAAATGAATAGATGGTATTACTAATAATATACCATTTACATGAACTAAAGCACCTGTTTGAACATGAATATAAACTTTTTCTTTTAAAACATTTTCATGCCATGTTCCTTTCATTTTTATAAAGCAAAATCAAAAGTTCAAAGCTAATTATAACCATTGTTGTTTGGAAGAGTTCTTGAGGCTGCCAGAGTAGGAGAGCCATAGACAATTTGCCACAGAGGTGACTGATAAAATTAGATGTGATGAAATTACTAGTATTTTATAAAAATGTAGTTGTACAGGGGTGAGTCAATAGAAAGATGGCAGAATGAGGCACAAAAAACCATGCAGTGTATAAATAAGAATGTAAATTGCTGGTGTTTTTACACATGAACATAGCTCACGGCAATCAGCAAACGATAACAGGTTTTATTAAGACATGAGCATGAAATGAAAAACTTGATTCAAAACAAAGATGAAAAAATACAAATAAATAAATAAATCAGGTTAAAGAAATTAGTAAAATAAGTTACTTTGCTAAAATCTAGTCCTGAGAGAGATTAGGATACTCGTGGATCAAAATCACGATACGTTGCTTGTTTACAGTTTCCTGTCTGCTGTGCTAGTTTGAGTACATATGAACTAAACTATCATTTGGTTTATGCTTGTTCACCCTATATATTAATAATTTCATTAGTTCTTGTTATAAACTTCCTAAGTGTTTCTTGACACATTGAGGAAATATTTTAATCCAACTTGTAAGTAATTAGAATACTAATTGTTGTAGAGTGTCATGTAGGCAAGTACTTCAACTTCTAATGCTAAAGTGAACTTCTGAACACAAACAACAATTCATACCATTTTAGCTGGAATGAAGTTACAAGGGTCGTCATGGGAATGTGAGTCCCTTTCCACTAAAGCCTTGATCAGTCAAAACAGAAGGACTAAAGATGAACCATTAACTCATTGGGGTATATTAGGGCATGGATTGCTGCACAAACTGCAGCGTTGTTGAGGAACAGATCCTGATCCTCTTCAACAACCGTATTAAGCAGCTGTTAAGACAAAATTAATAATTCTAAATAAAAGTACATGGCAAATTAATGTAGACAGCTAGATATGTAAGAATATATATCATGCCATCTTGTCATAGACCAAAACATTCACTTATGAAAAATCAGAGCTCAATATGGGGGAAAAAGAAAGAGGAAGACAGAAAGTGAGGTGATTTTGCTATCCATTCCACTTTATTTCATGACAATTTGGAGGAGATATGACTTCTCAGTGAGACACAGAACTTGATAATCTCAAAGTCAATTCCACAACTTCTCTGTGGAGAGTGTTGTAATTTATATCTTGCATGGGCAGATGGGAGAGAAAGGAGACAGCTGCTGCAGCCACAACAGCTGACTACACCAGATATTCCACAATTGCAAAACAGATTTTAGTGAGCTCTCTCTCTTTTTTTAGTTTCTGCATTTACCAAGAAGCCGAAGACAACAGAGGTGACAGCCGGAAACACAGCTGTGTTTGAAGCAGAGACAGAAAAATCTGGCATCAAGGTGAAATGGCAGCGAGCTGGCACAGAAATTACTGAAAGTGAAAAATATGTCATCAAGACAGAAGGGAACAAGCATTCACTGACAATCAATAATGTAGGAAAAGAAGATGATGTGACATATGCTGTAATAGCTGGAAGTTCCAAGGTCAAATTTGAACTCAAGGTCAAGGAACCAGGTACAGCGTTTCCTAAGCAATTTTGATTTCATCAGTATTTCCGGTCCCACATGCAACCTTCATGAATAAGGCCCATGGAAATTATCCTATTTTAACACTGTAAAATTTCTCTACCAGCAATACATTTGTTTTGCCCAATTATTTGAAGCTACTAACTCATATTAAGCTGAGGAATACATTCCCTGTGGCTAGGACACCTCTTTCCCAGTGTCAGAAGTCGACAGAGAGGAGATCATAGGGGAGGTGTCAATGTACATCTTTAGAATTCTGTCAAGGTTTTACACTTGACTACTCAAAAGCAAAGCAAAGCTAATCTAACCCTCACCTTGACCTAAACTAAGAAGCCTGATGTTAGGATTGGTATTATCTTGCAATTATTTAATTTAAATACAAAATTATAACAATTGACAAAATATTTTCGAGTTATACTGTGATGTTTCTAGAAGCTCATACATTCCCCAAAATTGTCTCAAAATCTCCTGCTACCAAAAATGCGTATTTCAAGAGGGGCTTGAATATGAAGAGCAACCTTTGTATTATTTGTGTAATTATTACTACCTTTGTATGCCTTGAAAGACCAGTTACAAGGGACATTCAAAAACTTTCCCAGGCATTTCCTGGGAACAAATATAAAGAGTCAATTCCCTGGAATTTTCTCATGAAAAATTATCGGAAGGTGCTTAGGATAGATTAAATCACTCATTTTTTGAAACATTTTGACCTTCCAGATCCCTTTTCCCCCTCCTAAACTGTATCCATTTACCGCTTCTGGTATTTGACTTTTTGCTTTTTAATTTGGTGAAAAGCCTCAGACTCAGGTTGTTTATATCACTTCCTTTTCTTTGCTGTCACTGTTTGTTCTAGCAATATCATGAGACCTTGTGAAACCTTCTGGTCAGCTGAAAAGATACTGGTGAATGTTTAACAGGATTCAAGATGTCCTGTTCCATGCAAAGACAGGGCAGGACAGATTATGAGTAAGGGGAAATCCTGGCACGGATTAGGACAATTTGACAGCTGTCAGAGCATGTAGAAATATGGTCCTCCTGACTATCTCATCCTGAAAGCAAACTGGTCCATATTGTACTTGTTATACTTTCCTCGTTGTCTTTCAGGTTAGATCCATGTAGAGCCTGCTACAGGCAAATAACTTGCAAATAAAGCTGTGGAGTCTAGCGGAGTAGAGTATGTAATGCTATAGAGTAACTGGATTGCCCATTATTGTTTGGAAGTGGCTCCACTACCTACGGGGAAAAAATATCTTGCTGCAACTGATCTATTTCAAGAAATTCTACCTCACTCCATCTGCTCCAGTTGCTCACTCCTACTCCATTTTCAGACAATTCTGTCTTCTCCATTGTGCCAAATGCATTTGCCTGAATTTGTCTCTTGAGGTCATGGTTTGATTGAGAGGATACAAACTTCCATAAGCCAGGGGAAGAAATTACAGACGGATTTTTAAAATACCTTATCCATATTGTTTACTAGCAGTGTCTAGAGCTTTTTCCAAGCTGCACCCAGCAACAGCCTTTTTAACGGTACATTCCAACAGCATCGTTAAACAAAATCTCATGAATAAGCAAACCATTTGCAAAGATAATAATGACATCGTTCTTCATTACCTTTTCTTTTTAGACCACTGATGTTTGCAATGAATAATAGCATTATTCATCAGCTGACAAGTTTCTACACATCAAGACTATAGAATTCAGAAAATCAGGCATCAGTTCTTTCTGAGCTCAGCAAAAGAAAAAGCCTCATCATCCAACTTCAGTAGGCCCCTTCTGCTTCCTGCACATCCTCTAAGCTCTAGGAAAAGACAGCTTATTTCTCTGCTTTTCCTGACGTATATTAAAGGCTGTTCTTTTGCAAAATTTCTTCAGAAAGAAAGAGGAAGTATGACTTTCTCTAATCTTGGCTTACATTCATTTCCAGAAAAGAGCGAGACAGTCACTCCTGCAGAAGCTGTTCCAGCCCCAGCTGCCTCAGAGTCACCTGTGCCACCAGCAGAAAGCAGCCAAAACACGGAAGGTAATAGAGAATTTACATTGTCATCAGGTCTGGTTTATTACCCGAAGGTAAGAACATACATAGGGACTCCTCAGAGTAAGTGAGATAGAGACAGTAGATGAAAGCAGACCACAAAGAATAAGGAATCTCAGAGGCAGAAGAAACCTACTGAGGTATTTTTAAATTAATTAACTAATTCACTATGTAGTTGGATGCAAAAAGTTCTAAATAGTAATTATGATGTTTATTTCAGTTTCATCTGCTGAGACAAAACCGGAAGAACCTCTGGACCCCATCGGGCTCTTTGTGGCACGACCCCAGGATGGAGAAGTTACTGTTGGTGAGTGCAAATTGTCAGTCAAGTGAAGTTTGTAAGCTGTACCTGCTGCTTGACTGTTAGCTCTCCAAGTACAGGGTGGCACCAGTGATATAACAGATAAATATTATTCATAATCTTATTTTAACCTACTTCTCCTACAAGGTGGAAACATCACAATCACTGCCAAAGTGGCAGGTGAGAGCTTGCTGAAGAAGCCATCAGTGAAATGGTTCAAAGGAAAGTGGATGGACCTGGGAAGCAAAGTGGGGAAACATCTCCAGCTACATGACAGTTATGATCGAAATACCAAGGTACAATTGGCAGAATAGGGTTCTCAGTCTTCTAGGTACTAATCTTTAATCTGTGGAAAATATAAACTAAAATAGGAATGTTTTGATGTTAAGGTACCCAAAGCACCACACAAGGCCATACTTATGCGTGGGAGTCTGTATTTTGACCACGCAGACGAGAGACAAGCTCTGCATATGGACTCTTGCGTACTCTATCTATGGTGAAATGAGAAAACATCTGGAGGACTGGGGCAGTAGTTTTGCACTTTCTACCGCAGGGTTCCCTTCATCTTCCTCTCAAGAAACAGATACACGGTATATTTAAGAGAAGATGATAAATCAGACAGCTATTTAAGCGTGGTCTATCTTGGTCTTAATAGATCAATAATTCTGGTATTAGAGTTGGAATTTACTGCTCTCTTGGGTTGTCTAGACTGCTTTAAGTAGCTGAGGAAGACCCACTTTTTACCACAAATTTGTCCAAAGATACACGAGCAGGAATTCAAGAGTCTGTACCATGACTTTGCATCCTGTGTGGTGTGTGAACCACTACTACCCTCTCCTGGATGGAACTGGACAGACCTACTCGCATCAGCCACTCCTTTCACTGGATTTTGGCATGTACTGCATGCGTTCTGGGGGGAGGCTAAAAGCTTAATGAAAGCTTTATTCCTGTTTCCGATGCACATGCAAGTAGTATATGTACATTAGTGCATGCACCAGCATAGTTTGCTAAGGTAACATTGTATTCTCAGGAATACCTGTACTGACAGTTCTCTTCAGCTGTTCCTACTGAATTGGAGATTATAGGTAATTTTTTGTAACAGTAATGAGTTGGACACTCAGGAGGTTCTTAGTTTTGAAAGGACACAAAGACATAGTTCATCCCCTGTCTGCTTCTCTCCATATATTCCCTTTTTCTGTGTTTCACCATTTCGTTTTCTAACAATTATTGTATCATTGGTGTCTGTTCTAGGTGTACACCTTTGAAATGGAAATCATAGAAGCAAACATGACTTTTGCAGGAGGATACAGATGTGAGGTGTCTACCAAGGACAAATTTGATAGTTCTAGTTTCAACCTGACAGTCAATGGTAAGATGAATTCCTGTCATCTCTTTTTTTATCTTCATGCCACCTGTATTTTTTTTCCTGTCTACCAACACTGCTTTCTGGTACACAGTGGTTACTAGACAAGCACAGACCTGAAATATAGACCTGAAGATCTACAAGTACACCTAGAGAGGCCCACAGATGAGAATGGGATAGATTAACAGAGACACAGATCATTAGAAGTACCACTTGGTCATCACTCTAGTCAGAACTGTGATGCTCTTAGAGAAAGCACACAGAAAGATGCAAATCTGCCCACCTTTTCTCTGGCTTTATTCTGGTTTCAGATTCATTCTTTCATGATGTTTAATTCCACTAGAATAAAAGATAAGTTCATTCTTATTTTGGCAGAAGTTCAGGACTAAAAATGGATATTTGAAAAAAAAGATTTAGACGTGACACTGCTGTCAATTCCTTTTTCCTTCTTTCCCGATAAATTCAACTCATATAGAAGCACCTTGTGAGATAAAATTGCTTTAAGATCAGATGACTCATTCTACCTAATGCATGGTGCCACCCTCACAAGTGCTATACTGAAAAGTTTACAGAAATTGAAAAGGAAGTACATTTTAACATCAATTTGCCCCAAATGTGGAAGAGTTTAAGAAAAACAGTGTAAGTGTGGAGCACCTGACAGAGCTGAATGTTTGGACCATTTCCTGTTTCAGCAATTCTGTAGAAGGGGCTGCAACATTAACTTGTGTCCAGCTCCCAGTGAACCTTATGAAAAGACAGAAGTTTATTTATTAAGTTACTTGATCAGCAGTGTTAATTTTTGAAGTTTCACTAGCTGGCTGCAGGACTTGTAAGGCTTAGGAGCAGCAACTGAGAACAGTTCATCTCCCGGTAGCGGCAGCACACCGATTTATACCAATAGTATAATAAAATTCTCTCTATAAAACATCCTCGATTAAGTTTCTGTGTCTCTCTACATAGTTCCAGGAATTTACCTTTGCTTTCAGAGGACAGATTATAATTTATTTTTAATAATAGTATTGAGCTGATGTCCAGTTTTGTACTCATTAGAGTTTAAATACTCTGTGAAGACACTACCGAAATTAAAATTTTGCAGCAGGAGAGTTGACAAGCAAGAGGTAAGACCAGATTTCAGGTTATTATGAAGCATGAGACAGAAATAAGTTATACACAAAACACTGGATGTTGAAAGCTAATTAATGCTGAAAGCTAATGTAGTGAAGGCTACATGTTTAAAGGTGATGCTTTAATCTTTCAATACGCAATTAATTACAATCTACAATATAAGAATTTATTTTTTTAAATGTCTGCAAAGGAAAACTTCAGAAATAGCACCCTAATTTTGCATTATTTTGACTTGCTCTCCCATTCTTCTTCATTACTTTTTGTCACATCAGAAGCACCTGTAAGTGGAGACTTGGATATTCGAGCTGCCTTCCGCCGCACGTGAGTATGCACAGCAGAAACCTGTGTCGATCAGGTTATACATCCATGTGGAATTCATTACTGTCCCAGATAAAACTAGCTAAAAGCAAAGCTGTTGTACAAACAAACACAAAGATACAGATGTCTACTAAGAAAATATTTCTACTATTAAAATACTATGCAACTCCTAGAAATCACCTAAGAGAGTTTAGACCTTGTACTAGCATAATCATCGTGCTTGTCTTCAATTAGGCAATAGAAAGTGTGTATAATTGTAACAAGAACTTCAGCACCTTTTTTCCAGACCTGTAAAGAGCAATTCCTGATATAGCCTGATAGAGATGGAAAAGATACTGTGTGAGGTTGGTTTGTCTGGCTTGAGGAACTACATGTACCTTGGTACAAACATTTGCTGAACAAGGGGAGGGGAGTTTGATGTGAGCTCTACAAGCAGCATATCACTGATAACTTTCCTGCAAGCATTTGGATTGTATCTGTTTTCATGTTCTATACCTATATTAATTGAATGAAGACAATGATGTGTGAAAACTCAGGTATACATAGTCTCAGATATTAAAGACTGCTGTTGAAAAGGCCATCCTGTCCCCATCATTAATACTTGCTGAACTGATGTATCTCTTAAGGGAATAATGTTTCCTTCTATTAGTAAGATTAATACAAATCCAACGAAACTGGTTGGATTTTTTAAATGTTAGACATTATTAATAGGTGTTTTCTCCTTCATATAATAGTAAATAAGTTTCTATTTTATTTTTTATGTGTTTTTGCAAAGTTACTAGACCAACAATATTCTGACATCTATTTCTCTATAGGGCATAAATCATCTGTGGCAACTCTTTGAGTATTTCTCTATAAGTCCTATTTTTATATGAGAATATTTTTAACATTTATCACAAAGAACTAAATAAGGCCAGCAGAATTTGCCTACAGTTAAGTCTGTAGGTACTGTAGGTAGCTGACCAGCCTCACTGTGATGCCTGTAAAACAGCAGACACTCACTGCGTAACTGCATTGTGTTATTTCACTGCAGTGAAAGGAGGCTTCAAGATCTTCTCTTCTTGTGAGCAAAATTTAAAAAATTTAGAATCAGTTCAAAGGGAGTGCAGTGTGAGCAGCTTCAGGCTGTTCAGATTGTCAGTTTCTCCTGTAAGAGTGAAGCCAGATTTTGAACTGAACTGTTTAAATCGGAAGCTTTGTCTTTGATACCCTCACTCAGGAGCCTAGCAGGAGGGGGGAGACGGATGACTTCAGCCTTTCTCAGGTAGTCACTGTCTGTGTCAGCAGAAAAATTTAAGCCTTACAATGAACTGTCTCTCTCTGCTTAGGAAAAGAAAAGAAGAACCCCAAAGAATCAAGCTGCAGCTTAAATTTCAAATAAATCACTGTTTACAATGTGTAGTACTTATATGATATTATTACATACAAATCAGAAATAATGTAAGACAAATAAAGACAAATAAAAAAGATAAAACAAAAGAATATAAAAGGATAGATAAAAACAGATAAATAAAGAAAAGAGTAGTTTGGTAGTTCAGTGAGAGGCAGATTCATCTCCAGAAAACGCATGTGTTTGGCAAGTGACATCTCACCATTGTTAGAAGAAAAAAAAGTAACTTTAAATCATATGCATGTCTGCCCTCTCTGTTTTACATGTTTTCCTCTCCACTGAGCACATTCTGACTAAAATTGCTGTTGCTCACAGAAATGTACCAACACAAATGAAAATCTGTTGTTTCCTGGCACACGCCTTATCATATTACCATTAAATTTTTCACTCTGCCTTTTGCTCCTAATGTTTTCTACTATAGCAAAAAAAGGAGTTCTGAGATTAGACTTAACTGTATGCATGTTAAAGCAATTATTAGGGTCTTATTCTTCAAAAAAGCTAAACCTTGATTGCTGGTCTTTCCTGAAAATTTGATTTAACTACCACTTGTGAGGCAATAAGGTGAATAGTTATTCTCCCAGCTGTAGACCTGATTTACTGAATATTTGATCACAGCAAATCCTTTCCAAATTTGGGATTATACTAGTTATTTTTAGGTACATTTTATGCCTGCAAACAAGTAAAATCTTGTGAAAGTAGGGCCAAAACCACACCTCTCTGTTTGAGCCCCTCATACCCAGGAAATTATCCCTTCCAGTACTGCACTGTTCTGAAAGTAATCAAAAAAGCAGAAACAGTATATTTTAAAGAAAAGATCTCCTCTTACAGCATATTTCAAATTGGACAGACTCTAAATTGTTATTTAACTTTATATTGTCAAGCAGCACAAGAAGCTTGGCACTTGTTTCTGTTTTATTTTTTTTAACAGTACTGTTAAAATGTCTATCATCCATGAATGCTGTGAGATGGAATCACCAGATTCCTATACTCGAGAAATCAGAGATGTTAAGGAGCAGCTGACTGTTGATGATAGTAGACTGGCTGAGATGAAGAAAATACATTTCCCAAAATTTTCTGTAACAAATCCCTGAAGTGATATTTTAGGAATTAAATCTAAAGAAGTTACTGTAGTGACTTGATGCTGTTTTCAGAGTAGGTCAGTACTTCAAATGTTCAGAAGCACAGCTAAAACACACTGGATTCAGAACACCAAAAATAACATTGTGCGTTCCATCTGAGTTCACCGCATGTAACAGGCCGAGCTACACATCAAAAAACTCCTGCCTGGTGCTTCTTGTTCTCACACACCAACCCATCACAACATTGCATGTCATGATGCTTGTTGAAAAAGTGCATCGTGAACCTCATCTGAGGCTGGAAGCCAGATCGCAGAATTCCTCCTTCAACTCTCCCAAGCACCAATGGTGTGACACTTTTTTTTTCACTGTAATTAATTCTGGTCTCACAAAGAGCCTTAAGAAACAATTACAGCTGGAATAATACTAGGGGTAAAAAAAGAGGGTTTCGATTGTAAGGCATTCCACAGAAAATTTGATTAAATACTTCCCCAACAGGAAACAGTACCCACAGTCCTGAAAACTAAAGGAAAAAGGGAACTGTATGATAATAAATGAATTCCAAAACAATATGATGACCAAATTAATACCCTGTACAACTTCATGCACAATTACTACAGAAAAAGTAGAAGTTCATTACACATATTTTTTAAACCTATATGCAAAGAAATATGAGCACAGAGCCATCTTAAGTCGCTTTCCATCTCAATGCACATTTTAATTCATTATAAACCCATCTACTACTCCCATACAAAAGTATGTCATCTGTATAATGTTATACTCTCAAAAGCTATTCCCATTTCCTTCTGAAACTAATTATGGCTTTCTATTACTATACAGTACCGAGGGACATGATGACGGGGCAGAGTTTAATTTTAGCTCCCTGCTGAAAAAAAGGTAAGTAAAAAACCACAGACTTAGAGAAATAAAGCTTCTGTTGAACAACTCTGAAACACTAGAACTGGAATAAGTGAAAGTTTCATAAATTCAGAATCCTTGTCGTTTTCCTAAAGCAGCTCTAAATGGAAAAAGCATGACAGGTAATTATGGCTACTTCCTGAAATACTCAGCATTTGCTGCATTTCTGCTAGGTTTATACAGCAGGAAAAAAAATGAAAAAGATTCTTTTTCCCAAGATAGAAAAGGCCTGAACTCAGGTAATTATGTGTTTCCAGCAGCCCTTTCCATGGAAAAAAAAAAAAATTACAATACCTATTTATAATGGTGCCTTATTAAGAACCAGAGAGGTGGCAGGACAAGCTTTTTTATTAGATACCTAAATGTAACTATTGCACTGTTCAGCTATATATTATCTATTTTATAGATATTCTGTGTTGCATAAATATGACATAAATATTTTTTACTCTTCCAATTGCAATTCTAACATCTTTCTTTTACTTTCACTTTTACTCTTTCTGCTGGAATTTCTCCTCTAATTCTCAGCTTTCCTTGGTGAATCTGTTTTCATTGCCTGTTACTTATGTTTTTCTCTTTTTTACCAAACTCTTAATCTGAATGTTTTGGATTCCACTGCTGCCAACAGAGAGTAAGCTTTCTATTTAATTTTGTTATAAATGCACGGGTCAGACAGAACCATTTGGTTTGAAATAATGCATGCATCTTTGTCTTCTTTACATGTAGAACATGACAAAAATTGCATGGAGTGAAAGAAAATTATTGGCTGCTAATTTCTGAGACAGAAATTCTTTTAAACAGCTTTAAGGTTAAAGTTAAGACAATTCCATACGATTGATTAATTTCTCTGAATGTCCTTTGTTTTTTACCATCACTTTCTTTCATATAACCAGTTCTAAAATTTCCTTGAATTTTCAGCTTTTCTCAATAACTTACTGCTTTATATTCCCATTATTGTAGTATTTAGAATCAGAAAAATCATTTGCATAATATTGTTGCTCATGCCTATCAAATAGGTGATGAAGTTTTTTTTGCTTCTTTCTGTTCACTGACCCTGGCCACTCACTCTGTCTTTCCAGCACCTGAAGTTACTATAAAAACTTGTCACTTAGATTCATGTTTTGCAAATCTATATTTAAAGTTGTCACAACTACTTGGATGAGTGTTGTTGTGAATGTGTGTCCAGTCTCTGCTCAGGTATTGGTAACACTATTTATAAAAAGTGTTTTATCCTCACAGAGAGTACAGGATTGTGTAGATACATTAATAGCTTTCTACAGAAGGCAATAAGGCCACAATAGCCTCAGGTTAACTCACCCAAATTTCAGTGGGGCAAATGAGGTCACGTAGTTTACAACCTCCCTGTTACTCTATATGCAGGGCATCTGCCTGTAGGTGAATCCTGGCTTTGCAGCAACACCACAAGCAGGGCACTTGAGGAGGACAGACAGAAAAGACGCCTATCAAACTTCCTAGAGCTGACATTGATATCTAATCTTGTTTCAGCATGAACCCAAATTGTTGTAAAGAGACTCTAATTTCCATAGAAGACGTAAGGCATAAAGGAATTGCTTATCTTTTTTTTATAAAATTTTAAATAAATGAAAAACCACATGAAAATATTTGCATAATTTCGTACTTCAGCTGGAGTCTTCAGCTGGAATAAAGTGCTGTGTACTAAGAGCCCCTCTCCTCATGCCTTTCCCTTTTGGTCTCATAATTAGTTTCGAGCAATGACCAAACTCTTAACAGCAGTAAAAATCTCCAGCATTTACAGAAATGTTAAATATATTTATTTAACTATTCATTATTTGTTAGGCTAGAAATGTAATTCATTAAAAGAAGCTTATAAATGTCATTGCACTTTAAGTGTTTCTGCCATTTCTCGACTTACAAATCTCTGTCTAGTGAATTTAAGAATATAAATTCACTGTTCCTAGTTGTTTTTCACAGCCACTTCAGAAGTAATTTGTGGATTCTTCAGGCTTTGCATGACTCAGGTAGAAGACCACTCTTACATTAATGAGAACAGATAGGCATAAAATCTCATAATGGAATGAAAGAATTCTTCATTAAAATAGAACAGGAAAAGGGATCTCATGCTGGGGAACTCTCAAGAGCTATGCAGATTCAAAGAGAATCGAGGATTATTCTTTTACCGTTTCTGCTTTATTACACCATTTTGCAAGAGTCCCTCTATCCACAGGTAATGGTCATTCCCACTGTAATAAAGAGCTTCATTTAACACTGTATCTCCTATCACTGTAATTTAATTTACTGGTGTTGACATACAGATGTCAAAGGCCAAGGAGAGGTCATTGGGAAGAGGAAGGGAACAGCTGTCACAGAACTATTAAATGGGATAGTGAGCAGAGACCTTGAAGGAGGTGACAGCTGACAGGGTCCAATCAGTTGACAGTAACTGGATAGGAAGGAACCATTTCTGGGATGTACAAAACTATTTTTAACCCCTCCACATATGTTTAAAACATATCAGCTGCATATTCCATTTACAGCCAGTTCACTAAGCTGCATCTTCATGCCCCCAAGTGCATAGCTAACCTATGAGGTGATCTCTGTGAATAAGGATCCCCAACATCAGGGAGAATAACATAAGAGTGGGAGAAACCTCATGAGTCCAAGTGCTCTATTACTTTTCATACCCTGCTTAGTTCCTGTTGGCAGTGGAGGAGTACAGCCTCTCCATGCAAACTCTGTGTCTTTCTGGGATCAAAGAGAATGTTTTAACAAACGCGAAATACTGAAAGAGAGCATTGGGATGGGGAAAACTTTGCCCGAAGGCAAACTCATTTTTTCTTTTCGTTTTCAGAACTCAGTTAAACAGAAATTACAACCTCTAGCTTTTAGTCCCATTTTGCATGAAACTCAAAAGCCTTTTCTTTTAATTAAAAAATATTAGTGTTTCCAAGGAAGAAACTATATTCTTTCTTATGCTCAAATTTCTTATATCGCATATACCAGAACAGTATTGTCAGACGAAACAATGGGATGACACTGAGTAATGGAAAAGATAAAGCAAAAACTAGGGAAGTCTTCTCAATAGTGAGAGATAATGGACTGTGGAACTCCTTTGAAACTGGAAGATTTTTCTCATTCTGTACTTAAAAATAACTCACACAAAACATTTTTGATATCTCCATGAACAGTCCTACCTGTAAATTTTCAGATATAGAGTGTGTACATACAGACAAGCCTATAGGTAGGCAGATAGAGAAACTACCAATACGTATATAATGTCCGAAGGAAGATTATAATATTTTAATCTAAGTCCTTCTTACTTCCTATGGTTTTATATTTTTTTAAGATAGTTTCTCCACAGAAGTATAATTGTATTAGTACAAAGAATTAAACACATACGAGAAATATTCTATGCCCTTAGTTTTATATAGTACTTAGTATTTAGTACATATATATCTATTTTAATTTACATGTATTTAGAAATATTGGAAAGTCGGTCCTTGATATGATCAGGGCAACAAGCCCAATAACTGCTTATTCTGAAAAAAATCTTGATCTGTGTGGCAAATCAGTTCAGTTTTCCTGTCTCCTGCTGAGCAAAACTAAAACCTGTTTGTAGCAGCCTCAAACTAAATGATAGGTATAGAAGAGGAATCCTGGTAAAACTTGTGTGTGATGTTCATGCACTGTTACAGCAGAGCAAATACCCAGTATGCTGCACTTATCACAGGCACTCCAAACTTCAACTACTCCTATCAATTCAGTGAGTGCTAGTGAGGTCTTAGGGCTTAGGGAGTGCTAAACCACTTTGAAGAGATGAGATATTGCATACCATATTTCAGCTCAATCTCGCTGGGCTGAAATCCTCTTCTCTTGCTTCCTTTCTGTTCAAGAGCTACATGGGTGCTGGAAATTCCGAGCTTTTCCAATTGCAGCACTTTAACAAACACAGTGCTCCCATTACAAGAGGTAATAAAAGGAGTACCAAAAATATTTGGCTGTATCTGATGTATGGACTGACTACAGTAGTACTGTTAAGTAGTACTAAGTAGTAGTAATAAGTAGTAATAAGTAAGTATTATAGTAAGGAGTAGTAATATTTCTCACAGACTAATTGGACTGTTATTTTCCTGCAAAAAATAGAAATACACCCAATAACATTCCACTTTTCTCTGCATCATCTGTTGCATAACTTGTCTTCTTGTTGAACATGCCTTCATTATAAGGCTGTGTTCTGCTGCACTGGAATCTGCTTGGTCCTGGTGATAATCAGAAACAACAGCCATAGGAAGTTGCTTTTCCTAAGAACTTTCTAGTAAAATATTATTCTTCCATCATTTCTCTATTTACCAAAATGCAAACTATGACAAGCAAAAATGCCATGATGACAAGGAGAAGTGGAGTTTTTTGTTTCCCTGGAAGGTGATCGGCCATAACTAGGAATAAACAGAAGTGCTTGTGCTTGTCGTATAAATCCCACAGTGGAACTGCACAAAGTGTGGGAGTGAGTTTGCTTTCAGTATGGATCAGCATTTCCCTTAAGCCTATTTCAGAGCATTTGCATGAGTTCCTTCATCTCCCTGCTACTGAAGCACAGGCATGTTCTGCTAGGGGTGAAGATGACATTCATGGCTCTTTTGTACTAACACGATGCCCTTTTTCTTGCCCATTGGGATGCTGCACGTTTTTCCAAATGGTTCTCTGCGTCCTTCTGGAGTACAGCAGCTTCCTGCGCACTGCAAATCGGTAAGGTCATGCCAAATTCTTTTTCTATTTATGATCTTTCAAAGAAAAAATATGATGGCAGGTAAAAAAGAACGCCTCTCCCAAAGCCTGACAGCCAAATTTTCCCTTAGTTTTACTAAACCAAACATTAATTCTTCCATAATCACTAGTTCTTTGGTTAAACTCTAAAATAAGTAGTCCACTGTAAATACTTTGAAAATTGCCACAACACTCCAGTCTCTTTATGTTTTATAGATTACTACAGACAACAATTTTCTTTACAATGGGTGACAACAGTCTTAATAATCTGTGATTATTTTTAGTGAAGATAAAAAATGTCCTGAGTAGAAAAGGATATGTCTCTTATTTACATAAACCAAGTGCCTTTTTCCTAAGGTGTTGCCAGCACATCGATTCAGTTCCTTGCTTTGCCATGTTCCATGTTCCGTGCATTGACCACGACAAGAAAATAAGTCTCCTTATGTTTCCATTACCCATCATTAAAGGAAGCTAGAATTTTTTAGTTTTATTAGAAATAAACCCTTTAGGACAGAATTCAGTTTTAATCACTATGCATAAATAAAATTAAAGCTAGTCACCAGTTTTATTTCATTATTTTATATAATAATATAGTAAAAACTTAGAGTGTTAATTACTTTTTAAGAAATGGCTTCATCAAGGCAATAGGTAGCTGCCAACCCTATAGCTTTCTTTAAATATTCTTAATAGTAGCACTCAGAGACTCTAATCCCTTTCTTCAGAGGTGAAGGAAAATCTGAATCACAATCTGATGTTGATGTCTGGGATATCCTGAGGAAAGCTCCTCCTACGGAATATGAGAAAATTGCTTTCCAATATGGTATCACAGATTTACGTGGGATGCTGAAACGCCTCAAACGCATAAAGAAAGAAGAGAAAAAAAGCACAGGTTGGTGAGATGCATTTCTTCCAAATACAGTGTTCATATCTTCTTTTTTGGGAGTTTTTCAAATATTAACATCAGCTGAACAGCAGCGAGACACAGGACCATGAGAAATAGTGATTTCCTGTCCCAGTTATTACCCAGCCTTTACATATGAAATCCTGAGTACCAAAGATTCCAGTTATGCCCAATACTCCGAGATACCTTGCTCTGAAACTCTGGATATACTGAATGCGCTCACTTCACCAGTTTTACAAGCTTTAAGCCTTAGATTTCCCTGAGCATAAAACAACATCCTCTACTTGCCCCCCACCACAACTAGTCAGTATGTCAGGCAACAGTGATATATTTAAAGAATTTAATTTTCATTGGTATGATACATTTGTAATTCTTGAGCCTTTTCTAGTCCTGTGAAGTATTAATTGCCTAATTGCAACTGATCTTTTTTAAAAGTCTGAAACAGAGAAGGCAAACTGCCATTCATCAGGACTGAGAAGACCAAGTATAATTTTCCTACATGGGCAGATGTAACTCTATTTAGGATGTGTTGAAGTACATATTCACATCTTATTTGGAATATTGTACTTTGCTTATTTGGGTTTGTAACACATGCTTGTCATCCTACATTAAGGAAAAATGGAGAACGGCACAGGATGAAGAACAAACAGAAATGATAAAAATTCAAACAGGGATGCAGAATGTGGGGAAGGTTTAAGACGATGGTAAACAACATGAAAGGGAATAAAGATTTGTTTCATGACCCAGAATGAAAAAAAGCAAGTATAAAATTATAAAGATTTTTTTTTAAATCGTTCTTTATCACAGCATTCCTCAAGAAACTGGATCCAGCTTACCAAGTAGACAAAGGGCAAAAGATTAAATTAATGGTTGAAGTTGCCAATCCAGATGCTGATGTGAAATGGCTGAAGAATGGACAAGAGATCCAAGTGAGCGGCAGGTAAACTAGAAATATCAGAAATCCGAAAAGGAATGAGTTACAGCTTGGACAAAGTGAAAAAAATAGTTTTTCTTAGAAAGAAAATAATAAATAGGGAGAAATAGGAGCTGAGAAAGATGTATGTAGTGCTATGGCTCAGGGTCAGCTTGCTGTTGTGATAACTTTTTCTTTTTTTCTTCCCTCTGCTCTATCTTTCTACATGTGGAACTGGATGCTTCCATCTACCTACTTAGCAAGTAAGTCCTGAGATTCTGTTCTGCCCTTTATATGTATATCCAGTGTTCAAATGTACTTTCTCCTGATCTGGGATATACTTCAGTGTAACTTGTTTGTAAAACCAATTTCCAGTGATTTTGTGCTGAAGTCATTTTTAATGGTAGTCACACTAGATCTTAGAACACATCCAACACCATTCACAGGAGTTTGTGCATCTCACACTTGAAGGAAGATTCCCCATAATTTCTTGTGCTAGTTTTTCAAACTCTGCTGCTGTTCACAGCGCCAGGACAGGGCTATTGGGTTTGAGTCCTTGCAAATCTTGCCATTGATGTCAGAAAAAGAGTAGGAATCTTTTTCTTTTCCAGGCAGGAGAAGACAGTGACTGGGTCTAAAAGGGTTTTTCCCTGATAATTACATTTAGATTCTCTTTTTAGGTATATTTTTGAGGCTGTTGGGAATAAGAGAATACTGACCATAAACCACTGCTCTCTGGCCGATGATGCAGCATATGAATGTGTGGTAGGGGATGAGAAGAGCTTCACAGAATTATTTGTAAAAGGTGAGCAATGGTAGCAAAAGGAAAGAGATCTCCCCTAATATTTAGCATTGAATTACTGTCATCTTCTCTACTCTCAGATTGATCTTGCAGGAAAAGGAATTCTCAAACATATTAAGAAATTCTGATATCTGTTGAAGTAGATATTTTTGTTTCAGTTAAATGGAGGAAAATTTTGCCTATAACAGCAACTAGGAAAACACAGGAGAGCAGCACAGTGATAGTTACCATAAATTCTCATTTGGAAAGTTATTTACATCTCAACAATAGGGCTAGAAACTTACTTTAAAAATTTGATTCCACTCAAGATAAACATGTGCCCCAAGCTCTACAAGCAAATCAAATAATACCTCTTGTTTAGAATTTCAGAATATATATGAAAACTGTTTAATCCTATATTTTTATTCCAACTCACGAAAAACATAATTTGAAAATTCTGTTAAGGTGATCTGGCATAGTAAATTTTAATTTCTAACACAGAGAGCATCACCACTTATTTGTCCAGGGACTCTTCCTGTGGAGTAGAGAGTGGTGAAATCTACCTCTGGTCTCTAGCCTTTCAGAATACTGTTTTAATAAAATCTTCTCTATTTCCAGAACCTCCAATCCTGATCACACACCCACTGGAGGACCAGATGGTGATGGTTGGAGAGAGAGTGGAGTTTGAGTGTGAAGTGTCTGAGGAAGGAGCTACTGTGAAATGGTAAGGGAATAGAAGAAAAACCAAACCAACCCAAACCAACATGAAACCGTCTTCCTTCTTGGAACATAGCAGGGGGTGTGGAATAAAAAGGGAGAAGGCATCCTACACAATTATTTTCAGGAAAAGATTGTTCCTCCTCCTACATGTCGAAGATTGAGGAGGAACTGTGAGACAAAAATATGACACAAAAACCCAGATTAAGTATAGATATTTTATAATGTCTCTAGAATTTCTTGCTCAGCGTTTACACTTCAGTAATGTCTAAGTATTGCCCAGACTAATTAGATCTATATTGTGATGAGTTTGCTGTACTTTTTGAAATTCTGGTCCTCTCAACTGCAGTGAGGTGTTTGGCTTTCTAAAGTATTTTTTCTTAGGTAAAATGTTAATTGTCTCTTGAGTCACAGAGGGAACACATCTGCTGTGGTGATCCTGCAAAGCCGGTCATTATGCTTAGGCAGTGAGACGGATTAAGATGACAAACATTTAGACCATGGAGCCTGTTTTCTTGGGCATTCCAGCTGAGCAGAAGCTGGAAGGTTCATGCTGCTTGGGCAGACATGACAAGCAGGGCTTATATACCATGTCTCACACACACTATTCTCACTTCATTTCTCTACCAGATGAAATTCCCTTGTGCTTGTTAACAGCTTCAGGCACATGGTTATCAAGCATTCCCACAATGCCCATGACATTCCTGGAAAGTGCCAACTAATGATCTGCTGTCCCGAAGGAAGGAACTGGGAATTTAGATGGAGTCCAAGAGCTAGTACAGGGTGTGCATTACACTATTAAAGCCACGAGCACAGGGACACACATTCTATTGCTCAGGAGCTGCTTGCAGATTCCTGGTCACAAGAGATGGGGACAACCAGATCTGTCCCTCTCAGAACACAGTGCAGCTGCCACACTTTGATCCTGTGCCTTTGAACAACTCCCATACATCTTGCAGAGCTGTTATCTGTGGGATGGGCATCTGGTGTGACAAGGGCAAACCAGCAGCTGTCTCAGTCTGAAATGCAGCAAGTGGTCAGAGAAACTCATCAAATCATTGGGATGGAAAACTGAGCAGTTAGACATTCACACTGAGTTTTACTGGTTTTGTTATGTGAGACTCCATCAATGCTCTTTGGCAACGAAACAGAACATTTTGGACAGTGGAGAGAAGTGTCCAGGGAAAACTTGAAACACAGTGTGGAGAAAGAGTTCCAGTTTTATGGTTCATTAGGGAAATGCTCATCAGATTAAGCCAAGTAACATGCACTAACTCAGAGCACCTATTATAGCTCTTACACTCTTTAAACCCAGGACAAAAACCCACAAACACATGAACAAAGGCAATTATGTGACCTAGGGCTTGGAGAATTCATTATGTGGGTCTCTTCAGAGAAATCAGAAAAGAATGTTCTCTTGGATCACCCAGAAATGTTTCACATTATTACAACTCTTGCAGTACCATGGAACAGGTTTTTTCAAAACTTCAGATGGTCTTGGAAATAAGATAATTCTTGAAGAAAAATATGTAATAAAATACATGGTTTTGATCTAATTTTTCCATCTCTGAATGCTGGATGTACCATCTTATCAGCTCCAAATCAAAACAAACCATGGTAATATGTATTTATAGCGATAAATCTGTGTGTCCCAATTATCACATAGTACCTACATCAGCGATATCTCAGAAAACATTAACCACTTAATCCTTAGAACCTAAACAGGAACTAGGAAAGCATTTCCAGACAAAGAGGCATTGAGTGGTAAAGTTGAAAATAGATATTTGAACTTGCAGATGTTCAGGACTTGGAAAGACTAAACCACAGCTGACCTACCTATTACTGCACTAGTTCTGCTTCAAATGTGATGCTGGACCAATGACCTATGGTGTTCTGTAAACCAACACTGCTATGATTCCACATGATGCTTCACTTACTCTTTAATATCAACAGATTCTTCTACTCTACAGTTCCAATTGCCAAAGGAAGGCCTGTGGTATTACCTTAATGAGGTTTTCTGCTTTTCACAGCAGCAGTGTATTATTTTAAGCCAAATGATATCTGGGAGTTATTTCTTGAGGTTTACAGTCTCTATTTGTCACTACACCCCTCTGCAAACACTCTACTCATACACAGGATCAGCAATGTGCTAGCCAGTAAAACAAACACAAGTTAAAGATAGTATTCCCTTCCCAGGGATTGAAGACACGAATCATTACAAATAGCCTATTTTCATTACTTAGACAAGATTGCAAGAGAACTTCTTCTTACCAATGCGTGAAAAGAACATTCAGATATTTTTCATGAGTCACGTATCAAAACAGATCACAAAAAAATAAATTTAGAAGTTCAGCTCCGGAACTTTAGCCACAGTGCACGTGCTTGGCTTTGCATTTAGTGACAGCAGCACGATGAACTTTGGGATTGCAGTCCATTCTCAGCAATTCAGCAAAGGTTTATGTATTGCATTGTTGCACTTTTTCCCGAACTCATTTGCATGAATCAGAACACCAGCCTTAGGAGATCATCTTACATGTTGCCTCAGACTCTTGTCTGAAGAGGAATGAAGAGGAAAGAAAAGGAAACATTATCCTGACAATAATACTAAGCACTGAGTTTCAAGTGGTTGTTGAAGGCATCCTCTGTTTCCTCCCTTACTAGCACTGTTCTGGGACCTGGAGGTGAGGCCAGTCCTTCACTAAACCAAACATAAGTTCCAGTGAGCTGTGCTGTAACAAAGAGCTGTGAGGCAGTAACCTGAAGGTATTTTGAAATGAGGTTGCATCAGGTACATCTAAGTCACAAGTTCTAGGATTCTTGTCTCTGCTTGAAGTTTTGATTTTGTGGTTTACTTTAGCAGGCTCTAACAGAGTTAAGAAGTTTTCTTGCGTACATCTACTTAGAAATTAGAGCTATAGCATTTTAATGAGTCCCAAGAAGCATTTCAGTTTGCTGTTCTGTAAGCTCATTTGTTAAGCTGAGTAGTCACTGAGTCACTGGTCACAAATAAATCACAAATAAGGGAAATGACAAAAAAGTTGAAAGAATATTTTTAGCCTATTAAAATGATACATATTTTCTATTTCTTTATCCACGTGACTATCAAAGAGAAAACCTTTTTCATTTACAAACTGCAGCAGTATTCAAGTAATATGACAGAAACACATTCAAATAATAATGAAAAACGTAATGCTACAAAATTACTAAATTGAAGAAATTGCAAGTTATTTTCTTGTAGGCTGTTTTTGTTGTTTAGGATTAGGAACAGGAAATTCTTAAAACATCTTATGTATTTTTGTATGACCTTGATTAAACAGCGTGAATCCTCCCTGCACATTTCCCTTCATGACGACTGGAAATTACAATAATTAAATTTCCTCCTGGGCTGGATGATGAAGCTTAATTTAGTAAAGTCTTAAATATACTGTGGCATCCTCGAATGGAAAGAGCTACAAAATTCAAAATACGCATTCATTTGAATCCATCCTAAAATTTTCTTCTTTAACTGATGCCCACAAACCATTGATTTACAAAAATTATATTACACATCAGGAAAATTAGGACTTCTAAATAATATCCCATCAAGTCCCATTTACATTATGGCAGTTTTTAAAACAGTAAATTCTCTGCTGATGAAGTGTGTTTTCATCCCTAGATCTTACATAGCATTTAACATTCTTCATGTTTACCTATAGCATATAAATAGAAAAAAATCAAGTATTACCTTGTGGTGAATTCTCCTAAACCAGCAGTCAAATACCTAAGGAAAAACCAAAGGTCAAGATAGAAGCATTCTGGTTCCAGTAACATTTGTGCAACAATCTCTTTTTTGCTATCTTGAAATGCTACAAGGATTGGATTCACCTTGTATCTTCCAATCCCTAGTAACATTGAGCTGACTCTTACTCTCCTCTTTCAGTCATACCAAAAATGACTCAACACTGTTTGGTATTTCAGGGAAAAGGATGGAATTGAACTGACACGAGAGGAAACATTTAAATACCGATTCAAGAAAGATGGAAAAAAACAGTATCTAATTATTAATGAGTCAACCAAGGAGGATAGTGGACACTACACTGTGAAGACCAATGGTGGGGTATCAGTCGCTGAACTGATTGTGCAAGGTAGGCACAGGAATATCCCAGAACCACAGAAGCTGAAAAATGAGAACAGGCTGAAGGTAACCTTCTCCTGATAGTGCATAGTGGTAGCATAATCCTCCTGACCGGGAAAAAGAGGATGCAATAAGGGGCATAGGGTTTGATAATAGAGGCCTTAAGGAGAACTCAGACCTGTGTGCCGGATATAACAGATACTCTGATAACAACAGGTGCCTAGTTATCAGTCCTGTTAAAGCCCTGCATGCTCTGTATGTCCCTTCATATTTCCTCCTTCCATAAACAGCTTGCTCAGCCCTTGCCTCTTCTACTCAGTAAATCCACACCATCTACTTACAGAGCTATTCTGATTTTTGATGTGTGTATTGATTACTCTCACGATATCAGAGAAAAAGCTGGAAGTTTATCAGAGCATTGCGGACCTCACAGTCAAGGCACGTGACCAGGCAGTCTTCAAGTGTGAAGTTTCTGATGAAAATGTGAAAGGAATCTGGTTGAAAAACGGAAAGGAGGTGATCCCAGATGAGAGGATAAAGATCTCCCACATCGGCAGGTCAGTCTTGTTTCGGAAAGCAGGTACAGGCTCACGTACTGCATTGCAATCCAGAAGAATAGTTATCTCAGGGGATAGGAATATAAAGCAAGACTTTGTCCTGGCTCCAGATAAAAGGTAAAAAGTTTAAAAGCTTTTCATGTGCAATCAACATTTAGTGACAGACTTGTTTCAGTACGTGTGGAGTCTTTCTGAGTTGGTGCATTTTACATTGTTGGCTTCAGTGGTACATAAGCAAAAATAAATCTTCGTTTTCATTAGGATTACGTGGTGTTTTGGTGTTCAAACAACCTAGAAAACACATTGTTGATAACTTTAACAGTAATGTTTAGATAGGACATATAAGTAAACCCTGCAGAAAAATCAGCGTTTATATTACCATATACAGTTGTGTAATTCTGTGCTCAAGGAGCTAGGAGTCTAGCTACTAATGGAAATGTAGAACAAGAAGATTCAGCATTAAATGCTAGGTGAAGTCTTTCTTGGTACTCTTTTCTGTATTCTGTTTTGAATTTAAAATAATACAGGGATGGAGCATGACTTTTTAGTTTGTTTAGTCAGAGTTATTGTCACAATCTGATCAAATGAAACCAGCTAGCAGTGTTACAACTGCCTTTATAATGGTAAAGGACTGGACTAGAGCAAGGAAACCGCTTCCTCTCTCCAAACTACTCTTTGCTTCTACCTTGACAAAAAAATCCGTTCATAGAATATGTGCTGATGTGGCTTGGCTTTAATACTGAAAGCAGAGCAGTCTACAGCCCTGGTGGTTGTTGCTTTGTGTCATGGCAAGGGAAGAAGAAATAATGACTTTTGTTAGTATCCTATAGCCTGCACCTTGTCTCTTGAGATAGCCCTGTTTCTCCTGGAGAGGTAAGGTAAGGGAGTGGAATATATTTGTTTGTGTTTCCAGAATCCACAAGCTAACTATTGAGGATGTAACACCAGAGGACGAGGCTGATTATTCCTTCATTCCCCAAGGATTTGCTTACAACCTTTCTGCCAAGCTTCAGTTTTTGGGTAAGTTTTCTTAGAATGCGTAATGGGAATTCCACAGAGATAAAATGGTGATATTAACCATGGTTATATCAGGAAAGAGAAAGATCTCTTTTCTGATACCTCAATATAGGCACATTGCTTTTCCCTATTATTTTGCATTACCATTATCACATTGTTTTACAGAACCTGTTTTTTAATTTATTGTATAAATCTGCTGATTGATATGCCTTATGAAGTTTCAATCAGCTTTAAAATTACTTTGTGGGTGCAGATGCTATGTAAATTCTGCTTTCTGATCTATTTCTCCTTCTCTGTCTCATCTTTTTTTTAACCACCCAGAGGTCAAGATAGATTTTGTACCAAGAGAAGGTAAGAACAGCAGTCATTATTTATATGCAAGTAAGAATGTTTTCAATAGCAAAGTAAGCAGTATAATTTTTCATTTTTAATTTAATGCATGAATATTATTTTCTTTTTCCATTCAGATTACTCAAACTATATCTAAAACTTATATTCTCTACCTTTACTATAGAACCCCCTAAAATCCACCTTGACTGCCTGGGCCAGTCCCCTGACACTGTTGTCGTGGTGGCTGGGAACAAACTGAGATTGGATGTTCCTGTATCAGGAGATCCAACACCCACTGTCATCTGGCAGAAAGTAAACAAGGTAATGTGCAACCTGACACAGTGTCTGATGCAAGTCACAACAGGAATTTTTCTTTTCCTTCTCAAATCTTACTTTGGTTTACAGTTATTTACCAGTACTTTCATATTACTTTCAATTTTGTGTTTTTAAATCTCAAGAAAAGAAATTAACTACTTGCACTGCAGCTGCTTGGGACTAAGCTGGTTCTGTGATTCATCCTGAACTGTTCCTTTTTTGAACTACTCCCTGGTTTTTTTAGTACAAAAGAAGGGGCTGAGTGTATATGAGTAGACATATGTATACGCAGATAGAAGGATACCACGCAGATTTATTCTCTTCCTACCTCATAGAAAAACAAACAAATTATGAGTCATCCCCATCACCTTCACCTGACAGAATGAACATGTTTTGGGGGTGGCCGCTTCTTTTTTTAATCTTTGTCAAGGATTCTACAATCTGTGAAGAAAATGTCATTTTAGCAGACTATGATATAAAACTGAATTTGGTATAATAAAAAATAGAGGGCACTTGCTATTTACCTTATCATAGCAATTACAAAACATCAGAGAAAGTATTTAGAAGCTAGACTTAAAATGTTAAGTGAGCTTCCTTTCTGGGTATCTCAAAATATCCCCACCCCGCACCATCTGTGGGCTCTTGAGCTATAACTAGCACAAAACAGAAATATTTTGCATAACATTCTACAGCATCATTACACTTCCATATGTGTAGATATAGAAAAAATAATATTGCCAATTATGTTCATTCCCTCAGTCTCCTATTTCTTCATGATCACGCCTCATTCTTGTTCAGGTTAGAATATTTAATAGCCCTCAGGGCTTTTTTCTACAATGAAGAATTAGTATGGAAACAAATAAGAAAAAAACCAAGAAATTGACTCTTCTGTAGAGAATTTTCACTGATGAAATGACAAATGGGTATCAGACAACCTCTATACAGTGTTACTTCCGAGGCATGACGTCTCGACGTATGAGGAAAAGCAGCCAGTCTTGATTGAAGGATGTGTAATATATACTTACTAATGAAATTCCAAAGAAAGAATAGCACAGCCTGAAAAGATGTTGTTCAACGAGTGTTGCAGACCTGACTGTATTTCTGAGTGTTAAAATATTTACCTCATCTTACTATCCTGTTGTTAAAAAGAGAAGTAATCATTATTTTTGCACTTGCACATATTGAGTTACTGGTATCAGAGGACACAGGTTCACGACCAGTTACGACAACACTCCAGGAATGTCATGCTTCTTCCTTTGTTAAGCTGCAAATCTGAGTTTGCTGACTTATCCTTCCCTTAATTCACTGCATTCTGGTATATCTTTTTCCATTTCTGCTTTTTACCTTGGTTTTGCTAGATTTCCTTCCCAGGTCTGCTTGCTGCCTCACTTTGCTTTTCTCACACCTCCGTATTCAACCCCCCTAACAAACACTGCTCTGTCTTGAAGAAACAGCTTTACTGCTCTGCTCAGCCTCAGCTGACTTTCTGTGGTTTCTTTGCTTATCTAGAGAAACGACCTACTCCGAAACAACGATGATTCCATGACTCCCTCAGAAAACAGCAGTGATTTAAATACTGATAATAAGGTAAGTTCCTTATTATTTATGCAATCACGCAAATGTGATTAGTGTTTTCCAGATAAAAGGCCATATTCAAAAGGAAATAAAATTTAAGTCAGTAGACATTAAAAATGGTGACTCAAATAGCACATCAGGCCCACTATCCTGCCTCACAGCAGTGATTACCAGACACCTGTGGGGCACAAGAGATTTTGGTGAGCAATTTTAGAGTAAGAAGCTGATTAAGAAAATCTTTCTAATCACCATACATGATGGCTGGGTTACAAGGAATCAAAGCAGTTATTTGAAAACTCTTTTAGATTTATTTGTGATTTTTTTTTTTCCCCTCAGTAACCTGTAAGATTCAATAATAACTAGGACAAAATCTTACAGGACACATGGAAAGATGACAATGAATCAAGAGAGTGGATGGACTATAAAGCAGTGAAACAGGACTCACTGCAGCAACTTTCATTTTTCACATAAATGAATTTTTTCTTGATAGAATAAAAAATATTTTACATTTATTATACAGCAAAAAACCATTCTCAGGGTTAGGGTTCTGCTGTGCTAGTCACTAGTTGGATATGTATTCTTTCTAATGGTTCCTGTTCTAAATCTAAAGATACATAGGCATATAAGGCAGAAAGGAGTGTATTACATATGAAGAACTAAATTGTGGTCATTTTGTTTAGATTTTAGCAAAAAGTGGAAAGTTTCCCCATATGACAGTATTGAGTGGCAGAAATCACCCTGATGCCATTAACATTTACACAAAACTTACTTTAATTTGTGCAGTAACCAGCTGTTATCCATGAAACTCTTTAGAGTGATGTTAGCAGCTATCCCAAGCAGGAATTTCTGGAAGTACTTAGTAACTTCTTTGAAACATAACCGAGTTTGTGTAACCAGTGGTGAATCTCAACAACCCGCAGACTTCCAGAACCAGTTTTCCCAAACATCATTTATGTGAGCAAACCAGTCTATATTTTCTTCTTCTACATACAAATAGAATTTGAAAAATGTTACAGCTTTTCAATAATTATTACAATATTCAATTATTTGTAGTTTTTCACCAGCTTACACACAGACTCATCGGGCTGTCCCAGGCACAACTTGCAATGATTTTATTTGTCACTTTCACTGCCCACAGCTCCTGTTCGAATCTGAAGGCAGAGTCCGTGTGGAGATGCACGAAGACCATTGTGTCTTCATCATTGAAGGGGCAGAAAAGGAGGATGAGGGAGTATACAGAGTTATACTTAAGAATCCAGTTGGAGAAGATAAGGCTGATATCACAGTCAAAGTTATTGGTAAGTGAAGGAAAGAAACAACCAGAGCGTGAAAGAATCTTGAGTTTGCTGAAACTCACCCTTCTCTAAAACTGGTACAAGTTCTGACTTTAGATTTAGAAAAATGGGACAGGATCCTAAAGAGAGGAACATTATCAATCACAAATCCGGCAGAAGTATTTTTTCAGAGGTAGTTGCCTTCTGTGTGAAAAGTTATGAGAACAACTCCCAGTAGTAATCCATGTATTTCGTGTTTCAGATGATCCTATCATTTTATGGATGACATTCCATTCTGAAGTACATTGTTCATGCTTGTCTGAGATCAGAAAAGTTTCATTTTGTTATGGCTTATGTTTTTAAGCAGAGATTACTTCATTCTATAAGCAATAAATGGTTAATGGAATAAAGAAACATAATGTATCTGACAGAAGATGAACAGATTGACAGACTCTTCAATGAGTCACAAAAGGCCTGGGAGGAATATGATTTTGAGGCAGTAAATTTTATAAATTTTTCCTAATATTTAATTTGCTGGGACACATAACAAAAGGACAAGTTCTAAGAAAATTAGAAATGATGAAAGAAAATTACTTTCACCTACAGCATTAAAATTTAGAATTGCATGGTAAATACCAAGTTTCCTTCCATCTTTTATAAATACTAATCAGGATATTTGCTGTGAATATCTCCAAAGTGACATAATATGTGAGACATGCAGTCATTGTATTTTATAAATTTTATTCTAGAGGAAATAGGAAACCCTGGAGCAAGCCTCATCTTACAGAACAGAATTACCTCATTATCTTACACTTTTGCAAAAATTTTATTATGTCTGGGAAGAAAAAGGGAGATGAATAATCAATGGTATTTAAAGGAAACCAACCTAAAAAAGAAGCATCAAAGAGCAGGATTCCCTTTAGATTCTGGCTGTACCTTTTGTTGCTATCTGACAGAGCTGTATCACAGAATAAATTTGGTTGGAAAATATTTCTGATATCATCAAGTCCGACCTACGGATGAACACCACCATGTCAACTGGACCAGCCACTGACTGCCACATCCAGTCTCTACATAAACACCTGCAGGGATAGTGACTCCCTGGGTGGCCCATTCCAAAATCTAATCACCCTTTCTGTGAAGAATTTCTTCCTAATGTCTAACCTAAACCCCTAAACCTCCCCTGGTGCAGTTTAAGCCTGTGTCTCCTCATCCTGTTGCTGGCAGCTTGGGAGAAGACTCCAAAACCCACCTGGTTACAGCCTCCTTTCAGGCAGTTGGAGAGAGCAACAAGGTCACCCCTCAGCCTCTTTTTCTCCAGGCTCCCTCAGCTGCTCCTCACAGGACTTGTGCTCCAGACCCTTCCCCAGCATCATTGCCCTTCTCTGGACAGGCTCCAGCACCTCACTGTCCTTCCTGTAGTGGGGCCCAAAACTGGGTACAGCACTCGAGGCGTGGCCTCACCAGTGTCGAGTACAGGGGATAATCACTGCCCTGGTCCTGCTGGCCACGCTAGTGCTGATCCAGGCCAGGATGCCATTTGCCTTCCTGGCGACCTGGATACTCACTGGATCGTGTTCAGCCACTGTTGACCAGCACTCCCAAGTCCTTTTCCACTGGACCATTTTCCAGCCACTCTTCCCAAAGCCCCTAGTGCTGGAGGGGGTTTTGTGGCCAAAATGCAGCATCCAGCATTTGATCTTGTTGAACCTTGTGCCATTGGCCTTGGCCCATGATCCAGCCTGTCCCTCTGCAGAGCCATCCTGCCCTCCAGCAAATCAACACTCTGACTCAACTTGGTGTTGTCCATGAATTTGCTAATGATAGATTCAATACCCTCATCCAGATAATCCATAAAGATATTAAACAGGACTGGGCTCAGCATTGATTCCTGGGGGATACAACTCGATCGATACCATACAGAAAAAAAAGTGTTAAAAATATTTAATTTACTTGCATAAAGAAATTGAAACAGTAAGAACTCTCGTTCATTCTCACACTTTCTTCAGATGTTCCTGACCCTCCAGAAGCTCCCACAATCAGCAACGTTGGAGAAGATTACTGTACTGTGCAGTGGCAACCCCCTAAATATGATGGTGGGCAACCGGTACTTGGTAAGGAGTCCTAAAACATGAAGTGCCCTGCAGCTTTGCATATATTTTTTGCTGCTCCTTTAAAATGGCACAGAAGGATTCTCTGTGTTTAGAGATAAGGAAGGCTGACCCTCAGACAGGAGCTATTCTGATGCGTTCAACCTTCAAACGGGTCTAGGTTCTGTCCCTCCAATTTTGAGGAGAGAGTGCCCCCTGCCTGTGCGATTTGAGTCAGAGAAGTATTTCAGCGGACAATCTACCAAAGCATGAGAAGATGATACGAAAAATAGCTAAAGCTAAATATTCTCATTCAAGATTGAAATTTAAGTCAGTATACGGACCTTTGTACTTACCTAGGAATATCAAAACAGATCTGTGGCCACCTCAGTCATCAGCTCCAGACAGCTGCAATCTCAGGCACTCATGCAATACATGTTTTACAGTGGAAAGCGACTTCATAATACTGCTTCATATAAACAGTTTCAATCATTTTAGTGACCTTAAAATCTGTACTAAAAACTAGAGTGCAAAGTTATCATGTGATGCAGGAAATGAGCCAGCACAATCCAGATTATCACTGACACCATTTTAAGTTCTGCACAGAGCATGGTGAGTTTTAGATAGAACTCTCTGTGATCCTCAGAAGAAAAAGAAAATAATGCAGGATCTTGACTAATTTTAGGGGAAAAAATTCCTCTGGAGTCCATATCTAGCAATTTGTTTAGTAAAGATCTCTGGAGCTTGAGTTTCTTTGGAAAAAAAAAAAATGTAAAATATATGCACTCCCATGGGGATGCCAGGGCTATAAATGTCTAAAATTATTTTAATCCCCTGAATCATATCTGGAAGAGAGAGTTTGTATGTGCTTTTGGATGTCTGGACTTCATTCATTTCCACAAGATCTATATCATTTAAGTCAAAGAATTTACCTGTGCAGGAATAAACAAGGTACTGCTGGGCCAGTGGTTTCATCTGTTCTGACAGGAAGCAAGCAAGAAGTCAGCAATTTAAAATATTATGTGCAAAGATATTTACCGGTAGCTGTGTCATTTTACCACAGGCAACCCCCACCTCACTGACTATACAAAGCCTGTGATTTTGTTTTATCGTCTTTTCAGGGCACTTATTTTGAAAAGTTCTTTGTTTTGTTTTCACTGTCAAAGGAATGATTTTGTTAACGTCCCACTAACGACCCTTTGCACTACATGAGGAGGTTTCTCAGGGCTAGCACTGAGGCTTAGCACAGGGCTGCACTACTGGTACAGCTCCAACAAAACACCTGCAGCGGGGGAGAGGAAAAGCCGAGACACAGCACTAACCATTCCAACAGAGCTTTAAAAGCAAGTTAAAAAGGCAGGGGGAAAAAGGCATATGCATTGCTATTTGTCTTCATATTGTTACAGATGGCATTGTAGGCAGTCAGATACAGTCTTTATTAGCTATATCCAACAGATATAGAAAAGAAATTCACACTCCATCTTCACCTTTCCTGGGGTTTTGTGTGCTTTTTATATTACTAAAAGAATATCTTTAACTCTCACACATTCGGTGCATTTGGGGAAATAATCTGCTTTACCAAATGTCACCAATATGACCAGTATTGTCATTTCACCTCCTTTTTGCCTGTTTTTTTAAATTGCAAATATCTTCATTTTGACACTTACGTGCTTAACACTGCTTATCTATATTGGCAAAAAAAAATCCCCCAGAAACTGAGTTGATTAAACTTCTCTCAGTCTCATAGACCCTGCTGAAGAGAGAAAAAAACAGGAACAGACCAGAGGAACCATAGGTATTTTGCTTACAGCATTTAACTCTGAAAGCTACTGAAAACAAGCATGCCGGGAGTACATCTTTATGCATTTAAAGTGATGGTACAACCTGTCAGCTTAAAGATACTTTCACTAAAGATACTTTCACTGGGAAAAAGATTCTTTTCCCAGAACATTCTGCAGACTTCCATGCTCTTCTTGCATTTCAGCATTGACAGGAAAGGCTGCTGATGCAAGGTGTCTGTGCCTACAGCATGCCTGCAAATCAAATGTGCCTGTCATTCTCCTCATCCCTTGAGACACCTTAAGTGTGAATAATAGTTCCCAGGTGTACCAAAAGGAATTCTGCAAGTTTGATAGCCATGACCTTGGTGAGCAGCAGGGACTGAACCACTCCTCTGCATGGCCCAGTTATAAGTCCTCGCTATGGACTTTACACCATTGTAGCTCACCAATGCCACAGACATCTGCACAGACCTCTGCAGTCTGTGGGCAGAAACACACCTATACAACACACTCAGATACACGGCAGGCGTACATGGCTATTCAGTGTATTCTCTGATCATTCATTCTGTCGTTAAAAGATGAACTGCTTTCATAGCAAAGTTTGTTTCAAAGAAGCCTACGTGGATCACATCCAGTCACGCTCTCTGCAACACAGAGAAGCAGCAGAAATTTAATACAGCTAAATGGAAAGAAACAGGTCAGTAGTCCTTTGTAGCAGGTCAGCTGGAAAATATCTGATATGTATGTTTCCAATGTGATATACAACCATCCTCCATATTAAGCATCAAGAATCACAGATTCCATTCCCAGTTTTGGGAAATGAGAAGTTTATCTTTTACACTGATAATCCAGCCTAACTTAGTCATTCTGGAAAACAGCATGGTAGCACTGGAAAGGCCATGGATGTTGAGGGCGTGATGGAGAAGTGCTAAGACATGGATTCCAGGCATGCAGATGACACCTTAAGCTGTACTACAGATTTGCTCTGCAGTGCACCCGGCTCTCTTTGTTCTCTGTTATCATACAGGCTCGCTGTCCTTCCCAAGGAAATCAGAGCAAGAAAAATGGTGAGTGGCCATATCTCACTCACTGTGGGGCTGAAGCAAGCTGAGATCTGCATTGTCTGGGAAGCATTCTGCATTTCCACCACTTTGCAAAGAACACAGAGATCTAGCATCAGTTATTTGATAAAACATTAATTTTTAAAAAAGGAATTGTCAAACTGTTTTTCCAATTAATTTTTTTTATGGGGGATTTATGCTGTTAGTCAAGGTTAGTGAATTGCAGCAGAACAGAAGAAAGAAATTAATTTTTAAACTCTACACCTTATCTTATACATTTCAACAAAATTTCTCTTTCACTTAAAAGGATTTTCTTTTTTCCTGCATGTGAGATAACAATTTCCAGTTCTTTTACATCATAACAGCTGTTCTTTCCAGGCTACATTTTAGAGAGAAAGAAGAAGAAGAGCTATCGATGGATGAGACTGAACTTTGACCTTTTGAAAGAGCTAACCTACGAAGCCAAGCGAATGATTGAAGGAGTGGTTTACGAGATGCGGATTTATGCTGTGAATTCTATTGGCATGTCCCGGCCAAGCCCTGCCTCACAACCCTTCATGCCAATTGGTGAGTTTTGAAACTCCATGGTATTTCTAGTATAAAACCAAGACAGGACAATTTTGACCTCTTCTCTTCAACCGCTCTTACAGCTAAAAACAACGTGTTAGGAAAGAGGCTATCAACCATCTCTATATTCTATATTTAATCAACCTTTTCCTTTGTAATGCTCCTCTTCTCTGTCTCTCATACCTCTTCCTGAAGAGCACAGAGGTTCCAGTTTCATGAAATTGCTGATGAATTTTTAGTTGTTATAATTAGAAGTGTGAGAGTCAAGCTGGATCTGGAAAGAAGGAGAACTAATTGACAGAGATTTCTCTGTCCCTCTCAGCTTCTCCCATTCCCTTATGGGTGCAAATATCACAGTATCCCGTCCAGTGCTCCCTTAATCCCGGCCCTCTCCACAGCTAAAAGGATAGATGATTAAGAAAATATTTGAGGAATGATTTTCTATAAATAATCCTTCCCAACGCAGCAGTGCAGTGTCTCCTGCAGTCTCTGAGCAAGAAGCAAACCAAAGGAGTCCTCAGGAAGTCTGCCTGCTAAGACTTTTAGGGAGAAGACCCACAAAAATACAAATAGCTGGAGATTAAAATGACTAGAGTTTCTAACTCTACAAATAACGGCGAAGGGGGACAGCCTGCTGAAGGAGACAATATAAAAGCAGATGATGCAGTGAAGGAGTCAGAAGGAAAGGCTGAACTGCAAGAAGGGTCTCTTAATTCTGGATTTCAAACACACAACGGCTGGTCTGCAACAAAAGAGGTCAAACAAGAGCCATCAAGTGGAGCTACTGAAACAAAAGGTCCAAAGTTTTCATGGGATAGGCAGAGTTTTACTTGATTAAGGATAAAGTTCACACTTACTTCTTCAGAGAAGAGGTTTGGGGTTTTGATCGTGTACTGTGTGGCTGTGTATGCTCCCAATTGCATTTGGCTCCTGTGTGCTGTCTTTGCTACCATGTGAATACAAAAATGCTTGACAGTTACAGAAATTAAATCAGGTGATATTTTTGTAGGTTTTTTTTTTAATAACTTTGGGAACTAAGATTGATTTCAATCAGTTCCACAATTTGTGAACCTGTATTTAACTAACTTCATAAAATCTGTTATTTTGAAAAAGTTGTTTTCTGTTTGCTTTTTGGTATCAGTTATTTCACAGTAATATTTATGTGTATTTTGGATCCTCTAGTAAGGGCTTTTCTTGATTATTTTTTAATTAGTAGATAATAGTCATGCTGCAGAAGACTGAATTTAGCTAGTGGTCTTCCTGAACTCTGGGTTTATAAAGAGCCATGACACACTTGTTCTGAAGAAATATGAAAAAGCTGTACCTAAATCAAATTAAAATTTTTCACCCCCAAAATATTTTTCTCAAGTACATCTCTGTTACAAATGCACAAATCAGAAGTAGTGTTTCTGTAAGCATGTAGTCATAACCTTTGGTCATTTTCTCCACTGTGTGAGTGAAGAGAAATTTAGCCACTGTGAATTTGGTCCTCTGACCATGTGGACTTTGTCCAGCTACAATCAGGGTGTAAGTGCAGAATACAAAAGGTATGCATTTTAATTTCTAAATTTTTCTGCATACTTATGATGACAATTTGACTCCCTTGTAGCAGTCTTCTTTTTTCAGTGGCTTTTCTCATAAGGGAGCTTCTGTGAATGGGAGCTACTGTCTCAACCTCCTGTTCCCCTTCCTACTATAGGAATCTTATGCTGTGCTTTAATAAATGCAAAGGTGTTACACTTTACAACTGAGCTTGAGGTAAATTTATTTCATTAAAATAGACAGTGGTACATAAATCAGCTGTTAATCACTCCTTGTATAGCCTCTGAATTCTCATAGTTGTATTGCTATTTCTCAGAATCTACTTCTCCATATTTCCTTACAGCTCCTCCAAGTGAACCAACCCACTTTACAGTGGAAGATGTTTCTGACAGCACTGTTTCCTTGAAGTGGAGACCCCCTGAGCGGATTGGAGCCGGGGGATTAGATGGTTACATTGTGGAGTACTGCAAAGATGGATGTAAGTAAGCATGAGTACTAGGCAGCAGCAACTGAACATTTTAAAAATGCTACAATTGCAATAACTTCACCTCAGTACACTACCAATAACATAACCATATCCAGCATGATCAAGTTTTAACTCTAATCTATGTCTAACATCCTGGGCAGCCATCACCATACTCACTACAATGTGTCTGTGAAACCATGGAAGTCACATCTATAATGTCATCTTCACAATCATCAAACTTTAATACATGTGAGCAATAGAAAAATGTCATTGCTGTTCTATACTCCCCACTATACTTCTGTATCATTCATGAATTGCGTATTCCTTAAAACAGATATAACAACATGATTGTGACAACATCAGTCAAACTTTAAAGTAACCATTAACTGACCTCATTTAATACTTGTGCTGGTAACGAAGAGTGTAACAGCACCATATTTACAAAATCCAATGTTCTGTGATGCTACAACATAATACTTATGTCATAAAAGTCAAACAAATTTATGGTCACTTTAATATTGACATTTTCCCTGACATTAGGCTCAACTGCCAAATAATCTAAACTAGGGGTTTTACAGGACATAATTTATCCAGAAATAATTTATAGTCTTTAATGAGACATCACTATAGAATTACCAGATTCTCTATGTCATTGTCATAGCAGAATGATTTTATCAGTCACATTTCTGTGCTTTAGAATAAGGAAGCACTAAGAATTCTGTTCTATTGTGTCAATTGAGAAATAAATAATAAATTCCAACAATTATGTGCTCTATTATTGTTTTCAGCATATGTGGCTTTCACCAAATTGTTTGGACAGCCACAGAAAACTTTTACTCCAAGAAAAAAAACTAAATTAAGGCTTCACTTTCTTGCTAAAGTTACTTCCAAAATTTTCCCCCCTCCCATGTAGTAAAAATAAAGGTCAAGAAGTCCCACAGCTCTAACCTCTATTTAAAAAAAAAAAAGCCAAAGGAACTGTCCAAAGATGATTCCCTTATCCACAGCTATTTTGAATAACAAATTGTAGAGATTCCTTAACTCCATGCATACACATCTCCTCGATCCAGAGTTCTTCTGCCAACTTATTCTATTCCCTTTTAAGTGGCATTGTAACGTGAATTCATTTTACCTTAACACAAATTTACTTTCAATTGCAAACAAGGCATCACTTTGGAAAAACAATGTATTACTGCAATATGCAAATACTGTACTTGCAGCTACAGAATGGATTCCTGCTCTTCCTGGCCTAACTGAGCGCACATCTGCACTGATCAAAGATCTGGTCACGGGGGACAAACTTTATTTCCGTATCAAGGCTGTAAACTTGGCTGGAGAGAGTGGAGCAGCAACAATTAAGGAGCCTGTTACTGTCCAAGAGATCCTGCGTGAGTATCTGTACTGAACAAGTCTTACTCATTTATTTCCTCTGGCCAGAATTCTGCTCTTATCTGAGAATAACACCCAAACAGCTCTTCCACTTTGATTAGGTGCCCAGTATCTTCTGACTCTGAGAGCATCTCTACAACATCCAGGCCTTATATTTGTAATGCATAGCTCTTGAAATAAAATTCTACTTCTTACTTTCAAAAATATGGACATTTCACCTCTTGCAAAGACATTGTCAGCATTTAAGAAACATTTTTTTAGTATTTACCTCTCTGCTTGAAAAGCTGCTGCATTACTGCAAAATGACTGTGTTGGCTATGGCAAGAGATCAATTTAATTAATTGTTGTAGATTATTAATTACCACCCTGTATATCACCCAGCAGCAGTAGATTAAAATTCATTTGACCAGAGTCCAAAAGACATCAAGAGCTGCTAATAGTGGATTCCTCAACCTTGGCTCACACGAAGTGTCTGCCAGAGTCTCACTGGCAGTAAAATGAGCCAATGTAAATAAAACAGTTTTAATGCATCTCAATACCAAATGGTCATGAAGACAGATACTCCAACTGCATGTTAAGAAATTCCTTAAGTAAATGACAGGGAAAAGAATAAGGATCAAAAGGAGAACGCAGAAAGCTTTCCAGTGAGGTAGTTGAAAAAAACATGCAGCAAGGTCCCTTTTTTGTTAGTGAAAAGTAAGATGCTACAATAAGATTCCACTCTGTCCATCTCAAGGAAAGAACTGTAACTGAATGACTGTAGAAAGATAAAGGAATCCATCAGTTGCTCTTTCTGAGTATGTCCATAAACATCTCCAACTGGCAATTTACAACGTGCTGTAGTTTCAATATAGCAATAGATAATCATAATCTATAATCACTTTTACCCCGATACACCTTTTGTCCCATCCTTTCTACTGAACAGAACAATTTCTCCTAAGAAACACAGAAGACTCATGTCCAACAGAAGCTACCCAAATCTGGCATTTCAGATGTGACACATTTTCACAAATCCAGCTGTCATTGAAACATGCTCAGCTGTAAATATATAACTGAGACTTGATACTAAATTTGTATCCAGTAGACAAATACTTGAAACTACTTAGAGACTGAGCTACTCCCTAAAAATATAAACAGTGTTTCCACAATTTTCTTATGCTTACAATTATCCAAGTCTCTTCTCTTTGGTGTTCTGCATTATTTGTGCTCTATGAAATGTTGCATATTATCAAAAGTTTTGTATTTAGTGTACTAATGCTTAACTGCAGAGCGTCCCAAGTTCTGGCTGCCACGCCACCTCAGACAGACTCTGGTGAAGAAAGTGGGTGAGACAATCAATATTGTGATCCCTTTTCAGGTATGTATCAGCTTCAATTTTGTCATGGTTATTTACCATTACTTACCTGAAGTAATTTCCCTAATGCAAGTTCCCATTGCTTCACCACTTCAGCAGAACTGCATAAGTATGGCTGATGATTCATTAAACCGTCTCAAACGTTCGAGGAGGGGGAGGGAATCACTTTTTTTCAATCATAATTTGTTTACAGTCAGAGTTTCTTCCTTAATCCCACCTTTTTGGGAAGAAGAAAAAGTGGTGTAGGTAAATCAAGCCCGTTCTTGCCTATTGGGCACAGGATGCACCTTAGACAGAAGTAGACGGAAGTGTCAGAATCCAACTAACTACTTTCCTGGCGTATAAAGTATATGATGTGACTGGGCAACTTCTTCGGCAAAAGCGTGTGTGTGTTAATTTCTGAAAAGCCAACTGCAAAAATTAGAGTTTGCACATAAACAGAGGATCCCAGTTAGCCTTATGCAGAACCTGAGGGTGTGTGCAAAGAATAGCTTGGGCATTACTTTACATGAGCTGAAGGTACAAAAGCCAGAGCATGATGAGGATAATTAAGGGTGCACGTATGTACCTACGCTTCACTAAGGCAGGCACAAAATTGCTAAAATATACACAAAGACTGACCTAACCAGTTACCTCACCTTGGCATTTTCTAGAGCTGTACAGGCAGCTATCTGACCATTTGTAAAACACCACATGCCTTTTTTCAGATGCAAGACTATAATATCAATAGAGTGCAAGAATAAGTGTGTGCAAGGAAATGGTTTTCTAAGGCAGACATAGCAAAAGAAATTGTAAATTACAGACTGGCTCTGACAGACATACCCTCAGTAATAACAGATACACCACTTCATCAAGTCCTCAGTTAAAATTTCAAGACACTGAAATTTCTCTACTGTCCAGGATTGACATTTATGGAAATGTAATCCTGTCATTAGTGAGAGCTTTGACATTCTCATATAAAATATGCTGGAGATACCCAAAACATTTTTTCCACAAGGGAGACATGTATGCACGCATCACCTATGCTCTTTTCTTTGAGCAATACCAGCAGAGTAAAAAAAAAATATTAGAGCAAAATCTATGTAAGCATAAAGGTACACGTCTTTTTGCCCTATGATTAGTGGGTTACATGAAAAGTTGCTTTTTTCACAGAGATATATCTGATTAGTACACAATTGCTAGCCCATGAATGGAGTAACTTTCTTGAATTGCATGCTTGAATTATTTCAGCATAATCACAAGGCTCTTTTTTTCTTTCACATTTCTTATCTCCAAAATTGCTAAAATTACTTTTTCACTGATGCCTAGCCACACACAAAATTCGATTTGTATATCTGCTATTTCTGAGTTCTGTACTTATGAAAAAAAACCCTAAAATAAATAGATATTTTTCCTGCTCTGATGTCCAAGTTGAAGAAAAATTGCACAAATTTGACAAGCTGTCCCATAAGCAGGGGAATAAAGTTTAGCGTTTTAGAGATTTGTGTCTTATGTCCCCATGTGCTGGTTTTCACTGGGCAGAGTTAATTTTCCTCATGGAAGCTAGTATGGGGTGATATTTTGAATTAGTGCCAGAAAGAGCATTGCTAATTTAGGGGTATTTTAGTTGTTGCTGAGAGCAGTGCACATGCAGAGCAAAGGCGTTTTCTGCTCCCCACAAGCCTCTGCCAGGAAGGGAGGTGTGAAACCATGACACCCCCATATCACCACCTTCCCAGCATATCCAGCCACCTCCTCTGCCGAGAGCAGCCTCACGGCAATATTCCCAGAGATTTGCCAGTCCTTTTCCCTACTCCTCTGGGGAGTCCTAAGTGACACGTCCTCAGTTCCCTGGCCAGGATAAGTACATGTAGCAACTAATCCAGAGCTTCACTTAATCCTGCCTCATCATTCAGCTGTTGCCAAACAAAAAAGATAAAGACTGAGTTTTCCCTGACTTTTCCTCAGTGGGGACACTTTTGGTATTTCACCCTGTCATCAATTTTTCACATTTGTAGGTTAAGCTAATCTTAGTAGCTTACTAGAGCTTCTAGTGCTCTGTCAAATTTGGCCAAATTGAACCAACTGATTGACAAGTTATTTGAGTAGCTGACTGACAAATCATGTACTGGTATAAACTCACGTCTCCCAAAGGGTAAGGCTAACAAAAAAGACTAAAATCTATCCATCAACACCAGATTTTACTCTGAGAACAAAGCCAGAGGACTTTAATTCAATAAGTATTTTTTGAGTGAATTAAATTTGTCATAGTTTGAATTGCAGCTTTCACAGTATTAAGAATTGTGGCTATAGCTGTTTAGAATATGTAAAACTGATGAGCTTTCAAAAAAAAGCAAATCAAAAAGAAATTTTCCTTTACATTTTGAAAAATTTCAAGTCACTGACCATTAATATTGCAGAAGACTCTAAGCAGACACAATATCTATTATCTAATGAAAGTGGAAGTCAGTGTCTTCTACTCTTTACAGTCTCTGTGCAACCTTTCCAGTGACCTCTGTGGTCACTACAGTGAAATTCTGTGAAATATATCACCAAGATATCCTGGGTTTAATGCTACTGGCAAATCTATTTAAATCTTTAGATCAAAATGTCCAGGAAAGAAAGCAAAACATTGTTACTAACCCTTTTTCTGTTGACTGCATTAAACAGGTAGAACATTCTGGTGAAAGGAAGGGAATCAACACATTCTTGCTTCAAAATTAACTATGTGGCATGTGATTGGAGGATATGATGTGCTATTAGTGGATAAAATTCACAGTAGTACTGAGCAGTCTTTTTGTCCATTATATATGTGTGAATATAAATATCTAAGAGCATTTAAATTCATTCTTCCCTGGCTGTGAACTCCCTGAAGTTTCTCTGGAGTGCTATTTAGCCACTCTGTCACTCACTGTTCTGTCTCAGATTATCTATTGCACATTGCAGAAACCCAATCCTCTGACATATGTATTAGGAACATGCTTTCTATCTGTTTGTGCTTTTCACAATCTATAAATATAGGAGTATATGAAAACCAACACTTTGATCACTTGCAATCTTTCACTGGCACTCACAACACCTCTGAAAAGGAGGTGCTGTGAGTGAACCTATCTGATCAACCATGCTAGAACGCCAGCAGCAACAATATTCGAATCAGTCTGAAAACCTGCCAAATATTTGTCTTGACAAAGTAGAAATTTAAATAAATGCCCATCGAACTATACTATTTAAGCTGATTATTTGTGTTTTGAAAGCGTTCCCTAGCCAAATTTTTCAAGGAGGATCTTCATATCACTTTAAAATACACACATATGTGGGAAGTAAAATAGAGGCAGTTCTTGTCATATTCACCAATAAGAAGACACAGATACGGAAAATAAAACACAAAACAACCCAAACCCTTTTATTCATTCCAGAATTTCTACTATACATTCCAGCAGAGGAGAAGAAGCCATCTCTTGCTGTAATAGGTCTTTGTGAGGGTTCTATGAAATGAGACCAGGGTAAAGGTGCACCAGAACAGGACGAAAGTATCTTGTATCTGTTATTTCAGAGTTACAGGCCTGAGGTGCTCTTAACTAGCTGTAAGAAATCATTTTACCAGATAGAGAAAACAGAGAGCCAAAAACATTGCTCATTCAAGGTGTATATCAGCCCTGATGTAAAATAAATTACATCTCATGAGTTCGAGAAAAGAGCATACAATTGCTGTGTATGACCGAATAGCAATTTCTAGGTGGTTTAGATATCCTTTAAGTATAATTTCGGACAGATCTTGGCCTGACTCTTATAAAAGGTGAAGTTTTTTTCCTAAAACAGAAGAAAAAATGATGCTACACAGACTTTCTGAGCAAATACCAGACAAACCTGAAATAAAGATGTAGCAATGCACAAAGATTCATTATTATTCTGCCTACCTTTAGACACCAAACCAAGAGTCTGAGTATCTCAATCTCCCTCTGTAGGCTAAGGGAAGAGATACAGTCTTTCAGAATACATTCCAGACACCCAGTGGATTGAGGAGCCTTTTATAGCTGCTTTCTCTGCTGTTTACTGGAGGCAGAGTGTCCTGATTTCATTGCCTCAGACTTCAGCTCCAGGGCAGCCTAAGCAGAGCTGACTGCTGGCTTGCAAGGTCCTGCTTTCCCTGCCCACCCATTTGAACTACTCCAGGCCTGTAGTAGTTTCACCTTGCTGCGCTGTTTCACCTTGGTTATCTGGCAGAAACACAAAAACCCTCACTGAGTTATTTTCTGTTGGATTAACTATTAATACACTTAAAAAATATGCTACGGCCATTCTCTGTTTTCTTGGGATTCCTTGTTTGGAGTTGTACTGCACAGTAGCACTCCAACAGCTTTTGAATAATTAAATAGTGCTTACCATTTTTCCTGGAAATGGCTGGATGAGAGTGATGCAAACCACTGATATCTCATTGATTCCACAATGCCATCTTCCATGCATGTAGCAACACTCACTGCTTGGGTTGACAGTCACCAAAACAATTTTGCTGTGCAGAAAGAATTATACAGTAAATTTCACATCCCAAGACTGCCAAGATGATAATAATTTTTCAAGAGATCTTTAAAATGCCTAGGGACAGAGCATCAAATATTTTAAGAGAGGGAAAAGAAGGGGAGCAGAGCTAATAAAGTCCTCAGGTGTGTGAGGGTTCTGCTAATAACAATCAGAACAAGTCAGATCACCTATTGGCTTCTCTAATGCCTGGGAAAGAGTACCAGACCTGCACAAGAATAGTATTTCTGGGTTTGTTCTCAATGTCATTTCAGTCTCTTAACTAAATGGCATTCTCAGAGCATGGTGCCACTAAACCAGACAGATGGGAACAAATATTTGTCTGGAATAAAACACGAATTGTAAAGTATGTAGAGAGTTTACTATCTCAACTCTGTGTATTGTATTAGGCTTTCTAGATTTATAGATCACTAAGAGAAAAACAGAAATCCACTAAAGCCTGAGAAAATAAAAATCCCTTTTTTTCTCTCTCTTCAGGGTAAACCAAGACCTAAAATCACTTGGCTGAAAGATGGTCAAACTCTAGACTCCAAAGACGTGGGAATTCGGAATAGCAACACAGACACAATCCTTTTCATCAGAAAGGCTGAGCTTCATCACTCAGGAGCATATGAAGTCACTCTTCAGATAGAAAACATGTCTGATAAAGTTGCAATAACAATACAAATCGTAGGTAAGACCCTGACGACATCAAAATTAAGCAGATCATACAAAACAAAATAGTGGCCAGACAGAGGAAACCCAAAGACCCAACTACCTCAGAATCTCTTCTCTTTTCAATGGTTGCAGATGAGCAGCAGAAAGCTCAGAGCAGGGCTAGCATGTGACCTAATTTTCCTACTATATTTTCCCACCTTGAAATTATCTGTGTTCTAGAGACCTTCAGAGGATGAGGGATATTCTGTGCGTTCCATAGCTCTTCAGTGACTTTTTTCTTGACTGATTTTATCCAGTCTGTATTTTAATCCAGGTATAGTTTAAGAATCCAAACATCTTTTTATAAGGAATTTGTGTTTAAGTACATGTATCTATTTGTTTTGATTTGAGTCTGTCTCCTGACAATCTCATTTGATGTCCATGCAGTTTTGTATCAGAAAAAAACATGAATAATCATTCAATTTTTTCATGTTCCTCATGATTTTATAGCCTTCAGTCACACTCGCCTCAGTTAACTTTCTCAAGTTTAACATTCTTCAGTTTGATTATTTTCAAACAGATGCCATTCCATATCTTTGATCATCCTTATCAATCTTCTTTCTACCACTTTGAGAGAGATAGAAAGAACTTGAGAGTTCTGGTGTTCTTATCAATAGCCATATAGCACTCAAGGAAGGGAACACGAATCTTAGAATAGATGTACTCCTACAGGGTTTTTTTTTCATTAGATAAAGATAGTGAAGATAAAATCGTTGCCATAATATAACTCTACAGTTCCAAAAATTAGAAGGCACAGTCCTGTGAATTTGGAAAATTCACATGTAATGCCTTACTCTGTTAGGAGTGTCTAGTTAGTCTGAGGCTTGTTCTCTATTACACAATTTCCAGTCTCTTTTCTAATGTCATTTTAAAGGAATGCATTGCCAAAGTTTCCATGACTTCTGTTGGCCTTATGTGAGAGATATTCTGAGATCTTGCCTGCTCAGATTTCATTAATGTTCAGCCAGAGCTCTTCTATTTCTCCTCATTACCGCTCTTTTTAACATTCTTGATATCTGTTTTTATTTCTCTTTCCCCACACTTTCACACTGTTGTCCCAAATTTGTTCCAGTGTATCAATACATTTTTAGAATATGTGTTTTGGGTCAACTCCTAATGTTTTGGAATTAAAAATGCTGACTTCACACTGCTGAAAGTTTTATAAATTATGTTGGCAGAATGCGTATGCAATGGTGCCAACAGCAACCAAGAAAGGCATAAAAAATTGGAGCAAACATGTCTTAATACCAGCAGCTGCTTCTGCTCAAGAGGATGGCTGCAGTTCTGCAAGAGCAAAATAAGTAAATGGCAGCTAAAACAAAATAATCCCAAGAGTGCCCAGAGAAGGTGTGGCTACCTCATCCCTGGAGGTGTTCAAGGGCAGACTGGATGGGGCTCTGAGCAGTCTGGTCTGTTGGAAGGTGTCCCTGCCCATGGCAGGGGGGCTGGAACAGAATGGTCTTTGAGGTCCCTTCCAACCAAAACCATTCTGTGACTCTGTGACTCAGGTAAAGGGGAGTAGTGCACCCTACACATTAAAATACCTTTCCAAAACTGGTTAGTGACTCTTGATTCTGGCCATTGCTCTTAGACCATAGCAGCAAGTATCATCCACCTGTTGTTTGATACTGTAGAAAGTCACAAAAACACATCCATCTACCATTGTCAAAGAGTTATTTCATATAGAAAATGAATGATTGGAAAAAGCAACTAATCTTATCACACAGGTAAGAGTTGGAGGACAGGCATTAACTCTGTACTTCTTGGGCAGTTTGTTCAAATGAATGGGAATATGTATATGTCATTGAATTCATGACCAAGAAAAGAAAGGGCTTGTAGCATACGCAGACGCTTCTTCAATCAAGGCATCTACTCTGATTCTTGATTCTGTTATTCTGTCATCAGAACTACCTCTTTTCAATTCTGTCATCTGCACTTTTTGTTCCTCAGATTTTATATTCTCTTGGCAGGACAGAAATATGGATGATTCAGGCACTCTTTCTGTGCTCCTAGTGATGCTTTAGGTGCTGTAGAATGGCAGGCTGAAAAGCCGACCAGGCTTTCAGAGACACAAGAAGTCAATCAGTGATTTTTTGAGGTGTCTTTTCATCAGCTAACTTCCCTTGGCAAAATCTACTTGATGAAGAAGTAAGTAATGCTTGTGGCTTCAGACTCTATCTTTTTTTGGAGTAAGGCAAGAATGCAGGTAGCCAAAAGCTCTGCTTCTTTGATGAGTCACATGTCAGCTCCAAACAAGAGGAAACAACTCTGTTACTGCCATCACCTTCCCTTGTTGCCAAAACATTTGCTGCCCTTGACTCGACTGACCACAAAAATACGCACTTTTACCATATGAATACAGTATTTATTAAATACTTTTAGAAAGCTTTTAGATAATGAAGGTATCTCCAATCTCTGGAGAATACAGTTCCCTAAACTTCTTTCCCCCTCTCCATGAATCAATAAATTATGTCTCCCATCACGCCTTTTATTGACCAAAGCAAACCTCAGTTCTATGCTTATTTTTTTTTAACTGGAATTATTTATTTTTCTCATTATGTATTAATTTAAAATATGAATTATAATTTATTTTTGAAAGATAATTCACACTTTGTGTCTTCTTCCTATTGTATAAATTTCGTTTGTTCACAAAACTCCCCAGCTAAGCATGTGCTGAGGGTAACACAGAATCCTTCCTCAGAATATGAATACCCACTCTAACACAGGGTCCGACAGAGGAAACTAATTTGGTACAGAAGCATCACTAAGTTTAACTCTTCCCATCTTCTATTCACAAGCTAGAGATGTACTGCTTAGCATTGAGAAAGAAATATTCTACCATTCTACAAAGAAATGTTGAATAAATATTCTTGCAGATTGCATTTTCCTATCAAATAACGAAGATCAATAATATAAAAACCCATGTAGCAAATTTATCCATCTCTACCTTTTTTAAGGTTGTTCTTCATACACATGCAGACAGGTATATAGCATGAAAAATGCCTCTCTTAAATCAGAATAGATTAATTGATTTCTGTATATTGAAGATACACATCTAACAACTCAATTAGGTTTTTTTTCTTTTAAGTTGTGACTCAAGTCAGCAACAAATGCATTTCCACATCTCCATAAGCAACGTTGTTCATTTGACAACACACTGCCACTCCCTACTTCAGAAACAGAGAAGAAAATGAAAGAAGGCTTTACCTGGTTGGTGGCTGTTGAGAAACACAGAAGATGGCAGGTTTTTCTCTAAAATGTTAGTGTAATATAGGAAGAAAGAGGATGATAAATAGGATGAGAGCCATGCATTCCATATCCCTTATCACACATCATGCGGTGTTCTAGTTGGCACCGCCTTGAAGGAGGACAGTAGGGGTCAAACCTAATTATAAAACACTTTTCAATGCCAAAATTTGTCAGTGAAAAGAGAATTAGCACACTATGCTTTGATGTAGAAAGTCACAATTCTCCTAATAACGAAGGCTGGTTTATTGCTGGTTTGCATATCCTTCTTTAAGGAATTAAATTACAAGGCGCCTATAATTACATTCCTCTGTGCTTTGCTCATCTCAAACCTACATCCATCAGATTCTTACAATTTTCTTGATTTTTCCCTTAGCTACAAAACAGGGAGACAGTTTCCCTTCAGCTGTCTAGAATGATCTTGAACTACTTTTTAGTCAATAACAAGACCAACTACCCAGCTCTCCCCAACAGACCCCATAACTGTGTGCAACAACCTAACACTAAAAGGGTGAACTGGTGTCCTCAAATTAAAACAAACAGAAACATAAATCTAATTTAAATCTTACATCATTTGACTAAACAACATGGAATAAATATGAATGATACTCAAAAAGGAAGAAAGGAAATCAATATCATTTCATACTATATAGTTTTTCTCTATATTTCCATGTATCTTAAAAAGGACACAGACTTCTGTATCTCTTTGAGAGTTTGTTCTTTTTCTAATTATTACAGAGAAATATCACCTAGTGGGCAAGCTGACAAGCACTGAGCCAAGAGGGAAAAGGTGTATTCCCAAATGGCTGGCCTTCCTCAGCTCTAAGGCACATAGCCCATTGCCCTGGTTGTTAGAGCAATGTAGATAAATGGCCAAGAAATTGCATTGATGTAACAAAGTAAGTAATAAAATTGCAGTTAAAGAGTTAATCACATCCATCCAAACAACACAAACTTCTTATTCCATTTTAAAGAAGAGTTTGTCTGATTCCTATGTTACTAATTTTAGTGTGTTGCCTGTTTCTCTGTAGGATTCAGGCCTCTCAGAAGAGTATTAAGAGGGTATTTAAAAATTTCCCAACTTTCTTGTTTACAGCTTTGTTTCCCAACTTGCTTGTTTACACTACAGAAGTGTGTTGCTATGGAATGTTACAGATTGCTATCGAGTTCCGTCTTCTCTCCCTGCATGGGGAAATTACAAAGCTTTGTGGATCTTGAACTAAAAGCTAAGGTGTTTTTTCATGTCTCCTCTGCAGACAAGCCTGGTCCTCCTCAGAATATAAAGCTTGTAGATGTTTGGGGATTTAATGCAGCCCTGGAGTGGACACCTCCCCAGGATGATGGCAATGCTCAGATCTTGGGCTACACAGTTCAGAAAGCTGACAAAAAAACAATGGTAAGAACTTGCACAGAGTCCGTGGCTTTGTATGGAGTTAAACCAGCACTTGCTCTGGGAACACACAGACTTGAGGGGAATGACTGAATTCATGATGCTCAGCTGTGTGTTCAAGGTGTCCTTCGGCGACTCAGAGAACATTGAACATGGAAAAAGAGAATCTAAAAAAAACCCAAAAGGTGAAGGATAGAACTGCATTAAATGCTCAGTAGAAAATGGAAAAGAAACCAAGCATGTGCAGTCTCTGGTGGTGACTGCATAGACAGCTCTACTTAGAAAGTGGAATTATACTTTTTATTTGTAATTATACCTTTCATAAATGCAGCAAAAAATTGAAGGGGAGGGAGGAAGAGTTAGACTTGAACTGAGATGCTGGGCATACCAGCATATACACTGGGAGAGGTCTGTATGCCAAACAACCTGAAAAATGTCTTTCCCATGGAAGACCCCATTAAGGAGTCACATTCTGAGTACACATCTTGTACCAGATTCCCCAGATATAAGTATGGCTAAAATATGGTAGAGAGTTGGGGGATTTTTTTCTCAAAATGCAAGTATTCATACATCTATCACACCACCAGAATATGAAAGTAAGAAAATAGATCAGCTGATCTTCACAGGAAGCAACATAATATTCATTTCACAGGTTAGTGTTAAATACCTGTCTGCCTGTCTTTTCCTCGTAGCAAAAGGAATCTCTCCATACCAAAACTAGCACCATGTCTGACCTCTCATGACATCTCTCTAAACAGTACAGTCTTGTTACAGGAATGGTATACTGTTTTTGATCACTATCGTCGCACAAACTGTATAGTGTCAGACCTGATTATGGGAAATGAGTATTTTTTTCGAATCTTCAGTGAAAATTTGTGTGGATTGAGTGAAACTGCTGCAACCACCAAAAATCCTGCCTATATCCAAAAAACAGGTAACATATTCTTCAAAACAAGGATCACAAAAGCCACTAAGTAACAGAAGTAATACACTGGCAAATGGAAAATACAGTCTTACTAGCTGTACCACTAAAGATATTTTTATTATTTAGTAACTAGCACTTATAAAGAATTTTAGCATCAAGAGTCCTTATCTAGGCAGATCTCCTGTACTAATACAAATATCAAGCTAAAAATATTTAATCACACAGTCTTCCTAAACTATATTATCTTAAGAAAATAATACAACTAGGGGTTTATATTTATATTTTGGGGTTAAAAGTTGAAGATGTCCGTGGTGAAGAGTTTCCCTGCACACATATTTGTAACAGAAGCTGAAAACCCATGATTGCCAGGACCTTCTACCTTAACTAACACATTAAACATGAGATGTGTTTTAGAATGAAATGCATTTAAAGACTTGTTATATCACAAATGCCAAAAGCTTTGAAGCTTCTTTAAATCATACAGGCAAAACAAATGACAGATAGATTTTACACAAGTCAGCAGAACTAACAACATGGTTCTTACTTTTGTTTCTTTGATTTGCAGGCACCACTTACAAACCCCCTAGTTACAAAGAACACGACTTCTCTGAAGCTCCCAAATTCACCCACCCTTTGGTGAACCGCTCTGTGATTGCGGGATACAACACCACACTCAGCTGCGCTGTCAGAGGAATCCCCAAGGTACGCACCACAGCTGTCATGGACATTGCTGCAGCAAGCCAAGGGCTGCCCTGGAACTCCTGTCAGTTCTGTGTGGCTGAGTGTGCTGTGGCTGTACCAGGGACAAGCAGAGGGCTCCCAGTCATGTCCCACCTCACTCACACCTGAGAGGGGGGCGAGTGTTCGGGTGGGTCTGTGCAGAACCGGGGGGGCAGCACGGTGAAGGAGGCAGAAGGACAGTCACTGCTTGTGGTGACACCACACCACTGGAAAGGTACCACAACTGCATAAAACCTACTCGCTGGAGAAGGTAAACAACAACAAAATGATCTCACGATTGATACTCTGCTCTCTGCAGACTTTGAAGAAAACAGCAGCTAAATGTCATATACTGTTCCATGAACCAAATGATACAGAGGAACAGCAGTTTTTCTGTTACACCAATGCATCCACATAAGTTTTTGAGAGTCTGAGCTATTTTGCAAAACTAACTAGAATAAGGCCTGGTCTTGTGTGAAGTTTCTTTTGTGGGGTTTTGTTGGTTTCTTTTTTTAATCTTGAAGGAATATTTTGTCATTCTAAATATATTTATTTAAGTCCCATCAAAGAATACATAAAGATGTATTACTTCGTTAATCAGGAACAAGATGTAAAAATTGTATCAGCTTGGAGTTAAATTTAGACTTCTCGGAAAAGGGAAATAAGATTTTTGTCTGCAAGGAAGGAACTTACCATATTATGACATAACTTGTCATAAATTTAAATTAGTACAATCCCTTCACCTCTGGTTGCTTATTTTCAGCTTCTTTCACTACCTCGTATCTGTACAAGGATCTGATTGCTACAGACCAAAACATATAACAATCACTCAGAGTCCAAATTAAAAAAAAAAATCATTTGCTGAAGTTCATTGGATGAAGAAGGAGCTCCAGACAAAACCCAAAAATAAAAAGGAAGCATATCCACGTAAACAGCTTCAAAAGAACAAGAACATTACAGAAGAAACACCAGCAACTGTAGGCAAAATCCATCCTCCAGTAGCTGCCTCAGCTTAGAAATGACAGTGTTAGTGACAATATTCCCTCCTGGTTAACTGACATTTTTGTGCATCTGCATCCACTTCATTTGGTTTCCATGGTTTTACAAAGATTCTTAAAAAACCTTCTCAATTTTACAGCTGTTCCCGTACAGTAGTGGCAGGCTTCGGAACACAGGCATGCTAGCTCATCCTTCCACATTAGCCTGAAGGATCCAAGCAGTCCTTAGCCTTCAGTACACCAAATTCTCTAAAAGCAGCTCTTCCAGATACCTTTTTGTACTTCCATTGCCCAAATTGACCTTGATGAAATGTTTCAATACCTACTGCAGTAGTCTTCAAAAGGTCTCGTTCACAGAGAGTAGCTTATGTGAATGGAGGTTTCCAATTCCGAGTAACTGTAGATTCTCCAGCACACCTCAGGATGAGCTGTATGGCATGGAAAAGTTATCACTTCAGGCAGAGACAGTGCTCATGTCCTGCCAGTAATGAAGTATAAGAGACAGACACCCGAAAACATAACGAGGCTATAGAGAAACAAGGAAAAACTGTTAAGGCAGGAAAAATTCCACCTGAGATCTGTCAAGAAAATTAAGCATGGCAAATGGGATGCACTGGATTGATATACCACAGGTCAAAGACAAAAGTGATTCAGTAGGTTTGAATGCACTCTATGAAAACAGTGCGGTAGTTTTGGATGAAGAAACAGAAGACATTAATTCTGAAAGAAAAACAGATTAGTGCAAAGCTTGATCTTCTATTCTTTAAAGACTGTTTCTTCACTGTATGTACTAATGAGCTTGAAATAAACAAAAGCAGTTTGTTTTATATCAGATTTTTCAGTTTCAAAATTTCCTTTATAAAAATTAAAGGTACATTTTCAGGTACTGGAAACAAAACATAAAAGCTTGAACTGGTATAGAAGCAACCACTTCCTTCCACAGCAGAAGCCAACAGGAACTTATTTTTAAATTCCTGAAGTTTTTAAGATACACTAGAGGGTATGGAAAATCCTTTCCCGGACCAAACCTTGGCATCCCAATTTGGCCACCCAGCATCCGTGGACTTTTATGACACTTCTGTTGTAATGTTCTATGAAGTTTAATTCTCCTACTCTAAGATATTTGTAGCATTCAAATACATTTTAATAAGCACAACTAAATAACTCTTTAATGAATGGATTTGTAGACAGTTAATAGGGTTGGGGTTTTTTTAAATTGCAGTAGAACAGGACACAAACCTACATTTTCTATATGCTATTTGTGAGTTAATGGAAATACTGAACTTTTGAATTATTGGTTTCATGAATTTGCACTGAATGAGATGTTATTGAAAAATTATTAACCCTGCTTTGTAAATAACCCTCATAATACTATTTAGCCTTTGATGGCTACATTAAAGCTGCAAGATCAAGTGTAAATCTTCCATTCTCTACCTTCTATTTAAAACATCTCTTTTTTTTGTTCTTCAGCCAAAGATATTCTGGTTCAAAAACAAAATGGATCTTTCTGGAGATGCCAAATACCGCATGTTCAGTAAGCAGGGGGTGTTAACCCTGGAGATCCGGAAACCCACTCCCTTTGATGGTGGCATTTACACCTGTAAAGCTGTGAATGAGTGTGGTGAAGCTGAAATAGAGTGCAGACTGGATGTCAGAGGTAATCAGATTGATCCTATGGATAACCCTAACACTGCAATGAAGAGAGAGTAACGGGTAGTTAAAAGAAAATAAAATCATAGTTCCCCTTTATGTAACCCTGACTTTTTGGGTGGTATAGAAAAAGTTCGTTAATTATATGCACCACCAAGATTTTTTTTCATTCTGAAGTGTTATGATAGAACTAGGTTACTTGCTAGGTAATACATGGTGTACAATTATTGCATTTCTGACTTTATATTCCTAGAGCAGATACTTAGCAGTGGACGCAGGAGGTCTGTCTACAAGCACTGCATTGAAGATATCTTTATTAGACTTGGTGCTTATTCCATAACTGGAAGTTTTAAATCAAGTCATTGGATATTAGATAATTGTAAAAGGTAGTGCATGCGACATCGCAAACATTTTTGGAACACTGACAAATTATTTTGTTAGTCAAAAGGACCAGGAACAAAAGTCACATGTTTATTACACAATAAAAAAATATCAAATATCAAATATTTTTTTCTAAAGCTGCCAACAATGTGTCTATTTATCAGTACAAATGTATGTAGCACTACTATTAAGTGCTCAAACCCAGCAAAAGCTGCAAAAGTGACCTACATAACAGTAATGGATGGAAATCCATTTCCAGCACAGCAAGCCTGAAGGTATTTCTACACAGCATCGAGCTGAATATTTGACTCAGTGCTAAATCAGGAATGTGCATCCAGTGCACCTTGCAGTGCTGGGTGCCAATACCCTCAGGGCTCAAAGATTAATTTTATCATCATCTGAAGCTTGCTTTAGGAACATTAAATCGTCTTAGAATCATCAGATAAAAGCAACTACTAGAGAGCGTCCATATTTCACCTTCAGTACCAAGTCTCAATTTAAAATTAGCATCCTTTAATGTCTGATAATATCTTAAACTTTTTTTCATTCTCCAGCACCTCAGTAAAACTCTGAATCTCAGTTTATCTGCAAGTCAAGGTAAGAATCAAAATAATTCAGCTGGATAAAGAAGCAATGACTGTTCAGTTAGATATATGAATAAATAATCATTAGGTATCAATGGTAGAGACTTTTTAGAATGTTTATAATGTTTGGGGGGGTATGTGTGTTTGTTTTGATTTCTGCTTGTTTTTTCAATAGTCAGTATTTCATGAGTTTCCACCTTTAATACACTGTGCCAGGGTAAAAATCTGTAAGAATAACAGAATACTTTGTTGTCATTTTGTCTTAACCCACTACAAGCACACCCTCTAAGAGACTGTTATTTATTGAAGTAGGCCTAACTAATAACAATAATCTTCCTTCTAGGTAATACGCATAGTTAAAATTTAAATGGAAAAAAAAAATTAAATCTGGAAGTGTAATGTTCATTTTAGACTTTAAAAGAATGAAGTAGTATAATAGCAATCAGGTAATGTATTTGACAATAAATCCTTCTCCCCATTCTCTGTCTCAGCATTAGAATGGAAGGTGAAAAGAAGAAAAGTGAAGAAACATAATTTCTGCTCATTTAGGAGTCCTGCTCATCTTAGAAGTCACTTAATACACATGTACAAGGAGGCAGCAGTGTCTTGTAGTGCCCTGCTTACTCGGTGTGTCTTCAGACAATGTTTCCTCTTTTCATATATCTGTTGTAGCTAGACTGCCCTTGTCGCCACATGAAGAAATTGAAAGAAATCAAGATAAAACTTTGCCAACATTACATGCATAAAATATGTATTTTTAAAAATAGTAAAATTATGTAAGAATGAAAAAACCCTAGTCTTTTCCTAATGCCTGAAACAAGCATAAATTCTCCACCTCTACTGTTCACTCCATTTTCTCTTTGCAGAACTCTGACATTCTTCGTAAGAAACAAGTAGCTCAGAATAATGAAGCAGTAAGATATTATTTACAGTATTTAATCATTATACTCATCTCTGTACAATAGAATGTAACTTTTATTCCTACTGGTTTTACTGTCAGTGAGTGCTTGAAATATCCACTGCTGTGCACTCGAGCAGAACTGTGTCCAAAACACACCATTTGGGAACCACTGGCTGCAGCTACTGTTCTGCTTTTTGTAGAAAATAATTTCTTTGATAATCTCTCACTTCTTGCTGTCTAGCTTTTAAAAAGACACCAGCACAGAATTCCAGTTAGTAGATGGTTTTTGCTGCCAATCAGAGACATCACATGAATCTACAAGGATAATTTTGCACGTCAGATGAAACAGTGAAAATTCTAGCAAGGAAGATTATTTGCACATAAATAAAAAATTGTAAAGCAAAAGCTTGGAAAGAATGTAGTACACTTACTGTCATAACTCTTACTGAAGGTTTGTGAAAGGCTGTGAGTGATATGTAAGCATTTTTGCAGATGATTTTGTCTAAGCAAATGGCACAACAGCATTTCTAGCTCCTCACCTACAAGCCTGAAGAGTGTTTGGGGTAGGTTTTTTTCCAGACCTGCAGTAGTTGATAGTTTCTGGCTGGAAAGTGCTTTTTAATGATCACAGTACCAGAGACAGTGGGAAGATGATACTAACCCAGGCAGCATTGCCTTCTGGAAGAATCTACACAAAGGAACTGAAGTAATACTCCTGCCTGCCTCCAGCATGCCACTTGGGATGGCAAAGCATGTCTGACACAGCATGTTGGTTGTATTAAACAAGCAAAGACATCTTCATAATAAAAGCACTGATGGTCATGAAATGTGTATTTTGATTATTTCATTATGATATCAGAACAAAAAAGGATACCCTCTAAAACCAAAGCCAACTTACTCCAGGTTAACACTTGTCTGTTGCACATTATTATTATTCAACATACAAATAAAATTTAAAATGGAAAATATGCAGCCAGGTTTACATTGTTTTGTGCTTATATTTTCTGAGCAATGCTTATTTAAAAAATAAGGCACATACCACAAATAAAAGACAGAGGTGAACCATATTCTAAAGAACCTATGAACAGATGCAGTGGACCAAGAGGAGCATCCCAGCATCTGTGGGACAATGAGTACTGCAGAGCAGTGACTGAATTGCAATACTTGGAGCCTAATTCCATAGGGCCTTCTAAGAATGCTGCACTAGAAAAACACAAATCAGTTTTAACTTCCAAAATTTCCAATGACAATGAGCCAAATGCAAATCCAAAAAGCATTACAAAAAAGAAGCACTAACTCTACTTAGGTTTCTAAAAAGTCTTCATAAAAATGTGAAATCTGAATTCCAAATGCTAACCACTCCTCACACTGAAAAGATGGAAAGGGGGAAGGTGCACCTGCGAAGTATCAATTTCCTGTAATTATTTCTAGAAAGGTCTTCATAAAATGGTAGGTGTTTATTGACGTTCTGCCAACATCAATAAATGATATTGTCATTTATCTGTTCCATGGCTGACACAGATCCTAAAAGTAGAGTCACTAATCACCCATTAATTCCATGCTGGTAATAAATAAATGATTAAGTAAATAACCTTCATCCCAATCTGATTAAAACCACATACACTGAGAAGCTTCTCCCAAACCTACCTGCTTAAGAACAACAAAGTATCTCCCAGTTTTTCCCTCATCACACCTGACAGACCACTTGATGAAAGACAGTTTTTGCTACCATTTCCTGGGTGAGATCTCCTCAGATGTATAATCAGATGGCCTTATCTCTAAATGTCATGGCAAATATTCTTACCTTGCAGTTGTTTAGTACTGCTAGAAGTGTGCCCAGTAAATTCAATAGTAAAAGAAAGTTAACATAGGTCATAAAGCTTAAAAATTCCTACATAGCAGTACTCTCTTTAAGCACATTAAGTGCCTTTCACAGCTGATAGCAATTACTTTCAGAACCAGCAGTCCTACTGAAGTCCTTCCAGTAGTTTTCCCCACCAAGACAAAAAAAACATCTGTTATTGCTCAAGTAAAAGGACCTTTCCATGTGAAAAGTACATGTAATTTAGACACACATAACCTCTTCAGGCTGGTTATTTCTATCCAGTTGGATGCGGAACTGACTGTAACTTTTGGTGCTTCCACAATCTCCATTTAAATCCTATCAATTCAGGCTGCTGGCTGCCTGTTCAGTGTGCATGCCTTTCCTTCAGACTAAGAACTATATACCAGATGGAGATACTTGGATGATTTGAATTAACATACATAAGACTTATCCGAAGCACCAGGGTGTTGCAGAGCATTACTAAAGCCCAGTGCTTCACTTGAGCTAAGAGACATCAACTCTAAAATATTATGACAAGAAAAAGCACTTCCAGTACTCCTACTAGCCCAGTTATCTCAGAGTGGCATTACCTGCCAAATAAACCCTCTGCTGACACTTTAGCCTAGGACAGCACACATTTCACACCACAGCATCAATTCTTTTGTTTCATTCAGGTTTTCAGCACTGTTGTGTAATACTCTAAGTAAACAATATTTACTTGCTCCTGGCAGTGGGAAGCTTCATGTAATACTCTTCGTAAAAGCCACCAGCTGGAATTAAACTGTCAAATGCAAACAAACCTTATCTGAGCACCTTGTTTCCTTGAGTTTGCCTTAGTCCTCAAATCCTGACCATTATTCTGTGAGCAAATAATGATACCAAAATGAGTTAATGGTTGACCATTACTTCCTAAAATAAAAATGAAAAGATCCAAAGAGCTCCTGCCTGCAGCACCAGCTCCCCCCTTCAGTGACAGGAGCTTCCCCACCCACTCGTCAGCTCTTGATCTGAGAGATTATTGCTCAGGCCTGTAAGGCCTGAAGAAAATCTCTCCAAATTGTGGTTTGAGCATAGCGGATTAAGGTAAAGCTGCTGGGTTTCCTCCTTTTCCTCTTCAGCAAGCTTATACAGAAGCTGTCAAAGGCTGTGTGGGAGTTAACTGACGGTCCCCCAAGGAGGCAATTATTTTTTCCTATTAACAAATAAGAGGTGGATCAGTTGAAGCTAAAGAAGGAAATTACAGTTAAGTCCATGCAGAAGTCATGACAGTGACTGTTTGGCAGAGCTTCTCAGGTTGCAGCCTATTCCGTATTCTTCTATCATAGATCCGTGACTATTACTTTAAAACTAGCAGACAGATCTGTGGTAATAGCTGCAGAATAAAAATGACTGTTATTTCTTTCTTCAGCCTCAGTTTCCTGACTGGTTAATAAAAATGTCAGGAGTATTGCATTCCCAAGTCACTGTAAATCCAAGCATATGCTCCAGTACTAATGCTATTCTTGCAGAAAGGGTGCCAACTCCTAATATATTTTTATACCATCCACAATGCAGGTGAATATTTGTGTGTCCAAGGGAGGGTAACCTTGGACACACAAGGTTATGGGAAGCTATGTTTCCATTAATGTATGTTGTCACCAATTAAGTACTAATGCATTTTATTTAGCTATCCAACTTACGGTTAATGACACCACTCAATGCTTGTAACTGACAGCGCACTAGCAGTTATGCAGATAGAAATATTCTAAAACGAAAGAGTCCTACATTTTCACACTTTCACATATTTGCTACTAAACCATTGCTTGGAAGATCATTCTACTGTTAGGCAGAAATGAGTGTAAAACAGAGAAAACTACTTGCATTCAGTAACATGTATGGAAAAATCTTGCTTCCCTTAGCAGCTTCTAAATTCTGAGCCTTGTCTTGGATGGATTGTTTCGGTTTCGATGATCACTTCAATCAGTGCATGACCCGATTTTAGCACAAGCTGATGATACGGATGATGACCTAGGTGATCTAGATGACCTTCAAAGATCCCTTCCAACCCAAACTGTTCTATGATTCTCGTATTCTTAAGCAGCTTTGCTGCCTAAGTTACAATACTTACGTGATATAGTGGGGTGAAATGCAAAGTAAATTGATTGAGTTCAAAGTGTCCCAACAGAATGTTTATGTCCCTTCCATCACCTGTCTCGAGGTGAGAAAAGTGCCTCACCCTCTTCCTCTCTGTAACAGGGAACACTTACCTTTACCAACTTTTTCATATTTTTCTAGGCTTAATATACCAAATTATAGATAAAAATTCAGTTCTACTTGTTGAAAATTACAGTGAGAGGTCAAGAGATTCCTATATATTATTTTAACAAATTTTTCAATGCAGAGCATGCCAGACATTTAAAGATAGCCTCAGTACATCTCACCTGCAGGTTTCAGCCCTTATGAGCAAGGATTATTGTTCTAGCTATTTCAAGAGAGATCTACAACTGAGTAGAATGACTGAAAGCACAAGAAAATACTAGTTGGAAGAACTTTTTCCTTACTTTAATCATACAATGGCCATTCAAATGAGAGCAGCAAGAGAAAAGACTTTTCTGGAAGTCAGAAAAGTCATTTATGTTGCTTTGATCACGGAATTACTTTGAAACAAAATCCTTGTATGTATTTAGGAGAGAAGTTTGTCACTAACATGTCGTCTCAGAGCAGGTTTATAATTACAAGCTGTTGCTGTCTCCTTACAAATGAATTTTATAAGAACAGTCTGCTGAGATTAAAAATAGCCCCTCTGATACCTTTCAAGTGCTTCCCAAGAAGAGAACTCTATTTTAGGGAAACAAAAGCTGTCACAGAGATATCCTTTGCTTGTCATTGGGCAGGGTCCCCACAGCAGTCTGCATAAGCAACACATCCTAAACAGCTTGAACTGGTGAAAGTCTAAAAGAAACAGATAAGAACAGCCTCACTTATTAGGTCCAGATATGGAAAAAATAGTCAAGCATCTGCTTTCTGTGCCAGACAGAAATGTTGGCAATAAGCAGCCCTGAAAGCATAGATAACTGTCAGAGTTATGAGTGCATTTCAGTCATAATTGTGTATTAGGACAGCTGTATCAGACACAAATAATCTAAAAAAGTGACTAATCTAAAACATATAAAATATCAGTGGATATGCCTATGTGAAATAAAACAAGTGGTAAGTGTGCTCCCTTTTTCTTCTTAACCATGGATAATAGTCTGAATGGGATTTTCTGTTCTTTATAATTTATTTAGCAAACATAAACAATACCATACATAGTTTCCACTGTTTTGCTTGGAAGTATAAATTGTGGAACCCAAATACATGAACCCAGATTGTGGATGAATACAATTTAACCTTCAGTAAGGCTGCATTTCCTTGGTATCTGTCATAATGCTAATAATGCTTATAATTGTCCCAGCAATCCAGATCTGTTCCAGGAAATTATGATCACAAAAAGACTAAGTATCAATATAACTCTCAAATATACTTTTGTTATTTACTTACAGTTTTCATACACCCAGAGAAAAAATGGCCAAAAATTCCAAGCTTCTCTTCTGCTTTGTAGGTTAGTTCATTGTATATGCTGCCTGAAAACAAAACCCCAAGTATAGTAGATTTTGATCACAGGAAAGTCCTCAAAAATTTCTACCTGAAAACGGGACTTGTTCTTCCTCACTGGTATAAGGGGGATAACAGGATTGTGTATTTACAAAGCATGGTATTTGCTCTCATGATTTTTGTTTCCTACAGTACTGAAAAACTTTAAAAAAAATTTATGAAGTTTGTTAGGTTACAAATCTGGTTTAGACAAATTTATTTATTTTTAATATCAGATTAAATGGTTGAGCCATTTCTAACAAGGAGTGTAGGGAAGAGCTGCTGCTGGGAGCTATCACCGAACAGCAGCACTAAGACTGGAAACTTTTTCCCTTCCCTCTATAGCACTCTTCAGCACTCCACCAAAAATAACTTCATTTAAATGCAAGAGGAGTAAGTGTGGAATAAGGCTGAGAATGAAAGAAGATGACAGAGCACTTGGTAAGAACAGGAGAGAGGAATGAGAGACTGACAGGAAGCTGGAAAGGGGCAGAGACTGGTTGGGCAGGTGACAGGGAAGAGCATTAAGTCTGAACTGCTCGGGCAAAGAGGCTGGGAGATGATGATGGTCACGGAGGCAAGAAGAACGTATGAAAAAACCTACAAAAGGAAACAGATGGAGATGATCTGATGGGAAATTGAGGTGCAGAGCTGAGCCTGACCGGCTGAAGAGAGCATAGGCCAAGGATGTGCAAGGAAACGGCGAGGAATCCAAGAAGGGCGACGTGTAAAAGAGGAGAGTGCTCTGACAGCCAGAGCACTGTGGATAGACTGGTACTCACTGGAGTTCACGTGAGAAACTGAAAAGGCAAAAATGAGTGGAAAGAATGAAAATACAGAACCAGCATTTTCATATACTTGAAGGAAGCAACTATTTGAGTTTTACTGGTGTTTTTCCTGCCACCATTTGTTCCTTTTTATATAGAGCTATTTTGGGAGATGGGGATTTCTATTTCTATGTAGGTTCCTAAATCACGTTTATCACTATAGTAACTGTTGCAAATAGAAGCAGGGCTGTTTGCCCTCAGCTGACGTATATATGTTTCTTTGTTGGACTGATGCTTTAAAACAAAATCAATCAATGCTAGAACTGCTAAAGTTTCAAAACATTGTACACCTGTAAACAGAAAGTTAACTTACGATTTTATTAACCTGGGTATAAACATTGAGCTCATTTTTATCGTATCTGAGTATGGTACCTGCCTAAAAGAGGTCCTCTCTAAGCCTGGCATGTACTCAGCTGCACTCAAACCTCCCTTGTCACCAACATCAAGCTTTTAAACCTTCAGACACAGTGCTGGAAAGCGGGGTCCCATACCCACTATTACGTAAAGCTTCATCACATTTCTACTGTTTTAGTGAAAGGGCCACACTGGGAATGGCCGTAGAATCTCAGAGCTGCTGCTCACACTGAACATCTCCCAAGGGCATCATAGGGTAGGGCTCTGTGCAATGCCTTTACCACCAGCACTGGCAGTCACCACTCAGCTGCCTGGGAATGTCCTGCCCTTGTGACAAGCAAATGCTTCTGGCTGAATTGTGACTTCTGGAACAGCAAGAAGCTCTTTGGCACTGCCGTTTGTATGGCAAGGTCCTTTGCACAAAGCTGCTGTTTCTTGGTCCCAATTCCCACTTCTTCTGGAGCTAGGAGATGTTTTATTTCATCAACACCTGGCTTGTCTTAGAGCAGTGACTCGGAGTTTGTAAATACCACTGGAGTCAGAGCTAAGCAGAAACTATTTTTCTCCCAGAAGGAAGATCTTGCCTCAGAGGCAACATCATCTGACTTTCATCCCTTTGGCAATCAAGGGGAACCGGGATGTAAATACTGCTCTTTGTGAGAAGCTTAGCTTCTGTTTTCTGCCTAGTTCCGAATTCAGTGATAACAGGAGCCTAGGCCTGACACTGGGGCAAGCAGCTGATTTGCTCCCATTGCAGGCAACTGCATCCTTATTAGAAACACACTCTACGAGCCAAAAGCCCTCTTCTGGCATAAGCAGCATCATTCTAGAAACATCTTCAATATACTTGCAACATAAAGGCTCCTAAAACTTATAACCACAGCCAATTTTCCCATCTCTTTTGATTGCTAAGGCAAAACTTTAGTTGGAATTGAAATTCTTAATGACTTATATTTACTATCAATTTAACTTTTAAATGCCCAGATGAACACTTTATCTTACTCTGCTATCCTGAAAGTGTTAAAGTAAGACAGTAGGGGTTACCTGAAGTTAGGAATCAGGATATAGGAAATTTTTATAACAGTTCTCTTAAAGTAATGAACTCTTTCCTTCAACAGATCTTCAAAAAGCTTTTTCCAGATATATCTTTAACAAACATCACTTAGTAAGTACCAGTGTTGTGACACTCACTGATGCTTAAACTTATAACCTTTAAAATGTGGACCCACTTGTATTACAAGTGGACACTGCATTCACAAATAAAACAAGGGCATTTTTGTAACATCACAATGAAGATCTGATAACCAAAATACAGATAAATTAGTAAGTTAGGTCCCACTTTCAAAACTGCCAGGAACACTACTCACAAATTCCAGTGTTTGCAGAGAACACTTAATAATCATCATTTTGAAAACCAACTTCCACAAACAAGAAATTGTAGCAGAAAAAGAAACCTGTTCAGCCATAAGGAAGTTTAAGGCAAATTTATGTTATTTGTCACATTTGTGTAAGTGCCTTGGAAGTAACACAAGCGTTAAAAAAAAAAAAAAGTTGTAATTTTGAAATTCTTAAAAACTAAGACACAGGCTCCTCCTAGTGGTAAAAACGTAGGAATTATTCTTTCTGTGCTAAGAAACTTCTAGCACTATTTATAGTTACCAATTAGTCTCAGTTAGCCTTCCATTTGGTTCTGGAAGGTTTAGAGGCCTCTAAGTTCTTACCTGTTGCCAAGGGATTGTTACCTAAATATCAAAATGAGTGGGACAACTAAAAATGCTTGCAAATCACTGTAACTATTTTTTTCCTCCAAAATAAAGTTTATCTACGTCTTAGTGCTTCGGAGTGATGGAGTGGAAAGGATGGAAGACTGTATTCCAAAAGATCTACGCTTTTGTACCAATTTAAAATCCAATCTGCATTTGCATTTGTTATCCAGAGAGTAGCATTGGGCATTTAGTGGTGGAAACTCTGCACAGCATGCCTTTGGCTCAGATGAATATGCTACACCCCCAACATCAAGGATGAGAAAGATTTTATATATTTCAAAAATGTCTTCAATTTTGAAGCCAAGTAAGTTTCTCTCACCTAAAGAGCAGAGACCCAGTGTCAGTGCAGTTGCTGAGCTTGTTACTAATTCATACCAGCCATGCAACAGCAAGCACTATATTTAGCCACACTTGTTCTTCAAAACAAAATCTGCCAGAAAGGACAGAGGGCCATTTTTATTATCAGGTCCTTTAAAAGTCTTATTCTGCACTGAAGTTTCTCATTAGCCTAAAGCAGATAGCAGCTTATGTAACTTAAAAAGGAGCTGTACATAGTAAATTACGCTGTGCATTTAATAATCTTCCCCCCATAATTTTAAGTTGATTATGTTAATAGGCCTACTAAATAATTACAATCTAAAAACTGAAATTATCTACCTGAGTGAGACGCAGCACTGAATAAATGGAACCTTTACTGTAGACCAAAGTCCTTTCAGTCTTAACTGTACTTGAAATACAGCACTATGCAGAAAACTACACCTGCTAAAAAATCAGATATTGCGATAAGAAAATTATGGTCTCAGAAGACTAAAGAAAGAAAAATAATTCAAACCGGGCTAATTTCATTATTTTCCAATTTCAGTTTTGCTTTTATGTCACGAAAGGATGAAAAATCCTTTACAAGCCACTTCTACTTGCAAGCATGCAAAAAAAATTTCCATGTTTCAGATGTATCTGTTTCCCCTACTCATGTTTTTCAAATACTTTTGTTTTAAAGACAAATGACACAGATGTTGTGTTAGAAGAAAAAAACCACCCAAATTATTTAAAACTGCTTATGTGGAAAGAAATTTAGATTGTCCATTTAGAGTCTTCTCTTTTCCACTATTTCATGTATGTGTATGGTCTGTTCTGTATATAATTACATTTGTTGTAGAATAACAAATGACAGAAAAGCACAGGAGGATGAAAACTAGTTGCTGGTTGAATGACATTTTATTTTCACATTCAGAGAGCTGTACAGTTTCTATAAATAGATGTGATACTATAATATTTACATCATCCTCACCTATACTAGTATATTCCATTTAAAATGGTAGATACCCTGACCAAGCCAAAACAGGGTTACTCCTGGGTGCATTTAGTCAGAATTCTATGTCAAAACATACAATACATCAGTTTGTATCAGAGCATTTTTTCCTGGTATTTTACATGTAACATTATTTTCTCTAGACAGTCTCACCTTCCAGCATCCTAAGAGCTTTCCAGACAAGTGCAGTACAGTTCAAGAATGAAAATAGGATGCAAAAAAAACCATTCATATCCAGCCTATTTAAAATAAGGAATGTGATGGATAGTTTTAACTATGTGAGTTTCATTATACATAAACACAATATTTTCAAGATCCCTTCATATACAGGTGCAGATTGAAGAAAAAAATAAAAAGCAATAGCTTAAAAAATTTGGAAACAGCAAAATCCTCCGGGCTTCTGAACATGTTCTGCAAATTTCTGTACCGTGCTTCTGCCAATAATGTTTCCAAGTTTTACACTGCCTTATTCATTTTCTAACCCCTGTGATTCCCTGCTGTAGGGAGTGCTTATTTGCATCTGTTAACTCTGCTGCTGGGGTAGCTACAAATGTTACATAAACTCCCATTCAAGAATCCACACAACTCATGAAGTGTTGAGGTTTTTCACACTATACTACCTTCAAAGTTTCTCTCTCCACTTCTTTTTCCACTTGAGAAGTAGTCATCTCCACAGATGGACCAATTAAATAACCAAACTTTAACTGTCACGTGATATTTTAAGACTATGACAGCTAAATTGTTCATCTCTACCAAAAGGGACTGTAGAACTATGTGACAAGAACGCCGTGTCGGTAATTAAAAATGAACAACACAGAAGGAAAACAACAAAAACACAACATTGAAACAACATACAGGACCAGACTGCTTCCACTTTGCACATACCAGAGAATCTGAAAGCAGAAGCCTGCAGTTGTAAAGTGATTAAATTGTAACAAGTATCACTAGAACAAAAAACAACCAAACTCAAGCCGTTAGTCATCTTAACAAAAAGGAATTCCAAAGGAATGTCCAGAGTAAGTCACAGCTGGATGCAGATGCTCAAAACTGTCTGATTAAAAGCTCATTTTAAAACTCCATTAAGGATGAATTCAGAAGGAGACTGAACAGGGAAGGCTTAGGTTTTTCTATGGGGAAAGACTTGCAGGGTCATACATAAATAATCAAGTTCTCATAAAAGACAGAAAGTGAGCTCCAGTAAGTGCAGTAAAACCGGGAGTACTGCATATCAGTGTGCCAAAGGGTAGATATTTCCAAATATCATGATCAACTGGAAACTGGTCGAGGTGGTTTGCTTTTGTTTTCTGCCTCTTTTCCACGAATTGCAGCCACATAAGAGAAGAGACACAGCACGGAGTAGCAGATCTCATGAGCCTACAAGAATTTAGAAAAAGAGATACTGAAATTCAGATTGTTTTACAAAATCCATTGTACATTTGTATTTTCCTGCATGTCTTCCTTCGTGGGACAACTACTCTGGCTACAGACAAAATCAGGAAAATGTGTCACCTACCACCTTCTAACTGAGAGAGACAGGAAAGAAGAGCCATATAACAAACTAAAAAATTCCTTTGGGATAAAAACATTAGTTGCTTAACAGTATGATTTAATAATTTTTAAGAACAGAATTTTTCCATGCTAAGCTTTAGAAAGTTGGCCAGCTGGCTTTAGAAAAATCATTCTGCATATTTGCTTTTGGTCTGTGGTATGAAATCACAAGACATTTTCTGGAAGGGGCTGAAAGAGCTGTCTAAAGAGAGGGCTTCACATAGCACTACTAAGTTTTACAATTATTTAACTGATTACCTGTGCTATTATTTAATCAAAAATCCTTTTTTAGCATGTGACTGGCAGCACAATTCAGTGAAGGTAAGACTTAGACTTAATTTATATACTAGTTCTACTACCGGCTGTTCTGATAATGTTAAAAATTCTTGTCCTGTAAACTGATATTTAAATTTTTTGTAAAGGTAATAAGCATAACAACATGTTTTGCCATATTACAGTACAAGCTAAAACACTTCCATAATTCTTTTTTCTCATTAAACTGGCTTTTCTTACTAACTGATACAGGTATTTGCTTCTTAAACCACATATACTCTAAGCATTTCATTCTAGAACATTTCCAGCTTCTTCAAATAATTCTGCTCTGTCTCCTCTTGAAGGTCTGAGTTTCCATGAAATCACCAAATGTGCACACCGCACTTCAGACACAAACTGAAGAAATTTCAGTTCTGATGATAATCATCGGCTTCTGTTTCTTCCTCATAAGTGCACATAAGCCTGATCATGTATGGAAGTGCTAAGTATCATTATCATCCGCTGGTGTTCACAAAAATGTTATAAAAACTGAACATTAAATCACAACAAGAACTCATCTATACAGCAGGAATCAACACTTTCACTGTTCTCTCACAATTCATTGCTCATGAGGAAATGGGAATTTTTCATTAACTGTTAACAATCATTTTATTCCTAGGAAGTAGTCTCCCTTTCCATTGGTTCCATGGATTAAGGATTGTGTTCTGCACTGTCTTAAAACAGTTCCACCAGTTCTTATTGTGCTACAGTTCAATGCTCAATTGGCTACTTTGCATCTTTATCTGTCTTAAAAAATGAGAAAATGCTTTCTGCACTACTGGGGAGTTCCTCTAATTTCATAGACAGAACAATCACTGAGTTTTGTTGTCTCCCCCTGATGAAAACATCATGAAGAGCAGCTGGTGTTTCACTGTAAATCCTGCAGTCTCAATGTAATTCTTTTCTCTACATGAAAACATAAAGATACATCCTCTAGAGAACCACCAGAGGCATCACAGTTGACTCACCATTGGCGTCTTGTACTTGTGGCTCACCACTTCTTTAGTTTCAGGAACTAAAACCGGACGGGCAAGAGACAAAACAAAAAGTTCAAAAAACGAGAGGCAAATGGGAAAGAAATAGCACAACGTTCCCATGGGAAAGGGAAGGGATGCAGACAGACAGCAGGTGCAGGTACAGGGCACCTCACTATCCCTCACTTCTACATACTTTTACTTCTTTGCATTTACATTATATACATCCTTGGAAGGTACCAGTAATGTCATAATAAATTACTCGAGCTGACAAAAATTTTCACTGCCTCTGTTTGGCACAGCAGATATTTGATGGTTCTTAGAGACTCTGGCTTTTCTCATATTACTTACTCCTGCTAGACAGTAAAAATAATGAAAAAACATGCTTAATGACTAAATATGCCTAATGTCTACTACAATAAAACATAACCCAAAAATTCCAGAGGAATTTGTCACTATATGAGTCCCAAAGATTTTACCCTTGAGATGTTTGAATGCATCTCTGCCGAATAACAGATCTCAAAAGAACTGTTGGACACTGTATAGTAAGCTAGTGAAATTCAGGGGAAAAAAAAGAGGAGCTGAAGGAGCAAATTTTCTTAACTGGAAGATTGTTTTCCAGCTCTATTTTAAGTTTCTCAAGATATTCTTTCTCCTCTACAGGATGTGTGTGATGGTATTTATTCGACATACTCACTGAAAACATTCATAGCTTTTGAATGAGTTGCCTTAAAATAAAATTCTGAGTTCAGTGACACATATTCTTAAATTACCAGGCTGGTTGGTCTACGAAAATCTTTATATAAAAAAAGGATTAGGGGACTGATGAGAAAAATCTATTATCCAGAAAATCTGACCTTGTTCCTTTGCACTGCTTCAAACTGACAGAAAGAAAACTGGCATAATATAGCTAAAGGAAATTTGTCTTTTGTTCTCATCGTGGAATGCATAAAGAAGCAAACTGTAACCATCCCATTCGTGTGCAGTGCATCTGAACTGTGCCTTTGGCCCGTACTTGGCCTGCAAATGTTGTGAACAGATACCATGGGAAATCACCAGAAGAAAACAAAGACCACACTAGAACATACAACTGGCAAATTCAAAATGTTAAGATCAGGGGAATACCACGACCAACTCTGAATACTTCCGTTCCAGAATAGCTGGAATTTGCCATGAAATTTCGGTGTCACAACGAAAGAATTTAGAAGAAGCAGTACAGAAATTATGCAAAACCAAATCATTCCAGGTTCATAGAGGAAGGATAAATGTTTTATTACACATAGTACTAGTGACAAGAAAAGAAACAGAGGCAGATGAGTTCAGTATGAAGAACCAAGAAAAGTCCACAACAAAACCTATCCATGCAGATGTCATCTCTTCAACTATGATATGACACGGCTAAACGCTGGAGAGGGAGACGGATCACACTCTAAGGGGCCAAGAGTAGGCAGTGCAGACTGGGTTTGAGAAAGTTCTCGAAATATAAACCAGTACCTACTAATTCTTGCACGTCATGGTATTGTCATTCTTGAAAAAAATCTATTGAAAAGTACAGAATATGATGGGAAAAAGTAATGCAATATTTTTGTTTCATTTTTCGTCTCTTACTCTCCTTGGAGCTGGCACTTGCATTAAGGGCTGAGAAACAAGGGAAGTGCACACCCAGGCTGCACTGCCCCAGTGATACCAGAGACTAAAGCTGGGGAGATAAGGAGGTGCACATCCAAGCTACCTTACCCGTTGGCACCAGATGTTCCAAATTAACTCCATGTCACCAGGGGATAAAGGTGGGAGTGAGGCTGGTGCACAGCCAAATAGGGTAGGACTTTTACAGCTGTGTAAGTCTCACTGCCCACTGGATAACATACAACTGTTCATATACTCTTCAAAAAGCAGGAAGGGAAAGCTGTAAGGACCTTGTGCCACGAGGGAAGGAGAGAAGGGAAGCTGTAAAGTCCTGTATCATAACTGAGAATAGGAAGAGAGGGAACAGGAGAGCAGCTAGGCAAGGTACTGTCTCTCCACAGTAAGTTGCCTTGTCTTTACTTAAAGTACTCCTTCACAGTCCTTCCAATGCAGAAAATTCTCCTGAGAGGACTGAGTTAGGAAGATTAAGAAGAGTGGGTTTGCATTTACACACATAGAAGTCAAAGCACTACCACTGCAGAATATAAAGAAAAAAGAAGAAAGGAAAAAAGAAATTGCCCTCCCACAAAAAAAAANCCCACCACAACAAGAAAAAAACCCCAAAGAAAAGATCCAAGTCTCCAAAGATTCAAGCCTCAAACTGAGAGATTAGCACTTTTCTTCTAACATTAAAAGTTATGCCTGGTGCTCTTGAACTGAGTGGATGAAGGGAGTAAATTATTAGGCACCATCCTGTAGCCTTTGGTCCTGTAAATGAAAACATGGTGCTACCATAAAATGAGTTTGGGGGACATCACTTTACCTGCTGGAGAATGAAGGTTTTCATAGCAGCGGCGGTGAAGGGGCCACAAGAAAGTAAAGCACAAGTACACAGCAGTAACTCAAATTCCAGAGGGAAGAACCTTATATTTCCTCACTTACTTAAATTTACACTTTCATTTGTGGGACACAATTCCGGAACTTCTGCTTGCATCCTACTCTGAAACCACAAATCCAGCTGTGATGCTGCCATCTAAACCCAGCACTAACACAAACAGACCTTGATTTTCCTTCTGTGCTATTGCTAATTCGAAGCACTCATGCTTGGTAAAATCAAAATCTTGCACTGAAGTATTTCCCATCAGACTGGAGTATGCACACTTACCAGACTCTACCTTTCTAAGAGCATCTAACTACTTCAATATGCTCCTACTATAATAAATCTGATGGCAAAGTTCACAACGTTTAACATGGCTAAATAACTTCATTCTTAACAAGTCCAAGCAAGTTTTTGCTGAATGCCTTTAGTCTACTACTACCAAACATGTTAATTTATCTTCAACAGAACAGATTGTCAGATATCCTCACCTTTACAATTCAAAAAACAGCTCTGAGGTAGACTCTAATCTCTGCCTAAGAAGAAAAGTTAGCTCCCCTGCAACATCCTCCTTTCTTTTTTCTTTCTCTGTATTAGCTGGATGGGCAAATTGTCAATCTCATTTGGTACATCTAAATTGATTCTTGACTGCAACCTCTATTTTGTGAGAGGATGTTTTTAACTCAAGTGGTTTAATTTCTCAGTTTTTGCTTGTAGATTTCAACTCCCAGTTTATTTTTAATTACTTCTTAAAATTACCCTTTTCTAAGTTCCATATGACAATTCTAGCTTTTGCAATAGGCCCTCAATTACAAAGTGTTTTGTAAAAAAAACGTACTTTTTCTTACATTTATTACAGACATTACTTAGGGGCTAAGTGCTATGTTACAGTCACCAGTACAAATTAACTAGAAATAACAAAGTCAAACACTGTCTTTCTTCTTATGCAATATAAACAAAATATTAAAAGAAGTGCTTTCCACTAGAACCTCAGAAAATGATCCAAAATTAATTTCTGATCCAAGTAATTTCTTCTAAGTTAAAGATTTCAGAAGCTGAAGCCATTCTTTAAGCTGATTTTATGACTTCTGAATCCTCATCTTTGCAAACCCATCAATAATCTTTTACTGACTCAATAAATTTCGGCAAGTAGTAAAATAAATCACACCCATGAGCATGAAAACATGGTATCAAAGGAACATAAATTGAACAGAACTTATGAACATCTAAACTATTGGAAATTCTTCATGGTTTAAATACATAGATCTGATCATGTGAACCACAAACAACATTTTCAAAAAATGTGAAAAAATTGTTCACAAATTCAAATCTGAAACACCTGGGAGATTTATGGTAGACAACAAGCAAACTGCAACAGTCAGAAGGGTTTTATCACTTAGAACTTTGTGTCACCCAAAGGAGACAACACATTGCCACGGACAAAGACATTCATTTCAGAAATCTCATTTAAATAGTCTTCTATAATTTAAGGGAGAATCCCTCAGCCAGAGCATTCTATCCACAGTACCAAAGAACAATGACAGTCTTGGTAATGGGAGCTGCTGATTCAGATTTTGATTAATGGCCTAAGCATGTATGCTGATCTACTATGGAATGTTGTAAATTCTAGCTTCTTTTTGCATGTTTCACACACACTCCTAAGACCTAAACAAATGTCTCAAAGATGGCTGGAAGAATAAACCAATTTGGGTTTCAAGAAAAGTATGTGGAACACCCTTCCAGAGAGCTGCATCTGAAGTCACCTCACTTTTTCAGACCCTAGTTAAGAATATTGTGACTGACAGCAACACTGAAAAGTAATCTGAAATTTTGCCCAGACTCCAGTGTAGGCAGATAGAAACAGCAGTAACTGACCAAAACAGCACAAACTCTCTGTTCTCCTTAACCTTAACTTCTCCACTCATGCTCTTAATCAAAAATCACAGGATAAATAAATTACAACCTGACAAAACAGCTTCTGCTCCATTCAACGAAAATTAAAATACATCTAGAGCAAAAAGAAAGCTTTGCAATTAACAGTAATTTTTTGTAATGAAAGCATGGTGTGTTGATAAAGATCAACTTTAAAACCTGCTTAAAAAACGTGGTTTCTCATATGAAAAAGGAACATACCAAAGAAAATTTACACACACACCCACGTCTGGTTTTTGTTTGTTTCAGAAGACTCAGGACATTTTGTCTGTCTAATAACAAAAAGCACCTAGGTCACAAATCTTAATACGATAAAAATTAACGTGCAAATTTTTATGTAAAGTCACCCCTCTCTTAGGCAACTTCTTATATGCAATCTACATTCTCTCCCATCTTCGAAATTGCAGTGCAACTCTGAATCTGAAGATTGGAAATTTGAGTTACTGCCATGTGAGTACAGACCTAATATCAAAATAATGTAATTACCAAATTCCTCCAGGACAAAGACTCCTCGCACAGTATTGCACTTTTTAATGTGATTCAGCTCTATGAAAACCTACAAAACAGGAGGAAAAGTAACATAAAATTAGCTGGGTTTTTTGTTTTTTTTTTTTAAACCAAAAATCAAAATTAAACAGAAACATCATCACAACAGATACAACCTGAAGTTTTACAGCATACACTACCAGTTCATTTACAGTTTAATATATAAATAAAGGGTGAAACAAATATTCAGAAGACAAACTTGCCACAATGCTAGAAATCAACAAAGAACTTAAAAGTGCTAAGAAGCGAAGACAGCAGAAGATGAAGTACCTTCCGCTCCTTGCAGGAGGAGAAAGCATGGAAGAGAAACGAAGGAGTTAGTAACTCTGACATATCCAACATTGCTACCCCTTCAGGCACTCAAATGAGTTATTGCAAAAAGAATACCAACACACCTGAAATACAGCAAAAGAGGGGGACGAGAATAAAGCTGGCTCCCAAATTTGGCACTATTTGTAGCCTCTGATCCATCCCAGGTAGTTTCTGCCCCTCCATGCATCCTCCTCCAGCACAGAGGGCAGGTAAGGGGCACTATACTTGGCACCCTGATATTGATCCTCCTAACCTATCCAGCAGTCATATTGAATCCAATAAGGAACCACTAACTTTTCTTCTCCCTGACAGTTCTGCCATGTAAGATTTCACTAGAGTTTACGACATACAATCTTCAGAGTTACTCTTGGAACCGTCTCCTTTTAACAGCCAGTACCAGTTTTCTGCTTTAAGCAGGATGGGAGAGTTTGGACCCTTCTCTATGGTTTGCTCACTTCACATAAGGCTCTGCCAGTTGAGCATGTCATTTAGAAAACAAACCTGCCTTAAAGTCATGTTTTACATACATGAACCCCAAAAGACAAAAGCAGTTGAACTACATGACGAGGTTTTTCAGCCCAGAACATAGATGCCAAGATTGCATGAATAAATATTTTCTCTTTGCCTAATGAGTTTGTTTAATATCCAATCTGTTTGAAGATACAAAACAGCCCCTTCTTATGTGCACATCTCCAGAAGGGTCAAAGTCAGTACACAGACATAAGAAGCTCCAGCAAGTGTTATAAGGAATCTAATCCACATTCCAGTTTCTAGCAGACTTGCTTTTCAAAGCAAGGCAAACACCAAGAGTAACAAACATTGCCCTAATATTCAGAGTGTCTATGGTCAAACACCTTAGAGAGGTCCTTGCAAAACTGTATTATGATAGTGTGGGTTGATACTTTGAGTGCCTACACATTTATGTCACCATGATCTCAGGACATCTTTTTTAAATGGTACTGGAAAAATTTCACTGTCTTGGAAAAAAGGGAAAGGAAAACTCTGCAACTCCTCTTGAATCCTGTATTAGCAACACCAATGTAGTCATGCATTAAATGCTACGCATGAAAGACAAAGGATGTCACCACTAGAAATTGTTGGGGGTTTTTTTTAAGAGACTTATCTGTATCAAGAGAGATCAGTAAATGCACCATACATCCGAGATAAGACATGTTGACTTTCAAGTCAAAGGAATTTTATTATTATTTTTATTGGCAGAGAACTAACCAACAGACCTGAGATATCTTTGTTCAACATAAAAAACCAAAACTTCCACTTCCTTAACCAAAAATCTTGCTTTCTGCTTATATTCAAGTACTCAAGGGAAAAGAGACTTAATTACATCTTTTTTCTGTTTGCCTGTTTTCATTCATGTTCTGTATCAGTTTATTTGGTCAAAAACTTTTTATTTTTTGAGGTATACTTACAGAATAAACAAGTCAATAACAGAATACTTTCTATACTGCACTTAGTTCTGTTTTTCTGCAATCTTTTCTGTGAACAGTTTTTGCTAGTAGTCTGAAGTACAAAAATTCAGAAACTCAACAGAAAGGTTCACTGCCCATTTTATTTGGGAAGAGTCAAACTGCCTAAGAGAATTGACTGCCCCAGGTGCTCATAATCTGAGTTAATGTTACGGAGTGCTGCACTTCCACAAGAGCTATGAGCAAGATGAGAATTTATCAAGTTTGTCACAATTACAATCCATTTTCAGAAGATATGAGTTAAAGGGCAATTTCTTGCTATATTGTTTAAGGGACAGAGATGCTCTCCTCTCACTCCATCAGAAAACAGGTAGAAAGGAAATAGCAGTTACTTACCCTAGGGAAACTGTAGTTCTTCAAGACAGAGCATTCAGTGTGGATCCTACTGTAGATGGGCATGTGCCTTATGCATCTTATTAAGCTTCCATCTATTTTTGACACAGATGAATTCATAACAGGCACAGGCTACTGAGTCCCAACATTACAACAGAGTTTGTAGATGCGAACTCAGAATTATCTGCCAATGCCACAGGTACACTGAATTCCTCCCTATTCTAAAGAACATCTTCTGACCTGCTGGGCACAGACTTCAGCATTTTTTATTCTTAAACTTACATGTGCTGCAGCATGGTGAGACAATTTGTGAACACTAAAGACAAATCTCACATGTCAGTAACAGGATGTCCCACCATGCATCTGAGACATTTCCTGAGGAATTCACAAGATGGTAAGAAAGTACACACACCGCAAACCAAGAGCCTTCAAAAACAGTTTCATAACAGCAAGCTTCAGACTGAAGCAGTATGTTCAGTCTTCTCAGGTAGACTCCATCAACACTTTTCTTTTAAAAAGTGGAAACCCCTCTTCCTATGTTCTAAATGAATTCTATGATGTCCAACCAAGCAGGGGAACAGAAATCCCTTATACTAGTAAGCCACAATACTGAAAAGGATATTTGGAAAGACAGTCAAGAATAGGGCCTTTATATTAAGTAAGGAGAGGAAGATGAAGAGAAAGCTGTGCCTGATGAGATCCTGTGGGCTTTTGTTGGTCAGTATCCCCATTTAAACTCAACAGAAATAGAAAATGCCATTTTCAACATGGAAAAATAGCTGTAGGATCCTGGTTTTAATGATGCTTTTATACATATTCTGAAATCAACTGCCTTAGGGAGCAATTCACACAACGTACATGAGAATTGGAAAGAAAAAACCATCCAGAATAGCAGACCTTTTATTAAGAAAACAGACTGGTTGATCGGTGTCAGAACAAGAATGCCAACATCTTTTAGCTCCAAAGATTATGAAACTAGAAGGGAATTTTTTTTTTGCATGGTGCAACTAGTAGGAGTCCTTTATGTAACTGCTCGTTGTCCATTCTACAGAAACCCTCAAATGACACACTTTTGATATCTGTCTAGACATTTTGCTTTGAGAAGGAAAACAAGGATATATATCTTAGATCCCCTAAATGGTACTGAATGCCCCAGTCAGCTGGCAACATAATCTAGCAAACCAAGAATTAAATATATTGAATAAACGCAGTGTATTTTCCTGAACTGTACTTGTTTCAATATCCATCTTAAGTAATGGCAACTCATCTGGCTACAGCTTCATTGGAAAGGTAATGAAGAGAAGGAATAATTCTTCAGGTGAGGGAGACTGCTGGCATATGTCCTGGGTCTGACCTGCACAGATTCTTTTCCAGAAAAAAGATAGGAATCTTGATGACAGAAGGCAAATTAGAACACAATTCTGTCTAAGCAAGGATATGATAAAGCTGGTATTCTATGAGTGCTGGTAGTAGCTCCGTATCCATTGTGCAAAATTAAAGTAATGCTCCAGACTGTCCCATAACAATCAATACCAGGTTTTCTCAAAGTTTCTTTCTGAATGTCATTCCAGTCTTTAAGGAAAAAAAAAAAACAATTTGAATCTGAAGTTTTTCTTTTGGACAGATCCATGTGTCTTCACTATGTGCTTAACATGGAGTGTCTCTGTCTTGTGAAGATGCCTGCTACACTTAAGAAACCATGCTGCTGATGATGTGGCTATCTTTTCATACATCTTTTCTCACTGCAAATGTCAATGTGCCTGCCTTTTCATTTATGAAATGAAGTCATCTCCATAGAGATAAGCAGTTTGAGCAGAACTTCTTTGACTTGTGGGAAAAGTAGCAAACAGAACACTCCTATTGTGTGTCCTTACCTTAGGACAAAGTAATTTCTATTATATCCATCTATAAGGATATCAAAGTGTTGCTTTGAGACCAGGGTTTCATTTTCAAAGGCTTTAGACTTGCAATTTTCAGGAACTATGAAAATTCAGTCTGTACAACCAATAACTTCCTCTTACAGTTCTTCATATATCAGCACACCCAATGAAAAGATAAAATCTGTAACTTAGTCAAATGGAGTGTTCCATCACAAAGTAGGTCTGAAACCCTGCAGCAGGTTGGACATAGTCCAGGTTCTACCCTGGTAAGGGACAGCAAGAAAACTAAGGGAGGTTCACAACTCTCCACTCCTTTTACTGGCACATATGAACTCAAAGTGGCACATGGTGCTGCTGTGACCTTGAGAGAAGTATTAAAGATTCTGAGCGTGTGTGTTTGAGATGCATGTGCACTTCCAGTGGGATCTACACTGATGTATCCTCAAAGAAAAACAAAGCTTGTGTGGGGAGAAAAGTCTAGTCAGGAGGAAAGGAAAAAACACTCCACAGAGAACTGACAGAAGCTTTTCTTTCTTTCTCTCTCTCTCTCACACGCATACACACACTCTCCCTTCTCCCCTAAAAATTGATTCTACTGTCTAGCACAGCATGCATTTGATATACGCAAAACAAAAAAACAAAAAGCAAAATAAAAAACAAGGATCAAAGGAAGCAACAGAAACAACATCTAGAGAAAGGAAGAAATGACAATTCTACTTGTGTTTCCTCTATGCCCACAATATCTGCTATTTGGAAGGAAAAAGGAATCAGTATTTTTTTCTTATTTTTGAGAATTACATCCAGAGCTAGTTTCCTATTTTATTTTCATACAAAGTTCTGCAGATAATTTCTAAAATTTTTAAATAATTTTAATATAATGCAGAACGTTGCCTTCTGTACCTGCAATATTCAAACACTGTATCTTTAAGGCTGACTGCTTATGCAATGAGGATTTCTTCACAGTGTGATGCATTATAGCAGCTTAGATTATTATTGATCACGTCTTCCCTTAATACAGGCTAATGTTTGTTTTGTGCTTAGACAATTCAGACGAAACAAGAAGCTGAAAGATGTATCAACATCTTTCTTTAACAGATTATAGTTCTCCTGAGGATATTTAATTTCAGTGTGTTTTTACATATACATATATTGATACATGCTTGTGTATTTGAGTGTAAATATTAAGTTTTTTTACCCACATCAAGCTATCCCTTGTCCTTTCTGATACTCTGGGAAGAGGAAACACCTATATAAGCGTGCTGCAAAAAGCTTCATGCTCAGTCTTCTCATAGGTTTCCCTCATACCTGACTGTGCATAAATTTCAGGTTAATTCCTTCCAGTGTGACCTGAAGAAGACCTCCTTCACCGGTTTTCATATCCTGCACAGGGAACTCACCACCCAACTCAGGGCCTGTGATGTTAATAAAGAAAAAAAAAACCAATAAAACAAAAACAACAAACCAAAACAAAAATCCAGAGAGAGAGAGAGAATGCAGAAAGCAGTCAGCCAAGTCATGGTACGTGAAAGGGTAACATAAAATAGTAAAAACATAATTCCTATTGATGTGCATTCCAAAAGGACACTACTAAGAATAGTAGGGAGCATTTCAGTGAGTCCACTCACTAATGACAGCTTTCTGAGAACCACTAGAATTTTAAGTATTCTAATAAATTTCATTCTGGCAACATGAAGGAACATCAATGTCAGTTCATCCTGTATTTATTGCACTTCATATTGGGGTACTGTTTGTTTGCTTTAAATGCCACATTTCATTTCTGCATAGTAAGATACTGCAATCACGTAACACCACAGAGAGCATCGTCTTAAGTACAGACACATAAACAGCACAAAGAAGGCTCGTATTTGTGAGCTGCATTGCATGGTACTGTTTTGAGCAATTAAAAAGTCACCATGATTAAAATAGTAATTTAATAGAGGATATTAGTAGGCAAAAAATCCAGGCATTTTCATCTAGTTTCTTTTGCATTACTCAGTTCAGCTAAAAAGTGCTTTCTTAAAATGATTTTTGAAAAATTATCATTTTTTGCAGAACCACTGAGCTCTGAGGAATGGCTTTTAACACAATTCAAACACTTTTCAAACACATTTTTAATACTACACTGTTGCCCAATCCTTAAAATACTTTTCAAATACACTCTTGCCTTCCCTACCCTTCAGCAAAAGTTCAGTATTTCCTCCCTATTCTCAAATTAAACTAGACTAAACCACTAGGAGGAATTAAACCAGTAGGAGGAAGAAAACGGTAGCTCTTCTAAACTCCAACAGCTAACATTAACTGATGCCAGTTATAGGTATAAAATGTAGATCACTTAGATACATCAAGACACACCTAATATAGGCTGGTACCTCAAAACACAGTCCCCAGATTCCTACCATCCAGTCAAAAAAAAANGATGGTACCCCCAAAAAATAGCCCCCGAATCCCCCCCTCCCATAAAAAAAAAAAAAAAAAGAAATAGTTGCAACAAAAATCGAACTTGAAAACACAAAACCACAGTGATGTTACCCTGAACCTGCAAACAGACTCCAGCAAAGGAGAAAAAACCACCTTATGAAGGTGTAAAACAAGCCTCCTTCATGTTTGTTACTCAAGTACATAGAGCCCCTGCTCCTCTCTGGGGAGTAAGAAAAATGGAAAATTGCCTTCCCAAGAACTCAATCTTCCAAAATTGCAAATCCACTCTTCCAGAGTTTTTTGACTCAATAGAAAAAAGAAAGGGGTGTTCGCCAAGAAAAAATTTACCAGTGTAATCATACTATCCTGTCCCAGATGATGATGCAAAACTAGTATATGTCCACACTAGAGAAGTAATACTGATATAAAGACATCCCTTTAGCTGCACGTTTTGACCTGCACCAGTATGAGGCACTTCAATATACAGAAAGTTTCCGCAAAAAAATCTGCAGAAACCTGCAGATTCATCATTGTAGATTCAGTAACACAAACCATTCATATTTATCAGCCTCCATTCTCAACACAAAGTGGACAACATAGTTCTGTGTCTCAAGCAGGAATATTAGCCATGGTTAGTCAACCATAAAGAGAAAGTGAAACAGATGTTTCAAAATCTTTATTAGTATCATTTCACTGGCAGCTAATCCTCCTTACATGTAACTCTTCTTTATACAGTGTGTTTCGGTTGTATCTGTATTGAGAGTGAGGTAAAGAGGACAACCTAAAGACAACAGTTCTGCTACTTGTACATGGATGCACAGTTACCCCAAGATTTCCAAGCAAAAGGAGATTATGTCCAAAGGAGTTATTAATAAAAAAAAATTTGCTGATTGCAGATCAAACAACAAATGTTCCCAACATGCAAAATCTTGTACCTGGTTTAATGCTTTGCTGCCTTGCTGCTGCCCGCTCCATACTGTCTTTTACACAGTAGTACAGTTCCCGACACTAACGGATATAAGAAGAGTAACACAACGTTATTTCTCCAAATTACTAAGAGAGGAAAGGAACAGCAAGATTCTAAGATTCTACAAAAAGAACAAGCCCCGTGTGGCACACAATGACCAAAAGTCTATTCAAGTTCAAGCACACCTAATTACTAGTTGGTATTTATATTTGTTTTACAAGTTGATAGAGAAACTATTTCATAGCATTTCACCACACAAGCTAATGAAGAGTCCATGCCTTGGCACATTCTAACCAAGCCTATGCAGTTTCTTACTGTAGAAAAAGCATCAAAACCATCCCTCCCTTTCTTTAAGCTTCCAGCAATCAATATTGCTAGTCATGCACATAATACCTATCTTTCTGTTATTCATATCAATTTCCTTATGGCATATTCTTCTCTCCATCTTCCTTCAACTCTGAGATTAAGCCATAATCTCAGAGCTAAATTTAAGAAATTTTTCTATCCATAGCCCAAGACACAGAACACAGAGAAGGCTGAGCTACTCTATATTAGAAAGGAATAAATCTGATGTATGGATGAACTCAAAAGAGTTGAGATCAATGGCTCAACATCCAAGTGGAAACCAGTGGCAAGTGGTATTCCTTGGCTGTCAGTACTGGGTCTGATGCTGTTTAATGCCTTTTTCAGGACTAATGGAAGGTGGCCCTGCCCATGGCAGTGGGGGGTTGAAAGTAGGTGATCTTAAAGGTCCCTTCCAACCCAAGCTATTCTATGATTCTAAGATCAAAAATTATACAATAAACTCCTAGGAAAAGTTTTATTTAGGTTTTCCCCACGAATCAACGGCAATATTTTTACTATCTTCACAAGCCTGCAACCTCACACAATATTTAGTAATACTGACGCTCTCCTTCTTCTAACAAAAGAGCTACATGTCATTTCTTAAATTACTTTCTGGTGTTCATCTGTCTTCAAGTTAATGACGAGGCACAACGCCAGCTTCAAAAGTCGGTGCTGCTAAACAGCCATTGCATTTCAATAACCAGTACTGGAAAGAGAGTGCTATTTTTTGATTAAAGATGGACTATGACATACAAAGGATTTGTTTTTTCTGTGCAGTTATCCCTGCAGTACTGAGTGTACTAAATAAGGTATATACCTTCTTTGTGTAGAATTTGTTCAGTTGCGTCTCCTGACCATTCCTGCGCCAGAGGCACAGCACTTTTGTTTTGGGACAGTAAGTCATGTTGATGAGTTTCTCATACCACCAACGTTCATACACAGTTCCAATGTTGCTTCTCAGCACAATACAATCATCGCATACCTGGCAGCACAAAATATTACATAAGATTTCTAATGTTATTTCTCTTATTTCTTCTACTACTAGTTGCATTAGTATTACACTTGTCTCTACCTCCATGAAGAAGATGTCTCCTGTTGTGTCTGTCCCAGCATGTACTACAAAAGTCTGCTTCTTGATGTGGCGGCTGCCACTGGGTCTCACAGGGAGTTCCCGTCCATTCTAGAAAAAAATCCACATGCAATCACTAATGAACTTTGGAAAAAAAATCCATTAGGTGACACTAGAAGCATTCTCAACAAATAGAAGAAAAAAAAATTTTTAACAGTATTTAATTAGCTGATTAGAGACAATTTTGGACAAAGCCTTAAGCAAGATACTCTAGTAAGTTTAGTTTCGACAAGTGTGACTATGAAAGCTACCACAGCATACAACAACATTCACATGGTACCATATTCAGTATGGGATAGTGACGTGTCTGAGTTCTGGTATCATTGCAGTAAACTGGTCTGATTTTTCCCAATTAATTATAAGATAATTTTGTGTCTTCTCTGTGCAGGAAAGTTAGTTCCAAATGTAGAAAAGCTTGGAAAAATTACCTTTAAAAGAGCCTAACTTGTGTCCACCCTGGTGAAAGTTGTGTTAAAAGCTAGCTAGATTTATTAACTGAAGCTTTAGCCTATATTCTTATTGATCATTAAAGGACATCAAGTTTATTCTGTATGAATACTGCAAACAGTTTTGTACAGCAACTAATTGCTACAAGTCTTATAGTGGCCTGGCCTGGAAACTAAAAGAAAACAAAACACTTCTTGCAGTCATAGTAATCATAAAGGTTCCCACCAACTAGTTATTAAGAAAACCCTAGGGTTGCACAGAACTATGGTACCTAAGTGCCATGTTTATACATATTTGTATTGCAGCTCTAAGTGGCAACTGTATAACATTATAATATTATAAACAGGGTCATACAATCACAGCCTTTATTCTATACTCATGAAGAGTAGCATTTAATAATTCAATAATTATTTTTAATATTTTTAAATTAGTGTTGCAGAGAATATACGTAAGATTTTTCAAGCAATTTATTTCCTCCACTGTAGATCCCACAGATATATCACTCATCACTGTTTTACTTACCAGATTGGCAAGTTTGTCTAGAACATCATTTATTTGCTGGCTGTGCACCAATCCAATATGTGATTTTCCCATTAGACGACGCACCTTTTTCCTAATATCATTCTTGTTCACCTAGAAAGCAGATAGACATACAGACAGTTGCATACTCTTCTCTATTCACAGGAGGCAACTCCTATCTCCCAAATACATCTTGGTTTCCATTGCTAAGAAGCAAAACAATTTATCTCCAGTTCAGTCATGCTAGAGCCTCTTTAACTCAGCAGTACAGGAAAAAGTTGCACATATCCCACTTTTTCCAGCTACTGTGCAAATGATGCTGTGTGCAACAGATTTCCTCCCTACCCATGGGCACAAGCTGCAGTTCCACTACCCACCACTTCCAATTACTGACATCAAAAGCCTCAGTTCTCCATGTTGCCACTTCTGAGTCTCATTGGCCAGACCAGCTTCTCCACCTCTTCCTCTGCAAAGACTCAATTTAGGCAGCTGTGGAACCCTCATCACAACACAGTATCTTTCAGAATTCTCATTCTTTCACCATGTGTTTCCTGGTCACTATGCTGTGCCTCTAACACTCCCAGATAGTCTTCAAACAGCAAAAAATTCCTCCTGAAGATGAGCTACACGGAAGCTCAGAAGCAAAATATTTCTGCCTCAGCTGTCATCTCAAAAGGCTACTATGAATGCCAGCCAGCGATACTAAAGGCTTCAAGACAGCACATTCATGTTTGAGTGCTGATTTCAAGGTGGATCAGACATTGTTTTTTAGCACATTGGCATGATGACCTCACTGTTGTGGAGTATACAAAACAAACTCGACCTGCTTTCTTCCTTTGGCAACAGCTCTTCGTGCTTGAAGAAAAGCTTTTTTTTTTTTTTAATATATATTAAAATGAAAACCTGCTAGGCTCTGCTATCCAAAACTGGAAAATAAATTAAAATACCAAGGTGTTGGGTTTGAAGGATTATGCTTCCCTTGACAGCTAAAATAAATTCATCTCTCTAGTAACAGAAAGGCTTCCAACTTCACAGTTTCTACTAGAAACTGTCCTTATTATCCACTGAGTTCCATAAGCAGAGATGTATGGTTTCAAGATAACACCAACAAAATATATTGCTTAAATCTGAGCAGCAATCTATTAAAAAGAACAAGAAGTTACCTTTATCATAAGCATATAAGCGATCATATTATGCAGCAGTGTAGCCAACAAGCGATCCTCATCATCCTCCAAACGCTTTCGATCATGTTCTCCCAGGGAAAGATACCTGCAAGAAAAGCTACATCTGAAGCAGACTCTCAGGCATTCTTCATCCACTTCACTAAAGCACTGGCAGAGGACACAGCAGTGTTTGTAAAGTGTATGGCAAATAAAACCTCTAAAAACAGTAAGTCAAATGGGCATTTTCCACTAAAACACTGTGATCAGTAATTAAACATTTCCTTTAATTATTAACTAGTTGAAGCAAAGAACATCTGCTCAGTGGGAAACTTTTAGTAGTCTGCTGAGCTTATCCATCTCCTGTTCTCTGCAGTAGCAGCTCCATGGCAATTACAACCGTCAGAAGAGGAACACATAACTCAGCACCAGAGCTATCCAGCATTAGAGCTCAAATACAGCTGCAAGGCAGGAGAAAGCTGATAAAGGAAGGGCACCAGGCACTCTGTTTTTCCAGTACAGTAGGCAGTTTATGGAAGAATAGTTCTGAAAGCACCCCAAACTAGTTCTTATTTTGGCTACCAGATCTCATGTTCTATGCTAGCATGGATTTAGGCAGTACAGCTGCAGGTGGTGGACAAGAGCACAGAATGATCAGCTATTGACAGAGCTGGGGGGAGGAAGTTAGTCAAGATTGACATCTTAGATGCAGTTGAGCCTTAGGCAACCACGCAGATATTTCTAGAGAGTGGTTTCCTCATGGGTTTTTTGTTTGTTTTAACTACAAGCTGTGAAAACACCTTAAAGATACTTTGAATTTTGAGAAGGCTCAAAATGCCATTTCTGGAAACATTTAATTCTTTCACTTTACGTCAACACACTATTATTCCAGAATACAGTCATCCTGCCACAGAAATCTCTTGCTTTACTACTGATCTAGTCTATTCCATCTGTTCATACTGTGATTATGCGTACATTACCCATTTCTCTGGAAATATCTCACCACAAGAGTTAAAAAATAGATATGTCGTAACTAAAGATACATATTTCAGTATCAGGAGCTACTGGCCCGCAGAGAGAGAAAAGGCTCACTTCGGAATAGCCATGTATAGTAACAAGGTTTACAAAATGACAATAGCATGTCAAGCAGAATTTAAATGACTTTTTTTTCTACTATTTTTACTATTTCAGCCCCAGGTGAAACAATGAAGAAGAAAAAGGTCTACTAAAGAATTTACCTGTCAATCATCTCCTGAGGTCCCTGGTCCATCCCCATTCCTTCTCTCTCTAACATCACAGCATCCAAAAAAGCATCTTCCCAGAACTGCATCTGGTCCCACAAAGTTGAACGCTCTTTGCCTATGCAATGTATAAAAAAATTGAGCATTTATTCCATTTACTCCAGTCAGATAATACTTTACAATTAATTCCTGTTCATTCCCACTCCTCGAAAATACCATAAGCCAACACACAATGCAACTATATTTAAAATTTTTAAAAAAGCTTACTTGTAAACCACAAGCAATATCACAACTGAAGAAAAGTGTAAAAGAAAAGACAAAAAAAGATAAATCTCTCATTCTAATTAATGGCATTATATTTTTAAACCCTTACAGTAAAGTACCTCTCATCTCTATTCTTTAAGGAGTGCATTTTCTTTCATAAACTGTTAACACTGCCCAAAAGAGAAAGGAATATCTCACACGGACACAGATCACAGCAAACACACAGAGAAGTGGAAAGATAAGATTATTACTCAGAGAGAAGGTTTCCATTGCAGCATCCTCTAATTGGTCCCAGACAGATCCTTTATCCCTACCTGCACCATTCCAAGCAGGTAGAAATGATAAATGGGAAGGATGAAAAACACAGGAAGAGAGAGCTTTTGATTAACAGCAAATCCAGACAAAATACAAAAAAGCCAATGTACTCCTAACTCAAGGATACACTTCAAGCCCTTTAGTATTCTGAGTTTAGCCCTCTGTTCAGTGACTTAATCTGAATGATCTTTTTTCAAGATCAATGATACATTTTAGCTTTCCATACATAGCTAACTTCCTTCTCCCCTTCTTCACACTGTTTAAAGAATTCATATTCAAGAAGAGCAAGAGACTCGGACAGACTTCATTTTATGCAAAATACGTCACTCACACCAATCTCCTCTTATTCAAATTCCCTGGCAAACTTTGGCTTTACTCTGAATGGTCTAATGTGCCTTCCAATTCTACCAGCATGGACAACAGTTAGAGGGTAAAAACAGTGTCAGGGAAAGTGAAAATTCCAGTCTGTCCCAGACATGACTTCATCTGAACTTCAGCCTGAAAAATTCCCTCCCCACAAAAAGAAGTAGCTTACCCAAAAGTCCTTCATATAGATAGACACGTTGGTTCCCATCCTCTGGACCTCTCCCTGGAGTACTCCCTTTGCTATCCTTCACGCTCTGCTTCAGGTTGTGAGACTTGGCCTGAAAATAATACAAGAGGTATTGAGAATTTAACTCTGCACCCTGCAGGGTTCTCTCTCGTGCTGTTAGGTTTAACAGACTCAGTTTGCAAGCTGTACTTCAAAAAAGCTTCTCCCGCAAATGTTCACAAAACAATTGGTTTGTTCAAAGCGCAGTGTAATACACTTAAATGTCCAGAGTCAGACAAATCAAAGAGGGACAAAGAGAGAAATAAAAACACAGAGGAGGCACAGTGCTTTCCTGAAGGAAAACTGAGGCAAAACAAAAATGCAAGCCCCAGACAAAAGGAAAGAACAGTTAAACCTCTTCTGTCCTCCCCCATATTTCATGCGTATGCATTCATAAAGGTATGATATTAAGCAAATGATTACATATCATCTTGCAAGAAGAGCAAGAGTTGGGATTACCAGCCAGCAGGAACTGTGACAACAAAGCTGGCCCATTTATTTCTCTACCACCAGGCAAACTACGTTGAGATACCTGAATTCATCGCACATCATATACACCCATCATCTTTGTTCTAAATCTCTTGCAAGGGTTCTTAGAATTTTATTTAGTTTCTATTTAGTTCTATTCTATCTAGTTTAGTAGAAAAATGCAGAAAGTAAATGCCAAAAAAAAAGTCTGAATCTTCAGTAACTGAGAGGACATCCTCTTGCAACTAAGTAAGCAGACACGGTTAAATCACTTTCATACTTTTTGTAGAAATCTGCCAGAAAGCACAATGGTTTTGTTTGTTTCTTTACACCAGAAGCCCTGTAAAGGCTTTTACAATCTTATCAGGATTATAAAATAATGAACACAGCAAGACCAATCTTAAGGCACTGCAAGTTGAGTTCTTATTTCGCTGAGAGCTTGATTTAGCCAAATCAAGTGTATCATTATTTTCTTGCTAAGATGTATATTAGAGGTTATACACAATAATCAAGGACTTTACAGAATGAACTGCTCACAAATCATTTGGATTTTACTACATACAGATCTTCCAACTAGGCAAATATATTTACAAGTTATGATCACACTTCAAGTAGGACTAAAGCAATATTTTAAAGAAACAGAACAGCTGCTAAAACTAAAATGGATCACTCCTTTCCTCTATCAAACAGCTGCTCCTAAGAAACAGGGAATTTTCCTTTTAGTTAAGGATGAACAATGCCCACCAATTTTGCATTGCCTCTGGAAGGTAATTAAATGTCCATTTGGCTGAGAGAAATATTGAATGAATATTAAATATTACTAGAGTCTGTAAGGTGGTGCAAGATGTGAATCTTCTACTTTCAAAAAACCATTTATTGCACAGGAAATGAAGAAGGGTATGTGGATCCAGACAAAATTACATCTTTGACATTTTAATATTATAAGTCATTGCTGATTAACCCTTAGAACTGAACCAGACATCCTCTTCCATATATGCACACACACTGAAATATTACTGTACAAGATTTATTTAAAAAAAAAAAAAAAAAAAAAAAAGGTCTGCAATGCCCTTACAAAGATAGAGCTAGTAGCAGAGTTTGTCTCAATTTCACTGTCTGACACAGTGCCTCTGGATCCTGCTAAATTGCCACCATTTTCCACACTTGGGCCATCACCAGCATTGCTACTCAAGTCACTGTCTGCTCCCAATGTCTCTCCAGAACTGTTACTAACCTGTGGAGAAAAATAAAGTAATTACCTTCAACAGCAGACACTGTGGGTAGAAAAGTTGTAAAATGTTTCTTAAAGCACAAAACAAGCAGTATAACTGAAGGCCACATTTGCCTTTTCTTTGTCATTATCTTTTCACGAAATCCTACTCTGCAGGAAGAGATTAAGAGACACTCAAAAGTCCTTCAGAAAAATCACAGAACTGCTTCAGCTGAAATGTATCTGTTAAGATCATCTATAGGCAAGACCCCTGCTCAAGCAGGGCCAGCTAGAGTATGCTCCTGAAGACCACGTCTTGTTATGTTCTTTTAATTTCCACAAAGGGAGAAACTCACAACCTCTCTGAGCGAACTGCTCCAGTGTTTGACCACTCTCAATATAAGAAAGTGTTTTCTTGTGTTCTGATAGAACTTCCTGTGCTTTAATTTTTGTGTTGACTGCCTCATGTCAGTGGGTACTAGTGAGAAGAGCCTGGCTCCTTTGACAGGAATTCACTCCCATCAGATATTTACAGTCATTGACTAGACGATCCCTGTCTTCTCCAGCTTCTCCAGAGCTCTCTCAGCCTCTCTTCTTACAAAAGTTGCTCCAATCCCTTTAATCATCTTTGTGTCCCTGAGCTGGACTCACTCCAGAAGTCCTTATCCTCCTTGTACTAGGGGTCCAGAACTAGACATAATACTCTATTGCAGCCTCACCAGAAAAGCACAAGGATCACCTCCTTTGACCTGCAGACAATGTTCTTCCTAATACAGCCCAGAATATCACTGGCCTTTTCTGCCATGAGGGTGCACTATTGGTTCACAGTCAGGTTCTTGTCCACCAGGATCCCAAAGTCCTTCCCAACATAGATGTTTTCCAGCCAACTGGCCCCAGTGTGTACTGGTGTTTGGAGTTATTCCTCCTCATAAGTAGCGCTTGGTATTTTCCCCTTGTTGAACTACACAGATTCTTCTCTGTACAGTTCTCCAGCCTGTTGAGGCCCCCTGAATGGGGGCACAACCATCTGGTGTGTCAGTCATTTCTCCCAGATTTGTGTCATTTGCAAATTTCCATCATCCAGATCATGAGTGAAGATGCTGAACAGTATTGACCCCGATAAGGACCCCAAGGGTATGCCACTGGAGATTTGTCTCCAGCCCAACTTCGTGCCACCTCTCACAATCCTCTGGGCCCTGTCGTTCAGCCAGCTTTCAGTCCACCCACTGTCTGTTTGTCTAACAGTCACTTTGTCAGTTCTCCTATGATACAGGGGACAGTGTCAAAAGCTTTATCAAAGCTGAGGTACACAACATATCACTGTTCTCCCCTCATCCACCAAGCTAGTCATCTCATTGTGGAAAGCTATCAGCTTGGTTAAGCATCCCTGTTCCTTTGTAAACCCATTATGACTAATCCCAGTCAACTTCTTGTCCTTCACATGTTTAGAAACATTTCCAGGAAGGCTTTTCTCCACCACCTTTCCCAAAGACGGAGATGAGTTTGGCCAGCCTGTATCTTTCTAGACCTTTCTTCTTACCCTTCTTGAAGGTAAGAGTGGTATTTCCTGTCTTCCAGTCTTGAGGAACCAATCCTATTCACCATGACTGTTCAGAAACAACCAAGAGTGGCATTGCAATGGCATCAGCCAGTTGTCTCAGCACTTGTGCCTGCAATCCCTCAGGAATCACAATCAGTTTGTTGAAGTGCTCCCTAAACTGGTCATCCTCCACCAAGGGCAAATCTTTCTCATTCCACTCTTCCTCTGGTCTCAGAGGCCTGGGATTCCTGAAGGCCTGTTTTAATGGCAAAAACCTGAGGCACAGAACACCCCAAGTGCCTCAGTCTTTTCCACCCATCACCAGTTCCCCTGCCCAGTTCAGCAGCAGGCCTACATTTTCCCTAGTCCTTTCTCTTGTTGCTTACACACTTGTTCTTGTTTCCATTCACATTCTTTGCTAGGTTCAACTCCAGGTATTGGCTTTCCTAATCCTATCCCTGCAAGGGGAGACAAAAAATGCATACTCCTCCTGTGTCACCTGCCCCTGCTTCAGCCTCTTGTATATTTACTTTTTATGTCAGAGTTCAGTAGAAGCTCTTTGCTCATCCAAGCAGGCCTCCTGCTGCCTTTGCTTGATTTCTTACTTGTTGGGATGGACCTTTTTTAAGCTTGGAAGAGGACATATTTAAATATCAACCAGTTCTTCTAGACCCCTCTTCTATCTGTGGCAGTGTCCCAGAGAACAGAGTTTTTTTCTCCATTAGAGAAAGACAATCAGAGTATTATTCTTGTTAAAGGCTGAGAAAAAATCACAGAAAGCCAGATATTCACAGGCATGCAGCAGTATAGAGAGAATGTATACAAACAACAACAACAAAAGAAAAGTTCCTTAGGTTTTTATCCCTGGAATATGCATATTCCAGTATCATATAATCTGGTAGAGAAAAGGTTCATTCTTTTTTGCTAAATGTATTCCTGCTACATTTTCCCTCTAGGCTGTATAGTTGATCAGAAAGCAAGCAGATGTATTTTGATATAATTCAAGTGCTTTAAGGTAATACATCAGAGAATTTATTCTTATTTTTAATGCATCAAACAATCTGCCTTTTTTGCTCTCAGGTTACCTTTTTAAACTCCTATATACACAACTAAGACATATTTATAGAATTGCTGAAATCCACCAGTTCCCTAAATAGACCAGTATGTAGGAATATGTAACAGCAACGAGCACCATACATGAAGGCTGCAATCTGCTAATAAAGAAAGCACTACATATGTTCTGTCAGACACACACACCTGCTACCCACTCCGAGGCTCTGAAGAGAGAACTCACAGACATACATCATGCATGCGTGACACCACGCTGCCACACCACACAAAATGTAGGCCCGAAATACCCTTCCCCACTTTAACAAGCAGTCAGTCACATCTAGATTTCACTCTGGGCATATCCTACCACAGTGCTGACTTCAGAATCCTGGCTTGTACTTCGGACCATAACTGTCGGTCCTCCGCTGGGAAGAGAGTCAAAATCACTCTTCTGCAATCAAAAGATATACAGGACAAGAGTCATGCTAGTTTTTACCTTAAGGAGAGAACATCACTTCCCATTCTTCTGGGCTCTTGAATCACATGCCTTATGCTTCCTTAGTTTATTTAGCCAATCATATAATAGAAACTACTGTCTGAGTGTCAAAAAGACCAAGGTGTCCTGCAACTGAGTTTACAAAGATCAGCCCCCTAGAGAAAAGGGTGAAGAAATTTTACCAAATGAGCCTCTCAAGAATACTCAAACCCTAGAAGTCTTCCCATAATTAAGTAGTGAATAGAAGAATCCTGTGTCTCACCGCATAAATAAAGCAAGCATATGACAAGCCACTGACCTGAGAACCTGAGGCCAAACTGAGGCCACTGTCTGCACTGATTTGGGATTTCTTCTCATCTGTTTCTCCCAAATCAAATTGTTTCACACCTTCTGGTCCTGAACAAAGGAAAAAGTAAATAATTACTGCACCAAGAAAAAACAGCATAGTAGAAAGCAGATGACAGACTGGAAGCAGAAACAGTACCAAGAAAACAGATTTGCTTTCTCATTTCTTCGATTTTTAATGTGTTTTTTATTCCTTGGTACTGAAAACAACAAGGCCAGCAGAACCACATCTGCTAGTCTTTAAACATTAGTTTGAATTTCAAATACTCCGAAGTCCGGGAGTGACTATAATTGAACAGTATCTTTCCTAGCCATTCAAGAGAAATAAGAGGACAGACAACAGTCAAGTAGCTTCCAGTTACAATAACACATGCAGAGCAGTTGCCATTCAACTCTAGGAAGCCACTTCCTTTAATTCTTCGTAATAAAAAAGGATACCTATTTACTTAAAAGTCAGAATCCTTTTTGGAACAGCTAAATTCCCCAAATTCCTGGACTGAGTTTTTTTGGTTGCCAACTGCAACTACCTAGGCAAAAATCAGGCAACACATGACAAGAAAATAAAGTGGCAATTGGTGTTACCCAGTAAGATTTTCAAGGACTAATCTTGTGTGATGCTGTGCTTCACAACACTCCCCAATTACACTAACAAATGGCTCTCCAGAGTTGGCAATCATATAGGTCAGGGGAGAGAGAGGGAATCAGCAAGCTTTAAAGTCATGCATTCATTAACCCAATGATCCAGAAAACAAAAAAAGGAAAGAAAGGATAAAGAACTTTATGTTCAATTTCCCATGCACTTCTAGAATCATATGATCTATTGTCCTCAGATGGGATGGCAGAAGGAAAGAGAATAATGGAGAGGTAGAGCCTGAAAAGAAATCTGGATAAGCACTGAATGAAGTAAGTAACAATGCAAGAAAAGAATGTGTTAAAGGCTGTACACAGAATGTTAATACTCTCAGAAAGGAGAAGAGACTGAATGCAACAGTTCTGCCATATCCATATCTGCCAACTATTCAGTAACAGGAAGACATGATCAGCTGCTGGAATATTTGTATTATGTACCCATGACCATATCCAGTATATCTAAGCAAACAATGCCATTATCTCTATAACCACTGATTGCAACAACCCGGGAATTATGAACATGTTTGTATTATATGTAATATTAGAGAGAATAAGACAGTGAAAAGGAAAGAAAAAAGGGAAGGGAGGAGAGAGAGAGAGAGAAGGATAATATACAAAGATTTGTGGGAGTGAGTTTGAGATGATATGTAAATTCATGAATAGCAAAGCCATAAGCGGGCTGTGCAGACCATACTAGCTTACTAGTCAACCACCAATTCTTCCTGTGAAGTGTTTACAGAAAGTATTCTTCATTTGTTATAGTATTGTGTCTCTAGATCCAAATGCCTTAGTTACTGTAAATCAGCTCCTCAAAGACTATAAGAAAGAGAAAGCATAAACAAAATTTATGAAGAAACTAAAAATATCTTTTCTAAGAATTTGGAATATTGTTTTCCACTGAAATACACACTGCTCACTTCTAGAAGTCTATTTCCACTCATTCAAGTGGTCATCATTTCTAGTTCTGATACAGCAAAAGGTTTTGTATCTCATAACAGCAATAACACTAAATTTCAGCTGTGTGTTTTAAGCAATTTAGGAGTTTCCTGTCTCAACACATAATTCAGGTATATTTCAGACAGTTTGACTTTTAAAGGAATTGAAATTGACTGAAGCACTTCAGATATTTGAGGGTTGTAACTGAGTTAAAGGAGCACAATAGCCACAATTACATTGTTGTCACTGTCAATTTACAGGCACTTACAAACCTCCCTTTCCCTTCTTTATGGAGTCATATGTCCAATACACATGGAACACTAAAACCTCAATTTATCCCTCCCAATGTAGGCACCTACCCAAAAGGCTCAGTTTGGGAGAGCAGGTGTGTGCATGTGCTACGTGTCTGTTTCACACACTCCTACCTCAGCAGATAGCAATTCACAACTTAAATATAGTAAGCTGTACTGCAGAGGTGCCCCATTCACCCCATTCTCTCTGAACTAACTCCAGATGCTAATTTGTACTTAACAGAACTATTTAACTGAGGTGCCTAAAACTAGTGAAAGCAAATCCAGGCCTAGTCAGAACGTCAGGAATTTTCAGTCATTCATCTCAGCTATTAATCCTTCCCAAACTTCAGTCTGTAAAACAGCATCAGCTCTCCAAAGTACAAACTACACTGATGGTTAGGAAACACATACCACAACACGGCTGTTAAAAACTGGCTGTTATCCTTATGTCATATGTCCCTATTTACAACAGTGACAACCAAAAGAGCAAAGCCTGGTACTGCACCTGCAGATTATATATATTCAATATTTTATTCATTATTATATTTCAATAGATGTTCAGATTCGTGTAGATTTAGACTATTATTTAGATTCTGCAACAGCCTCAAGCTATTTCACTCCTTCTTTACCAAGGGATATAAAAAACAAAATCAGGTTGATTCCTTATTATGAGGCTATTTTCTAGCAGCCATCACTAAATACAATTCTTCACATACACCTTCTCTCTCCCCCTCAGAAGTATTTCTTGCTGCAGACTGACTGCTCATGGTTGATGCCAGGTAACAAAATTTGCCAACCCACGGCTTGAACAAACAGGAATTCTTCATTCTGGTAACATTTAATCAATCAATATATCCATGTCAACAAGTTGTTAAACAAGTTTTAAGGAAGGAGATGGAGTATGTTAAAATTCTTCCATATTGATCTGATTGTGGTGAGGATGCAGAACACCTGCTTCCCCTTCCTTGAAGGCAACATTCAGGGGAGAAAAAAAAGAAAGAAAAAAAAAAAAAGAGACATTTGAACACAATTTCCTCAGGGCAAACATCTGTTTGGTCTCTTTAATGGAGACTTTCTTGATAGACTTTGTTCTTGTGAGTATAAAATCTGTGTGCCATAGATGCAAGCTCACCCTGCACTTGGGGAGTTGGCAGTTATGGGGAGGCTGGAGGAGTCAGTTTCTACATTCTTTTTAATTTCCTTACTCGTTTTTTCCAAAGATTTTTGCTTTTTCACTTCCTGGTGCTTGTTCCACAACTCTACCCAAGATGCATTGAAAGCAGGAGAGAAAAAGAAAGAGTCAGCGGCTGGTCAGACAGGTGAAAATGGGGAAAAAATTTTCAAACAAAAACCCCACCCCTTCACCTCAAAAAAAAAAGAAAAATAGGCAGAATTTTATGACAACTACTGAGTGAAGGGTTAATTAACACAATTTTAAAAGAAACCAATGTTAGGTATTGAGCACTGCATCATCTCTTAGTAACAAAATTCACACATTAGAGATGAGTTCATATAGTTGTGGTGTGCATCCCCCCTCCCCTCCTGAGGCCACACTTCGACAGCAGTGAATCAACTAAGGAAAAACAGCTCTTAGAAACAAATAATTAATTGCCTTTTCTAAGAAAGGGATTTAAGACTGTCAGTTATTCATTCCTCTAAAACATAGGCATCACGAAAGCTCTAATTAACAGAAACATTTTAATGTCTCTAGTTTATATCACTGAAATGAGAAAGACACAAAAACAGCAACAGCAATTCCAAGAATCTTAAAGTGTAGGTTAACACAACATTTAACTAATATTATATCTTACAGATTATCACAAAGTTTTACAAGTTATTCTTGACCTGACAACATTGTCAATAAATGCTTGGCTCTGCCTATGAACCTGTCCTATATGCAAAGAGCTGAACTCCTCTGCATCCACTTGCTCCTATCAGGGTATAAAGAACGGAAAATGGTGAAGAACTAAAATGAGCAAGATATTGGACATGCTTAACTCCAACTTCCAAAAGTCAAAGTCACAGCACTCTAATCAAGTCGAAGAATTCCATAGGAAGACATACAATTCACAGTACAGAAAAACAGCCTGAAGTGTTCTTAAAACTGAATTTGAAACTTAGCCCTGAGACAAAACAGAGATGAGGCACATGCACCCTCTGAAATGCAGTCACCTTTTCTGCTCAGAAACATCAGATCATTCCAGGTGCTGGCCTGTTGGCCAAAGGAAACATTATAAGCTAACATGCTGAGCTGACTCTAAATGTTAGGCACTGTCCTCTCTTACTAGCATCATTAAAGTTGGGGACACTACAGAGTAAGATTCCCTTAGAAAAGTGACAAAGGGAAGGAAAAAGAAGTAAAATGTTCTTTTACTGATTTTCAAGAAAACTTTCTGAGCAACTAAAAGGTCACTTAAGTGTGTCAGAAACCCATTCCACCCTGCAAATAGCAGAAATAAGGCCTAAAAAAGTCCTATTGAGCAAAATGCCCACTGGAAAAAAAATTTAAAGGATGATGTTACAACTGTGGAGGAAGGCTCCAAAGTATTATCAAAAAAGACACCAGGAGCAATACAAATGCAACAAGGCAGAAAAAGCTAGAAAGACGGCTTCTAGCCTACAAATTTATAGATCTGCTTCATGATTGATGGATGTTCCTTCAACTTTCAAAAATAGACAGATGGACAGGATAAAATTGCTTAGGGATCCAAACAGCATCCTACAGGCTTATCAAGCTGAGCACACACTGACACAGATAACAATCTCTAAGATGGACTGAATTTGTTTGTTAAAGGGCTTTGAAAACATCTGGCCTCTTCCATGCTCAGTCTATATGGGTTTACTTTAAAAATCACCAGTCTGAAAGCCACAACACCTGCCATTAAATTACTTTTAGCTGACTTGTCTGTTAATTTAGTGTAGAGTATATCCTAGCACATTAAAAACAGACTAGATTTTACTCTCGCCTAGTTAGTCAAAGAAGAAAAAGAAAACTTCAAATAAACTCACGGGGCATAAAATATTACACCTATGGCTTCGTTATACAACCCTGAACTAAACAGGACAGCAGGTCCAAAAACGACCTGAAGCAGATAAAGTATGTAGCACAATCTTTTCTTTTTAAAAAGACAGCCAAAATAAAGTGATCTGACAGGATTAAACAATTATTCAAAAACTAGTAATGGAAACCTCAGTAAGTACTGACGTTTTCATTATCAGTTATAGAAAGTATGCAATAAACCAAACTTATCACTAAGATAAAGGAGGAAAATATTAACTATCAACTTAAAAGCCACCAGTGTCCTAACAAAAAGACCAACACTACAGGTGATGACCACGAATCCTGGAAGACAAAATCCCCAGAAGTAAGCAACTGGTGAGTATCAGAAGCATGATCTTCACAACTAATTTTCTAGCTAGGAATTATGTATCAAAGCACAGTCAAGATCAAAGCTCAGCTGGTAAAAATCCATCCCACTTCACCTCAGAAATAGGAAACCTTGTGAACCTCATGGCCATTGTTCCTGTAGTACAAGAAAACTGCATAGATTCAGCTACCACAGCTGTAGAGCTGAGATGCAGTTTAATCACCACACACAAACAGAGCTGTACATTCTTTTACTCCATCCTTCTGAAGGCTTCTCATTCTAGTATTTCCTCCTGTATCTAGGTCAAAAGGTTAGCAGCCCATTTGTATTTCGTCTATACAATACCAAGAGATTAATTCAAAGTTTTATTTACATATCTGCAACGTGAGGCTGTAAGTACCTTCCAAACTTCACAGAACCAAGAACTGCTGAAGTTCAAAGGGACCTGTGGACATCATCTAGTCCAACCTCTCTGCTCAAAGCAGGGTCGACTAAAGCTGCCTGCCATAGGACCATGTCCAGTCAGGTATTCTCTATCTCCACATATGGAGAATCCACTACCTTTCCAGGCAAACTGTTCCAGTGTTGGATCATCTTCACATAAAAAGATTTTCTTCTCATGTTGAAATGGAACTACTCACAAATACTTTGTTATTTCAGCAACATGTAAATGTTCACCAAAAGCTCTTCCCTAAATAAATTAGTTTGAATGAGAATGTCTGCATTTCACTACAGCAGGAATTTCAGCCAAGCCATGACTAACTCCAGTCCTGTATATCCAAAGTTGTCTTATTCTGAAGTTTCCATGACAGAACATAAAGGAAGCATAATAGCCAAGCAGCTTTAAATTATCTTCCTGCAACACAAGAGAAACACCCTTTACTTCTAGATCCCAGGAGTCAGACGAACATGGAGACTACACTGTTTTTACAGCAATTTCCCAGAGAGTGACTTGCATACCAGTTCATGGTTTGTGGTGAAAGACAAAAGCAGTTAGAAAAAAAAGGCTTCAGGAAAACACGTGGGTCTTTCAAACTTTGGTTAGTTTTGGTAAAACCATATCCTCCTTGTAATTTAGTTCCATAAAAGACAAGTAGAAACCATCACAGCATCAGAACCACCAATAAGAAGGTACCTTTGCCTGTCCCTGAAGACTGTGAATTGTTTAAGGCTAATATTCTGGCAACAGTAGTTAACACAGCACATTACATAGCACTTCTTTTGAAAAGCACTTCTTACGATGCTTCACAAACAGGAATTATCTGACCTCTATGATTTCCATTTCTATGAGGCTTTAATTTCATCTAAGGGAAAGAAGCAGTCTTAGCAATCTCATCAAAAGATCTCTCTTCACTCTTTAAAATAACACTGTCCTAGAGCCTGGTTTATTCTTAGTTGTGCCAGAAGCATACTTTCCTTCTTCTCTTCTAGAGAAAAGTAATGAAATACCCAGAGCAAACCAAACAACTAACTGAAATGCTGGAAATCTGAATCTGCAACTCTTTCAGCTTCCTGACAGCTTTTCAAATAAAGTGCAAGACTAGTTTCTGAGCAACTGCCTCCATAGATTACCTCTTTAAACAAGAAAGGGAATCAAGTCAGAGGGGTTTTGTGTCAGCTCAGGACTCGACAGCAACCGACCTGCAGTTATTATGTGCGTATAAGAATGAATGTCTGTACTCCTTCCACTGAACTGCTCAACACACACATTCCCTTGCCTTACGCCACAAACTAAACATATATCCTCACAGCACCACACTTTCAGAAGATTAATCTTTCATACAGTGATTCCAGTAAAATGTTGTTTTAAATAAGCTGTAAGAAGCAATGTCTATAATTCAACATGACATATTTTTGCAGTTGACAAAAAATTTCTCATATGCTGATGGTACTTCTCTCGTTTACAACCCACAGCCCACTGCATTCAACCAAAATAATTTTTTTTCTTTCTCCTCCACCAAAATAGTCTGTAAAGTCCTTTTTAAATAAAACAGTTCTGAAAACCCTACCTCAACCTTTTTCCCAAGACATAGGGAAAAGCTAAGAGTAAGACATGAAAATCTCCAGTGACCAGCCTAGCAGATGCTGTTTAGAAGAATACACATTCTATTTGCTATTGCATAGAAGGAAAATCCATCAGTCCTGGTCACTGAAACTGTAACACAATAACTAAAACCTTTTTGGAAATTTTGTTGTTAACAAACAGCAGATTTTGGATCCTGCTTACATGAGGATACAATCTACATAATTCACAGGCTAGCAATGATAGAAAACCTTTGTTTCATGTTTCCCTTCCACAGCTGCCCTTTCTGAAGTCCTGCTGTCCCTGTTCCTCTTTTGCCATTTCCTGTTGCTTGAAAACAGCAATTAGAGCAAAAAACAAGGCTGTTTCAGGTGTAATGAAATATAGAAACAATTAAGATTAGACAGCTTCAGGGAGAAAATTGCGGTGGATAGTTCATCCAAGAGTAGAGTGAAAACACGTATGATTGTTCCTTGTGATCCAAGGTGTAAATGAAGCATGTTACAGTAGCAATGTAGTGTATTAAAATGGAGAGAATGCAAATAGGACCTAATGCCAAAACAGAAGTCTCCCCTGCACTTTACATGCACCTCAATACACACCAATAGAAGCAATAAAATTTTCTTCCTTTAGACTTCTCGTGTCAAACTCCCTCGGCCCTTTGCCCGCAGGGCTCGGTGGCTTTGGCATTAGCTGAGGTACCGGCAGCTGCATTGCAGGTTTTGGCTCCACTCTTGGGGATGATGCAGGATCTTTGCCAACTGGAGTGACAGATCCATCTGTAGGACTTCGTTTTCTCTTTTCTGGTTCTTTAAATAAAAAGAACATCGTTGAGAGAAAATAAATAAATAAATAACGAGAACGAAAAGTAAGGAAAAAGGAAATGAGAGCAGGAGAAGAAAGATGAGACAGATGGTCTCACCTAAATCATTAAGACTGGCACTGAAACAGCTCAGTGCCACATTTGCTCCCCTAGGTCAACATGGCTTGCTGATAGTCTGGCACACTGGTGGAAACAATAGAGGAGAAAGCCAGAGTGCTGTTTTAGGGATACTCAAGTATCTCATTCCTGTATATTTGAAACCCAGGAATGTTCTCTGACACAGTAACTGCAGCATCTCCTCTGCCAAATTGTGAAAAATTAAACAAGTCTGTCTAAGCTACCAAGAATATAATTTATAGAAGATAATTAAGTTCTTCTCACACTGCAAAGATGACAAATACAATCATTTTCATGGGTAACACTAAGTGAAACTTCAGTTAAGGAAAAAAAACCCAAAAATACCTATCAGCTATACTTCTTCCATCAACCTCTGAGACTTCCTATACCCTTATGTCCCTAAAGGCAGTTTGGATTATTTCTCTGTATCAAACCCCACAGTCTGAATTACAGCAAAACCTTCAGAACAGAATAATTAAAACCAGGTTTTCCATAAAGAGCCTCCTGCACAAACTATTCCAACACCTGATGAATCTAATAGTCAAAACTCCTATTATCTAAATCTGTCATATCACTAGATCTTGTGAAAACTTTGTTCAGTGGATTTAAGATTCTGCTATCAGTAACACCTTTCTATTTAGATAATAATTGAAAAGAATCAACACCTAACACTCAACAGACTGAATACTTCCACCCTTCAGAGGAAAAGTGTTTTCCCAGTTCCTTGTAGATCTTTTCAGAAAACTCAATTTTGCAAGATGTGATGATCAGAACTGGGAGCACTATCTCAGCTGTGGGTCTTGTTACTGATATATCAAGCCACTATACAGTAGTTGCATTCCAAATGTATATTCACAGATTCACACAGTGCCTCCCTTCCCAGTTTTTACAGACACAGTAAACAGTGGGAAGTTCCCATACAGCTGCCATTTTCAGAGAGACTGCTTACTAGGATATACTTCCCAATCCTACTATTATTGCCAGCTATCCTTGCTCCTCAACACAAGTCCTCCATTTGACCATACTTTGATAAATTAATCACAACCATGCTTTATTAAGATTTAGCTTACTCTAGACAAACAAGTTATACCCATCATGTCTTGTAGGATTATTAGTTTATTACTATATGCTAAATAACATTAAGATAAGCACTAATCTCTACAAAACATTTCTATAAATAAGTACTAATTTCAATTAATTGAAAACAAGTAAAACACACTCAACAGCTAAAATTTGACTACAAATTAAGATGTTATGCAATAATGAGAAGAGTCTTTAAAAGTTTGCACCAAATTTTGTCTATCATGACCACAATTAGTTTACTGGGTAAACTCTACTTACCATCAAACTATGCCATTTGGTCTTCACTCTAAAACCACTGAGTTTTACACCAGCCACTCCAATTTTCCTTAGAATCAGTGCCAGACTAAAACACTTGTAATTACCAAGAACAGCCTATCCTCCACATTCAGGACTGTTCCACTAGCACAGCCTTCCTTACCTTCCTCAGCATTCTAACGACTGGAAATGAACATGGGGCATATCTAAGCCAATTAATAAAAAAATCCCTGATGCAAGACCCAGAACACCCATATAAAGGGTTTAGTACATGCTACACCCCTGCTACAATGAAATAAGTAACTTTTCATCATTTGAGATTACAGAAAAGTCAGATACTAAGCAGAGATTTAGCTTTTCGTCATTCTTTTGCTTTTCCCTTAGCATGCATTTTCTTATTTTGCATTAAGAATCAGATTCTTAAGAAACAGCTGAAAAATAGAGAGATATTTCCAGACTTTCTTCTCTAAGAATATTTAGTTGTATGAGAGTAATTGCGTAGTGCAACACGGTTGGTGAGATATGAGTCTCATATGGTTCCACATTACAAGTATCTCCTTCCCTACTGAGGTTGCCTGCAACAACTTTCCAAGACTGTGGTTGGGACAGTTTTAGCTGAAGGTCCTCACTCCGAGAACTTCCACTTCTGTAAAAGTGCCAGGTTTTGCATCTCACTGCAGAATTTCCATTTTCAATTAAGTATCAGTATGGCCATTATTTTGCTTTGGTCCAGTTACATGTGCGTAAGAAACACAAAACAGGCTTCAAGCTTTACAAGGTTTCAGTAACAATGGTACAATTCTCACCATTTTGAAAGTGTTGGAAAACCCCTGAAATATCAGAAGGCACAAAAACAGCTACCTCGCAATCTCGTTTGCTTCATCAACACTGTATTCTCACGAACACTTTTCTTACCTTTATTATAGTAGTGAGTGTGTGCTATCTCTAGGAGGCCAAAAACACTGGCCATACCTCCCAGGCCAGCATTCGCATATGACTGCTCCAGGCTTAACACAGTGCACTTCAGCAGGTCCAGCATGCCTTTATAAACCTTGCGGCTGATCTCCTGCAACGAAATCCCCATTAGTGCTGCTGTTTCAGAAGTGAGAAAGTAATTCAAGAACATAAATTCCAAAACTGCTGTAACATCAGCTTTTCGCAATTGACAAGAACTTCCTGTGAACTGAGCCTCAGCAGACGCTCGGTGTGAGGACCCTGCTGAGTTCAGCACTGACCACGTCCTGTATGACATCCTGTCGAGCGTCCTCCTCCGACTGGATCGTGCGATTCAGCTTGCTCAGTACGAAGACACGGAGCTGCTCACTCTCCAGCAGACGTCGGACTCTCTTCATGTTCAGCCAGCCAACACCTTGCCCATCAAGAACATTGTGTACCACCTCCTTCAGGAACTGCTGGTTCTCACTGATACATTTAAGAGAAAGCAGGCAAAAGTTAGTCAGCCTCAGCTTACTCTGGCATGCATGGGAAGAGAGCTGTGGCCAGGGCACACACAGAAGTACCTTTCCTATCAACAGCAGCCGACATCTAGCTCTGCCTGCTGCTAACATAACTGCACACAGCTCAAGCTCTGTTCTATAGGTGTAGTATCAAATATTTTATTTTGTCCTTTATTTCCTATAATAAGCCATAATCAGACTTTCCTCTAGCCCCTCTAGGTACCACTCTACCCTTCACTCTCACAGCACTCCTCAGAATCCACAGAACCCTTTATGTCCCAACCTTCTTCCACAGCCCCCATGTCTGAGCTGAAGGCTTTCTTTGAAAGAGGAAGTGCAACACTACTAAAGCTGCTACAAGCAGCACCCTTGGCACATGTTTTGTGGGGCCCATGTTTGCTCAGCTTCTTTTCTCATAGAGGGAAAGGTAAGAAAAAGGAAACTCCTGTGCAACCTGCTGCATTCCCCAGTCTGAACTGCAGTTATTGTTTTTACTTGTCTCCCAAACCCAGCAGATCAAAGTAAATTCACTCTACCCATGACTGCTCCATAAGAAAGGGAGAAGAAAGCACAGGCACAGGTCAGGTAATGTTTACTTGCACCATTCTGAGTCTTTCCCAAGCTTGAGCAAAGCATTTCACATGAAATTATGGAATCACACTGCTTCACTGGACTCAGCTGATCCCCCTGCATGGGCTAGATCACCTTGTTCAGAACACTCAGTTATGAAGAATAACTACTGAGTTAAAGTAGAACCCTAGAACATTTTGGACCTCAGACGGCAGGAGGATACATTTGGGAGCACAGAAAAATAAGCATGTGCACTATTAACTGTAAGACCACCATACCAAATCTTCTCAGAAGTAGTATGTCCAGGTCTAGGGCAACAGAGAAGTACTATTTGGTTTGGCCAAACCAAACATTGGCCAAACATAAGGCCACTCTAACTACACCATACACTTGAAAACCAGGAAAAAAAATATTACCTGGAATTGCTAGTTCGTCCCTGAGGTGATGGAGATTCTCTTTTTACTGTTGGGCTGTGCTTTATGACTGAAGACTTCTGATCAACAAGGGCCCGTCTGTTTCCTGAAGAGGAAAGGAAACAGAATGAGAGGAAAGGGTGGGAGGAAAACAATCTGATCCCAGGACAGTAACGAGCAACGCTAAAGTTGGCTAACACACCTATTCGAATTACAGGTAACAGACTTCAAACAAAATGGAAACTCCAAAAAAGCAGCAGCGTATATCATATTCTAGCATCACACATCGGCAGAAAACAGTAATGGGAGTAATGCAGAGAGAAAAAGAGAAGATGGTAATGGGAGCAGAAGGTGAGAGACAGGAAAAGTTTGGCTGCTCTGCATGCAGTTCCACAACAAGAACCATCTTCAAATTAGTCACTATATGTAAAAGCATAATGCATTGAGGGTGACTAGTATAGATCATGTGGTACTGGTTACCCAGCGAGAAAGGTAGCCCAAAGTCAGGCACAGGGAATGCTGGAAATTGTTACATCATGCACCGCTCATGCTGTAGGGAACCCACCTTCATTGCTTACTGGGCCAGCTTCAGTAATAATCTCCATTATAGTATTTAACCCAAATACTGGGACACAAAATATACAATTAGTAGTGTACTGAAATATCTACACTCCCCACTGTCAGCATCAAAAGAATCCAACTACCAGTTTCTTCCCAGCCCTCCCTCAAAATAAAACCCAAATGACACTAGAGCAGAAAGGATGTTTGAAAGCCCAAGACCAAAGAAAGCAGAATAACTTAAGAATAACTTAAGAGATAGTGCTTGACTTGAAATTTGGCATCGTGGAACCAGCGTATTGAATCTTCAAGGACATTATTGCACATATTGTATTTGAACGGCACTACAAAAACCATCTGCATCACCAAGGAAAAAATATCAATGGATGCGCATGAAACAAAAATTAAAAAGGAAGATGGAAAGTGGTCAAACAGCAGCAATGAAATGGAGTCCCAGCATCGTTTCCCATTACAGTTAGAAACATACACTCGGCAAGAACAAGTTAATGCAGCAACTTTGTATCTCTACAACAGAGGCAAAAACATCTAAAAACCACTGAACTGCCCAGTGGGAATCCCAGTGAGCCAGCATGCACATGTAAATGAACACACACACACACTCACACACACTTGCACATGCATAAAACAGACTGAGCTACTCCATGGAAACCCCATCCTCGTATCTGCATAGTAACATTAAAGACCCTATAGGATTAAAATAATCAAGAAAAGAACACCGAAGTGCAGAAGATGAGGCACAAAGCATGAATGTGGAATGGCAAACTCCATCACTGTTTTCTTCCAATGCATGGAATCACTCATTAAGTCTACCCATGGAAACAACCCTGACATGAAGCATGTTTCTTATCCAGTACAACTGGACATGAAAACATAACCAACTGGTAAAAGGTTGTCAAAAACAGCTGCGCAGAGTCTCTGCTAGTGTTTTCACCCTACCAGTCCTGTTACTCCTAATTTTACACACAGGGAATGATTACTTGTTTCAAAAACAAAGTCCAAAGCAGAAACACAAAATCAAGCTTTTGGTCTTTGTTTCTACAAGGTCAAAGGTCAGCAAAACACCATACCAACCTTCATCCACATCCCTTCCCAATTCCAGATTAAAGTAATCTTTACCGATAAAAGTGATGAGGAGGAAAAAATAAATGAAAAAAAAAATCAACACATTAAAACAAAAGCAGTAAGCCCTAATCAGATAGAGTAACTCAAAAGGCAAAATAAAACCTCTCCTCAGGATAGCATCTGAAAAGGTCTCAACACTAAGACACCAGCGCAAGCTGAGTCACCCTTCTGATATTACATTCAGTACAAGGATGACCAGGCTGTCTAATGGCCCACGGTGTGAGGGCCATTTCTCTAGTGCCCATTCAGACATGTTATCTAATGATACTGCAGACAAACAGGAGATGTTCTAATGAAAAGACTGTGCACATATGCTAGGGATTGATCTTCACTCTCAGAGAACTGTAGCATGGTTGCAATTCGATTTTCTATTTAGCAGCCTGAAAAGACGATAAACACTTTTGAAACTCATGCAATCTGCAGTCTCCATGGGAGGTTGGCATTATCTCCACTTACAAATGCAGCATCATCACTCTACTAAATTACCTAAGGCTAAGCATGAAGATAGTGGCAGTACAAAAGTAGGACCTACCTCTCGGTTCCCATTCTTTATACTAAGTACTTAAAAATAAAACAGAACAAAATACACTACGAATGTTGCTTTTGTTTCGCTATCTGTTAACTCAGCCTAGACCAGACACTCTCTCATCTCAACATAGTCCAGTTGCTGGGAAGAAGACTGACTGAGAAATATCATGACAATTTACTGTCTTGCTACTTAACACAGGTACTACCCAAATGACCAAAAGGCATCACTCCCAGGATTCCTGTTAGGGGTAGGACCCCAGACTGCCAAGTCACAAGAACTGAAAAGGCTGTAGAAGACAAAGGGAAAAATGGTTACCTTTCAGGCTGGGAAAGGGAGTATTCTTGTCTCTCCCAACTTTGGTTGGTAGGGCTAAGTTGGACAGACTGAAGCTCGTGCTGTGGTTTCTGTACAGGCTGCCTATGACAGAAGACAAAAACAACTAAATTCCTACTGCTCACTGCACACACCCAAACATCCTGTAATTCACTATCTTATTTCAGATCGTTGATGATTAAGTTCTTCTTTATTACCCCAAAGTCTCTCAATCATAACGCAACCTCATTTACATTGCAACCATATCTGTAATCAGATTATTCTAAACAGTACAAAAACGTAAGTGTTAGCATTCATGTCACAATAATTGATGTTGGATCTTTGAGCCTGAAATTTGTAACAGCAGATTCCAACTGTCTTCCTGCACTTAAACAGATCACATCACCTTAGCTCTACCTTCTAGTTTGATCCTCTTTTTGGGAGCAAATGAATGGCTGGGCCACATTAGAAAACAGGATGACAGAAGATCTCCAAAACATGTAACTCTGAAGGGAGGACTGAGAACAGTGTCTTGTGAAACACTGTAAATCTGCCATGGAACCATTCTTTGAAACAGAAGCTTTCCATTTATTAGGAAAAAAAAAAAACATTCTTCCTGGTACAGACAGATTTTAAGGACACAATAACGCATCATCATCTGCTTAAGCCAGTGGACAGACTGAAAGAACCACATTTAGATAAAGGAGCTGATGAATACTTCAAGTTATTAATTTAAAGCGTCAGCACATTATTTCAATTTGCTTTGGTTTTTTGGTTTTTTGTAGTCTTATTTTAGTAACAATAATTTTAGCAGAAATATTTAATATATTTTCGCCAGTGCTACAAACTTCTTTCACTGCTTTTCATTGTAGTGCAAGACTCAACTGGCCATGTCTTCTGTCACTCAATAAGAAATTCTAGATTAGTGTTCCAGACCTGTGATTTTTTTTTATTAAAATATAATTGAAAGTAGGCGGTCAGGAATTGAATTTGGCACCTGAACACACAACATGGCAGCATGGAAGGCATACTTCTGTAAGATTTTTTTATCAATTTCATAAAATTGCACAATGCTTTGTTTAAATAAAACTGAAGGAATTTCTAATCTGTGCCCTGAAGTGCCACATAACTCAAGGAGCTAACCACAAAACTGAAGTCCTTCTTAGTGAAGAATATATAAAGCAGTAGTTGTCAGCAGCTGTCAGTAAACCAACACGACTACTGGAGATCTGGTAACAATTTGACAACCAACTCATTCTCCTGACTAGCCACCCCTCTATTCCATCTCTCTGTAAACTCTGATATAATAAATAAAACTAGCTTAACGAATGCATCGTACATACTTGCAAAAGACATGATGCCCCCAAAACCTTCGCTGCTGTTGTTGGAGACAGTAGAGTTTGGGGAGCTGGCCCTGGAATCTGAATCTGCATCAGAATCACTGGCCAGTTTTAAACTGTTTGGCCGGAGTAACTTCTGAGACCTTCAAAGAAATTAAGTACAACTGTTATTAGCATTCCCCCTTACCGTCCCAAATCTACACATTGTATGGCTGAGGGAGACTGATGTCGGCCTCATTCCCATCAGTTTTCACCACACTACCTGCACTTTTTGGGAAAGAAAAAAAAACAAGGAAGGAAGGAAAAGAAAAAAAAGAGAGAACTGAAACACCTTTACAAATAGGCTTTTATAGCCTTTCAGGGCATGCTGAAAACTTGTCTGCAAAAGGGCATTGGTGGACTTGCAGGTGAAAGGGTTCTGGTTTGAAAGGAGTAACAAGAAAACCTATTGCCACCAATCACTATAGTATCTTTCCCCCGAAAGGCAGAGACTTACCAAAGCAGTTTCCAGAAATCAGCAGGTGATATACTAGAATGTTCTAGAAAGAATCAATAATTCTCATAGCTTCTACTGCTTATATAAAAGTAAGGAACTGAGGGACTAAGCAAGTGCTTTTATTCAAACCAGAAGGGTTGACAGCATTTCAATATTAAATGAAAGTGATCAACAATACATCTCAGGTGCCAAAGACATTTGAGTGCATGAATGTTAAACTGCATGAAGCAGACAGGAACCCCAGAAGCGCTGTACAGAAGGGCAGGAGACAAGGAGGACTCACCTGCTTCCATTGAGATTCTGGTTGAATCTTGGGGTGTAGCTCTCTTCCTGCTCATCATCTTCATCCTCCGTAGGAAAACCATACTGCGGTTCAAAGTATGGATTGTCATACTCTCGCTTCCTCACCACCCCTTCTGAGGAGCTCATGCTGCCAGCTGCGATGTCACTCTCGCGACGATCCAAGCTTATCTTGGGAAAGCTTGGTTGCAGTGGCAAGGAAGAGAGATGGTTTGAAAATCCAGCAGCCAACTTCTCCTCTATTTCTGCTGAGTCTGCTGCCTCCTGTGGACCAGTCAAATCATTGATCGGTTCGCTAATTTGCGTAACATACAACTGAAGGGCAGGACAAGAACAATTATTTCAAACTGGGAAGTCTGCACAGTCCTTGCTGCTTTCTACAGGGCCCCCACCACATCCCCACTATCTGTGTCTCTAAACTAGGATTTTATATACACTACAATATTTGTGCATTTTTCTAGGGACTTACTACTCTTTAAAACAGCTCTGACTAGTTGAGTGTTAGCTCAAGATAATGGCTTTCCATCACCATGTTCCCATTTTTTCTTAAAAGTCAAAAAATTCATGAGTTTCCCCACCCCACTCCCTGGTCCTCTAATGATATCAGCTCTTTCCAGACTTTGTAAAATCAATTCCTGCAGTCCCAACCTGGACCATTTCTCTCTGCTAATGCTTCATTTTTCAATGCACTGGAAGCTTTTGAACAGGAATGGTCTATCCCAGCATAAGAGGGTACCAGGAAACTCCACCTTGCTCAGAAAGTCCAGGGTGAGCATGCAATTTAATCTGTGCATGGTGTCACAGTCCTATTAGCTTTTGCCCTTCTCAGAAAGAACCATGTGCATTCTCCCATTCTTTATATCCTAATACGCTGATCTTGAGGTTGAACTCATCTCAGTACACACATGATTCACTCCATGGATGACAGTGCTGGGGCTGCTACTGGCTGTAGTACTGGAACTTGAACGAGGCTGGTTATTTTCTTGGGAGTTCTCACTGTCCATGGTCTGTTCATCGGGATCCCCTGTATATTCTTGAAAATCATCAAATTCCACTTCACTAGCATCACCAAGGGCTGCATGAGTCAGGGGGTCAACATCTGCAAACATATCATTTTTCATTAAACAACAGTGCCTTCCTCAGTCTTTTGCCCATCTAAATACCCCTAGAAGATGAGAACTGCTCAACAGAATAAACGTGCACAAAAATTTAGGCTGTAAAGGGCTTTTGGAGGTCATCCATTCCAATTCTCTCCTCAAAGCAGGAGTGCCTTCAAAATTAGAGCATGCTCAGGGCTTTGTGCCACTGAGTTCTGAAAGTTTTCAAGGCTTCACATTCTACAGTGATCCTGGGAACTTGTTTAACTACAATGACCATGAAGCTCTTTTCCTTAGGTCCAAGCAGAGTTTCTTTTGTTACAGCTTACGATTACCTCTTGTCCTTGGGACACGGGAAATGTTTTGGAACTTCTAGATTTAGTTTATTGAACAAAGTGAGTGTTTATGCAGCTTCCATATAAGCCACAGAGAAAGCATTTTTCTGTCCCCAGTAGGACAGAGTGATACTTTAAAGCTAGCACTGAGAATCAATACGCGGGCGCAGGAGAAAGCTCACACTCTGTTATCCATATTGCACAGTGTTTACTGGCAGAAGCAGGTTGTTTCCAGATCTAGTGAACCAGTTTTGTTCAGCAGCACCTATTTCTTTCTTCCTCTTCACAGTGTCCTTTGGGGGAAGTTGTTTACAAGCAGAAGAAATGTCCTTTTTTAGTCTATCCACAAACTTTTACCTCAGAGCAAGACCACAATGGAACAATACCTTGTTCTGATTCAGGGACTTAGGGGAGGCTTTTTCCCAAAGTGCTTCAGATGAATTGGGAAGGGGAACATATGTGGACCTTGTAAAAGTAAAGGCAAAAGTTACTCACTTGGGGTGTCACCATTAATGTCACATTTCATCATCTCACTGACAAAGTCACCAAGGGAGGAGTAGGAGGAACTTGAATCGTCATAGTCGACACTGTCACTGCCACTGCCACAACAGGTGAGAGAGACAGATGAGTGGCAGTATCAAAGCAACAGCAGGCTCTGACGCTTTACAGATGTGAATCAGCACTGTTTTCATGGACCTCCTAAAAATCTCATATTCTAGTACCTATAAACAAATTTCACAAGCCAGCTTCATGAAAGGTCAGAGCAAAAAAAATAACTTTCAGGTACGTGAAGAGTCATGGGAAGACATTTAAAGTCTCTTAGCAAAGTTAATGAGGCCAAACATAAGCGAGTAAAGAATAGTGTGTTAATTCACAAAATGTGTGTGTTTATGTAGGACAACTTTAAGGGAACTGCTAATCACAAGTAAAAGCATTTCCTTTTTACATTAGTGATAAATCCCACTCTGTTGGGACCACTAGTGCTGTGTAGAATGTAAAATATGTGCAAGTCCAAGCCTGAAAGATCTCACAAACCCACAAGGAATGAAAGGGAATAAAACTAGACACAAAACTCCAAGAAATATGGCCAAAAACTACCTTCATTTTACTGAACACACAAGGTGGTCACAGGCAGTGGGCAGTACTCACAAGCTTTCCATAACTACGGATAGGGAACAGGGATTTGAAAGAGTGGTAGGATGGGTGGGAGTATTTGTAGTACTGCAACAGAAATAACCAGAGAAAGAACAGCATGGAAGAAAAGAGAATTAGGGTGTGAGGAAATGACAAATGTCAAGTGGCATACAGGTAGCAAAAGAAAACAGGAAAATATGTATGAAGAATCACATTAAACGAATACACTAGCAAAGGGTTAAGAAGTTTGCTGTGATAACAGAGCAGTGAGAAAATTTACTTCAGTGTCAGTATTCTGCCCAGACAAGAAATGAAACAGCAACCTGGCAGGCTACAGGAAAAGGCTGCAAAAGAGAAGTAGGAGAGGTCCAGCAATCTGAAATAACTCTCATATGACTACAGCCATGTTCCCCACTAACCTGTCATCAGTGGGATCAGAATCTGTTTCTTTCTCTGCTGGGACATTCAGGGCTTCAGCCAGCTGTGAATTGCTGTCATAGACTCGATAGTGGATGGGCTGCAGCTGGTGAGCATACCACTTGGGTTTGTCACCAATTAGGGCTGGGTCAAACATGTCTGCACAAAAAACCAAGGAGAGCATTAATCCAACTCATTTATTGGTGTCAAAGGCTTCATTCACAGTGACACTGCCCTCTACTGAGTCTTGCACAAAGGGACAGTCTTTACTCTAAGAAGCCTACAAGACTTCTCCTCCATAATCAAACAAGATAAGAGGTAAAATTGATTGGAGGAGCAACCGACCAATAGCAGGGCTAACCTGGGAGAAACACGAGGCCATACACGAAAAGAGAAAAAAATTTCCTTAAACTGGAACATTTTCCTCTCCAGCAGAAAACATGAGACCAACACTTACTGTTATGAATTCTTTGGAAAGCATAGTTAGTAGGGTTGAGTGACCATTCTCCAAAGTATTCTACTGCCTGTGTTCTGGAAAGCTTATCTGCAAAAGGTGTTTGCTTCGGTCTAGAGGCGAGAAAAGAATTTGCCTGGAAGGCCACCACTGGTCGTGGGAAGAGACGAAGAGTGCGAGTATGCATTTGGAAACCTTGCAAAACATTTGGTGAGTTGAAGAACCTCACCATAGCAACCCTAAAAAGGAAAAGAAAACAATATATTAGATAAAAACACAGAGCATAACAAAAAAGAAAGAGAGCCTTTAAAAGGTATGCTGCAGAATATGTTTTAAACCTTTGACGAATAGGTAACCTAATTCTTTTTAGAAAACAGCTGTCTTGAAAAAAATAAAAGAAAAATCCAAACAAACTAAGACCCAATAAATCACTTTGTTTTAATTCACCATCTTAACACAAACACCCACTCAGTGAAGGATATCATTCTTGTATCTACTAGCTGAGGCAACAACTAAGTCCCCAGCTTTTTTCTCTGTAGTTCAAGGCTTGTGATTTAAGCTGAGGATACAGTATCAGCCTGACAAATCCAGGTAAAGTGCATGATCTACAGGAAAATGCAAGAAGCACAACACCCCCTCAAGAAACACAGTTGCCTCCATGAAGATAATAGATATGAGATAAACACTGTAATTACTGCTCTTTTTCCCCACATGATATCAAGTAGAATCTACAGCAGTACCTGATAGATGCCGTTTCACCCACAGAAGTGCTTGTGCTGCCCTCAAGAGCAAACTTTTATGAAGACTCAATGCTACCTTCCTGTTAAGCCTCACCTGGTAGCCACATCGACAGAGTCCACATCATTTCCATAGATCAAAGGGTTGAATTCTGTGGAGGGAGTAGACTGCAAATCATTCTGTGGTCTTCCCAGCAGAAGAGGCACCTCCTGCCCCTCATGAAACTTCTCTAGATTAAGAATGGGCTGAGTATTCAGGCTCATGCTGGCCAGGGCCTATGGAAGGACATTACGCACACATTCAGCAAGAACAGATTATTTAAGGAACAAAAGATCAGAGCTACCCTGCCCTCTAGGCAATTGCAACCATTATGCATGCTCCGTTAATTTGTCTTAAAACACCTCCACGCTGAGTCAACAAATATCTCCAGGCCCTCCTTTATGTTGATTGTCAAAATGATCTCCTCAATGCTGAAACAGTCCTGGAGCCAGTCAAGGAGTAGCACAGGATTCCACTTTGCTAGATCATTCATGACATGAAAACAGATAGTCCTAACTGGACCACTAGTAGTGTGGCACTGCATAACTCTACTTGTTGCAGAGTTATTTCCATGTGTAATTTGAACACATCTTGGGAACTAGAGGCCTGAAACTTGCCTTTAAAGGTGCCTTTAAAGGTTATCAACCAGTAATTTGATATCCCAGGACAATGTGGAGACACCTTTACACAAACATCTGCTGGTATCCCTGAAAACCTTCACTTTCCATCTGAATGAAGTCTTCATCTGCCCATAAAGCTACCTCTTCAACCTTCATAAAGTCTCCAAGGATATGTACTGGAGCAGCACAAGCGGTAAATTGGTCCTGGACACCCAGACCTATCCTAAATCTTCCTTATTTTTCCCATTTGCCCACTGAGGCGTCATCTTTCCATTTAAAAAATAAAAAAAAAAAATACAAAACAAAAACAAAGAAACAAACAAAAAAATAAAAGCTCCAAAGGAAAAGGGTAAAATGGAAAATTGAGGGAAAAAGAATAAAATAAAGAACCTTGTTGTCAGGAGTGAGCAGCTGTTTCTGAGTGATTGCAGTCATGCTAACCAGACACTGGAGGCAAGATGGAAGATCATATGATAACACCACAGCAGCCCATCAGAGCCAAGACGAACACATGACCACAGAGAAACAGATGGAAGGAAAAAAAATATCTATTACTACCAAATATCACAAATGAGAGGAAAACAAAAGGGACCACAAAATAGACACATCTTAGGAAAAAGGTATAACTGCCCCACCCCCAAACATTCATATCTGGCCACTTAGGAAACTGGCAAGCCTGTTGTCCTTAATGATGAAGCTAAGAACTTTCTACTACAGTTTAAAAGCAGATATCCTGAAATTCATTTATTGACTCTAAGACACAAAGGCACACAGAAGTGTTAACCTTAGTAATGCTGGCCACAATTTAGTCTTGTCTACTTGGTACCAGAAGCACTCCTTCTTCTCTGCCAATGGCAAACCCTTAATGATAATAGGAATACACAGGAGATGTAACCTGAATTGGGGTGAACACTCTGAGAATTTAAAATACGTCTTCAAAAATATTGTAATTTGTTCTTCTGATACTTGAGTTTGCCTTTGCACTAGTGAGAAAGTTTTGCTAAATAGTGCCTGAAATTCCAAGGGGGTGAGGCAGCGTTTGGGGGGAAGGTTGATCTAACAGAACTCCAGACAACACATCACTTCCATCTGTGCTGACAGCAGGTACTGGGGTATCACAGAGGTTACACACTTTGCTCTCCTGGTCTATGAGGAAAGAGAAAGAGCAAACCTCATCACATTAGTAACACACTTTACCTTTAGATACTGCATGCAGCGTGCATAAGGAAAACAGAAATAAAGAGATAAAACCTGCTTGACACGATCAGCCAGGATGACCCAAGCTGATTAATGGCTTAGCAGGACCTGAGAGGAGAGACTGACACCTCACACACAGATCTGTGAATGGAGGGGAAACAAAGATGATCATAGCTTGATGGATCAAGTCAGAGTTTAAAGCCCACATGGTAAACATAAAGGAGGAATCTGGAACTTTCTGCATCAACTGGAAACAAGTTAGCCCCAAACAACAGTAAAAATCAGAAACCATCTGTTGTGTACAGGGGCATTTCAGCTTTACATTCGCTGACTTGCATTCTTATCCACTCGGGCAGAAGAGCTGGGCAACACTACATATGCTAAGTTCTACTGAATCTGAGTCCTTTCCCCAAAGTGCATATTACCTGTTTCAGATGCTTTTTCAGCTCTGAAGCCTCTGGTTCTGGCAGTGCTGGCAAAGATTCCACATTTGTAGGAACAATCACCTGGAATTAAGCACAGCAACAGACTAAAAATTCCCGAACTGGAGTAATTTCCAAAACAGAATCCCCTGAATCTGCAGCATTCCAGACGCCAAGGAATAAAAGACACAAAGTAAAACAAGAATAAAAAAAAACCCACAATCTCAGACACAGACACCTGCTTTTTACTTCTTTATGGTTGTTATTGTTTACAGTATAATAAACAGTGGAGTTACTTTATCATTTACCACAAAAAAGAGAAGTTTGAATCAACCCACACTTTCCATCAAGTAGATGATGTTACACACATTTTCCTTGGATTAGCCTTGCTCGTACCCATCTAGAAAGTGAGATACATAGCCCCATTTGAATTATGACAACCAAGGCTGCAGGAAGGCTCTTAACAGACTGGGTTTCTTACATAGGGATATAAGACACAGCCTGACAATTAGTCAAGAAGAAAGTTCTATCATTTGCTGGAGGTTTTACCTTCTAATTACATAGCCAAATCAATCAACTGAAAAAGGATGCCTAATGCAAAAGACTTGGGGACCTTGAAACACTACAAGGAATAGGATTCTAAAGTTTAATATGGGAGTGGCAAAGGCAGATTGAGGCCAGGCATTACTAAATTCTCAGTGGGTACACTGATGACAGTACACAGTTCCCTACAAACAAAGCCACAAGTTCTTATGGGCGCCACTTACCCTATTGGTATCCAGGTCAATAAGCCACACATCATCAGGCATTTTAAAATCCAGTTTGTAAAGGAAAAAACTTGCTGGAACACCAATGATATAAGGTGTAGGGGCTAGAAGCAACTGAGAGAAAGACAGACTTTACTAAGGACAAGACCTGCATTTGAAATCACCACATTCTTCCCAAATATTTATTTATTCACTACAGCATGTTTATAGCAGAGCAGACAACACAAAAAGCATTGATAAGTAAGTAATTAACATCATAAAAAGGAAGCATAAAAAAAAAGGGAAAAAAGAAAAAGAATAAAAGCTCCTGCTCAAAAAGCCTTAATTTTCATTTAGGAGAAAATACATCTCCACTCCCGTGTTCCATGTCCCACTTCCACCCAGGACATAATTTATATGGCTGCATGGCTCTTTGGAAACAGCTTGCCATGTCTATCATGGTCCAAAAAGAAAAAAAGTTCAGATTAAGAGCCTAAATTGAAAAGCAGAAAGTCATGGATGAATACATCCTCAGCTCAAACTGAGTCTGTGCCATTGTAAATAGGCACATACAAGGAATTTACCCTTATTCTTGTAGTGGTAATTTGGTTTCAAAAGAATAACATCTCGAAATAGAAGACAGACACATTTTTTCAAATGTATGTGGAAAACCTATGGGGAAATTCAGGTTGCTTCTGACAAGGGAATCAGCAGAGGAAAAAGACAAAAATCAACTAGATTTTAAATCAACTAGACATGTAGCAGCTTGAGACCAGTGGCTTGGGAGGCTAATTTATTCTTTAAATCTAAAACTGCTGGTCACCTCCAAGCGTTGGTACAAGAACAAACCTGCAGCACCAGTTGCAGGACAGCACCAAAGCAGTAAGACAGCCTGAATTCCGTCTTTCCAAGCAAAATAATTAGCTCCTGCAAAGAGCTGACTATCGGCAAAACCCGGGCTCCCAGCTGAAGTAACACAACACTTCGTATTTCTGACAAGAAGAAATTGCAGGCAACAGTTTCTGAACTCTGAATCAGAGAGCCCTCAAACATCCTTAAATCTTGCTCTGGACCCTCCTCAACAAACTTTAATACTCAGTTTAGAGGAGAGTTGGGGGGTAAATATCATCATAGCATTGCAGATCTATGGTCATTCAGTCCACTGTTTGTGAACTACTGCTTTGAATCACTCTATTCACTGAGCATGCTCTGAAGATACCCTAAATAAGTGGTGTTACCTATGATTTAAATAGTCACACTCGAGCAATGTTCTTTGCAAGGCAGACTTTGATGCAATCTCTGAGAAGACAGTGAATGAAATAAGGACTACAACTATATGATTTTAAGACACCACAGAAACATCTTTTGTGAAAGACCAATAAATGAAAAATGTGTACCTGTTCTGCAGAGGCCATGCAGGTGGGAAGCAGAGGGATCACTGGGAACATGTACTCTAATGGGTAGATCATGGCCACAAAGGCCATCACAGACATTGAAAGTGCATTATAATCTCGGGACTGCAATACAACCTGCAACCAAAAAAACTCCCATTAGTACTGCAGCAACCACTCACTTCTAATACTCCCCTCAGGTGTATAAAAAGACTACAGATTTTGTGATCTCTGCAGACTCAAATTCAACGGCTGTGAACGGGATAACCCTCCATTAATCTGTCTGAAAACAAGCTTCAGGTGTGTGAGCGAGAAGAGAACTTTTCAAAACAGGAAGCTCAGAAGGAGGTATTTCTTCCCCTCATCCTCTGCAGACAAAATTCATTCCAGGCAGTGCAGGGAGACAGCTGTTCTACACATCCAGCCTACCTTGGTTTCGAAGAGGGCAGAACTTCCTCCATACTTATCAACTCTTCCCTCCTTACCTTGTGCTCCAGAAGGATGCAGGTCAGCACCTGCAGGCAGGCATCCACTCCCAGTAACTCCAAAGGCAGATGTAATGGAAAATCCACCAAAGTGAAGCGGGATGGATCAGGAAGAGCAAAGGTCAAAGCTGGCTGCAACTCATGTGGCAAGACTTCCACATCCACCCGCTTCTGCCCAGCAACGGGCATGGGTGAGCGGAGCAGCCGGTATATCCAAGCCTCGATCTCCCGCAAGTCGTGAAGCAACGCACTGGACTTTTCTTCCACCAGGAGGGAGCCTGTGAAAATCCGCCACATTGTATCCCTGGACAGGGAGAACGCCAAGGTTAACACTCTGAGAACTTCAACTGACCGCCATTCCTCGAGGCTCTTCCAGGGAAAGGGTAGATCCACCAAGGATTACAAGAGGCAACTAATAAACATTTGATCACACAAAGGAATGGAAGATAGGCATTTAAGCTTACTGGCACAACCCACAGTGTGAGGAAGAATAAATCCTTCCGTGGCAGGAATCAACACAAGCATGGCACTTGAGACTTCGTTCACACACTTAAAGGATCCAGTCAAGTCCAGTTCTCAGAACTCTCATGGCCCTCACGCTTGAAATTCAGCAGGCACATAGGATACTCTCCTATCTCATCCAGAATTGTAGCAAATTGACTGTAGGACTCTGCTTCTAGCAGTCTATAAACCTTTGCAAGAACAGAAATTAAACCTGAGATTATAAAAATATGCCACATCCAAGATCTCCCAGATGTTTTGGCATGATAAAATACCCTTCGTCATTCTGTCCTAAATTGCACTGTATCATTCTTCAGAGCTGAATAACCCATGAGAAAAATGGATCTATTTCAGCTAAATCTCTGAAAGCTGTGTAGAAAACATTCAGGTACCTTAGCAACATAAGGAGCAAGTTTCCTGCACGCTAAGTTAGCAATTTGCAAACCTTTAGCTCACACACAGGCTGGCCAAAGAAGCATGTACAGCATTGCTCAGGGCCTTCAGAGTTTCAAAACTCAAAACTGGGTCTGACAAGGGAAGCACAGAGTCTTGTTCACTTCAGCCCTTTATCCTGTAGCATAGCAAAGGCTGCAAACCTTCTGTATTCATTCTCCAAATAACTTCAGCCTGGTAAGTATCCTGAGCTACTGTAATAGATCCCTTAGAAAGCTATGGGTTCAAATTAAAGGTTCTATCTTACATTTCACAACTTTAAAAAAAATAACAAAAAGGAAAAAAGATTATGACACTGGAGGCTTCACAAAGACAGAATAATTAGAGAAATTTGGATGGCTCAAAATAAGGGCAATTTGAAATTATGTTGAGTACAGTATACAGCTCTAAGGAACTGTGATGCTTCTCATCCTCCACTCTTCCTTCAGCCACTTGCCATGCACAAGACATTAGGCTGTTAAGAGGCATGCTCCACCTTTTGCCAGCTGTAAGGATTCGGTTTCACCTTTATTCCACCACCACTTCAAAACTATTCTACTTTTCCAGGTCACCACCAGAAAACCACATGGTAATTCAAACCTGCTGCTTTACTTTTCCCAGAGATGTATATTCAGTATTCCTTCCCTTGCCATCCTCATCCATCATTCAATTATTCTCTTTAAAAATCATGTCCAATAAGAGCAATTTTCTCAAATACTACATGTCATTTAAACACTCTACCACCCCTTTCGAAAAATCAAATGAGCTTACTGAATTTAGGAAAATCATGAAATTCAGTGGGGTGTTTTTTCCTCAAGAATTATCAGACTAAACCAAGTGACAAAATAAGCTTCCTTAATACATATTTCCATTGGGGGCAGAAGTTTTGCTCTTACAAAATAATTTATTCTCCATCAGTGCATTCAAGTGATAAGTCTGCTAATGCAGGAATCAGTCATACTAGCCCTGAACACTCTCCTAAAACTATTCCAGGGCAGTAACCCAGGAAGCAGGCCACTGCTCTATGAATAGGACACATTTCCCATTTCATGCAAAACATAAAGAGCTTATTAAGATAAAAATTATAATAATCCTGTCATTTTTTGCTTTTGACAAGTTTTATTTGGAGTGTACCAAGCTACTTAACTCACATTATGTACCATCTCACAGTCCTGTCCCTCAAACTGGTGAGAAAAGCCCCTGCTTCTCCAGAGATTCATTTCATACTTCTTCTACTCAGTTAGCATATCGGAAAGCAAAATACCATCCCGGAATGTAGGTGTGAGGCACAGTAGCACAGATACACATCCTTGCCTGAAATACATAAAAACGTTGTTCTTTCCATACCCTATAGTGCAACTGCTTTTAACAGCAGATGTGTTAAGATTACTACATTACATTAAATATACACCAAGTTCCCGTCAATCTGCTGTTACCAGCAACCATTCCCGTATGTTTCCTAGACAACTACTTTGTTTTCTACCTCTCCCCCCTCTCTCTTTCTTTCAAATATTGTACTTTGACCTATTTCAGCTGATCCTGCTTCTCTAGTCTTTTCTCTCCCACGCTGAAGTTCAGATTGTTTCATAAGCTTGTTAAGCACATTTTCATTATTTCCCTCCTGCCCCAAGTGGAAATTCTCTCTGTTATTTCTTGGCTGCTTCTAATTTCCCAGAGAATCAGTCCTGACTTACACTGCCACAGGGCTTAAACGCCAAAGCAACAATAACAGCATCAACACTCAGCTTCAGTTTTCAGAATGCTAGAGCCTCTTCAGGTGCATCAAAAACGAAAATCATAGCAGATTACAGAATCAGAGAAACTTTTAAAGAAATTGTTATAAAAATTTCCTTTTCCTACTGTGAACCTGGGTTAAAACAGTGAAAAAGGCCAACCCTTGGTGTTTGGCTGCTTCTGCAACCACATCTGTAGCCACAATTTGCCATGCAGACAAATTGCAGCACTGAATACAAATAGTAGGAGGAAAAAGTTCTCCCCTCTCAACGTACCTCTGCACCCCACGAGGAATCCCCAACTTCTTGCCCAACAGTCTCTCACTACAGCAGTCCACAAGTCTCTTGAGGGTGTACAGACACTCACGGAAGGTGGAAAAGAAGGGGTAATGACTAAGGATGCACAGAGAAGTCAGGGTGCTGTTGCGAGAGCGATGGCTGCCTTTGGCCAGGCGCTTACTGCGCGGGGATCGATTCACGTCGGGGGTGGACTCTGCACTGGGAGCCTGCAGCGAGGAGCCGCTCTCCGAACTCTCAGTGCCCGCTTCCTCTTGGGGTGCTGATGCATCCCCAGATTTAGGGGCCTTCTGTCCCTCCCGAGCTCGATGTCCCCCCGTGCCTTCTCCCTTCTCCTTGGGTACTCGCTTCTGGAAGGAGCGGTAGAAGTTGACACAGATTCCATAGCGAGTGACCCCTGTATCCTTGTCTGTGAGGGTGAAGACAAAGGAAGTGTCATCACGGAAGCTCATGCGCTTTTGCCGCACGCTCAGGCATCCTTCTGGCTGGCAGAAGAACACAACATCGGGTGGGAGAGGAAAGTCCGCATGGTCTTCCAGAGGGTAACGTCGCAGCAGTTCAGGAGTCTGAGCAACACTGTCGCTGCTTGGGTGCCTACAAAAGAAGCAAACAAAAAAACCCATACATAGTTGACTAATACCAATAAAAATTTTTGGGAACTTCCTACTAATGTGTCAGGAGCCTGTGGACTCAGCTTTGTCTTTGTTTCCTCTCTTCCCTACTATCCAGGGAAAGTGCAGCTTCCCAGTCACTAGCCACAAAGCTCACTCACTAGCACAAGGCAGAAAGGTTAAGTAAAGAAGTCTAAGTCTATACAACCATTAGCAAGGAGCCTGTTCAAATCTGATCAAGAAAACGACTTGGAGAAGTACGCTGTTCCCAGAAGAACACTGTATTGCCATGTTGCTCTGACTTTGACTTCCAAAATTAATTTAACTGCACAGGTCTCTGGGCAACACTTTGGTAGGAAATACATTGTCCGTCTCCAAATACACAGAAGAAAAGCTTCTGTATTTCAGGTGTTTACGAACAAGATGAAAAACTAAATGAAAAAATCCAGTATCAATTCCTAACTGGGAAAGCAAGAATTTACAAGGAAGAACTCAGATGAATAGTGGAGTGATATGGACCTTATCCTAAAAACATTTTCATTAAAACGTTCTAGCAACCACAGCTATATATGTGTTTGATTTTCAGATTGGGATTTAAAGTGTAATTTATACAAAAACTGTGTGGTAACATGCAGAACTATTTACCACTGTGACTCACTAATCTTTGTACCACAAATCACTACTGAAACACAAAGACAGAAAGGCAATCCTGTTGTTTCCTAATTTTCCACTAGAAGAGCAGATTCTTTCAAGATATCAACCTTTCGACTATTCCAAAACACAAATGACACTGGCTTTTCTCATATAAGACATGTGAAAAAACCCGAAGTAGTAATAGAATGTTCATAATTTACAAAAGAAAATCACTGGTGTGAATAGCTCTGCTGACTAAATCTTCCAAATGAATATTTTATTTAAAACAAGTAAAAATGCTTTCATAATAAAACTGGTAACAAGATTTATACTGCCTGAACAGTTTGATACTAAAATACTGTATGAAAAAAAAAGAAACACTAAAATGCTTTTATATGTTAATGGACACAACTAATGCATCACCTGCTGAAAAAGAAATGTCAAATAATGCTGGTACTATTTAGAAAGTCTATTTGGCAGCAAATGGTAAAAAAAATGACATCAACAAAGTACCAGTGCATATATCACCACTTCAAGCCTTTGCAGTAATATTAGCTACAAGGACAGAGTTTTCTCAGACATTGAGAAAATCTGAACCTAATGAAGGGGAATAGTTCCAAAAATAGTTGCTATTTGTGCACTGTGGATAACAAGATGTAACAGTAAAGGCCACATGGAGCTCCTAAGGACTTCGTAGTAGAAGCTATTTCAGCCAGCTCCATCTCTCATCACAGGCATTTGCTGAAGTGCCAAATGAGACAGCACACCTCTGAGCAGTAGCAGTCTAACCAGCACAGGCTGGCAAAAAACAAGAGAACTGTAGGAGTCCAGAAGTGATAGTAGCAAATTTCTAAGTGAGAACATCAGACATTGAAAGCTTCACTGGAGGAGGCAGTTAACATTTCTCCCTCCTTTTCCTAGTCGGTGACACACATATAGAAAATTTGGGTTGTTTTTCTACAGACAGTAAGAAGTATTAAACTATTACAGTATTCTGTCCATAAAATGCAATAATAAAATATTAGCCAGGATTGTGTAATTTCCTCCACTCAGCCTACTTAAATACTGCATTCAAAGTATTCTGAAAAGAAAGCAAGAGGTACACCAACAGGCTGATGCACATGAACCTCTGATATCTAGAAATTAAAGCAAAATAGATTTTGGGATACACTCATTACATAGATTTGCAGAAAACTGCTGCATAAACTTTGAATAAGGAAAAACTAACATCTACTGAGCCAGTAATGTATTTACTGAGCCAGCCTATATATCTGACAAACAGAACACACATCAACCCCACATTTCATATGTGCTTTAAGTAAATATGCATAACATTTTATCTATTAATAAGACTTTAAAACCAGAAAGCATTCATGCCATTCCTATGAGGATAAATAAGTATTAGACGGAGAAACAGCCAAGTAAAACAAGTTCCTGATTTTTTTTTTTAACTGAGATTATAGACCACATTTCAAAAGCTAGAAAAGTAGTATTATTTTACTACTAGTATATTACTAGTAATAAAAGTAGTAGAAAACTAGTATTGCAAATGGTTTTAGCTTTCAGTGGTTTGAATTTGTGAACCCCTCTCCGTCCTGATGCCAGCAGAAGCAAAGAAGTTCAGACACACAGACTACCAGACAGCGATAGATAAATTAGCTTTACTTAGTGACCCTTTGCAGATAAGAAGTCTGAAGACTACAAGTTAAAAAACTTTGGCTGCACTACTGTCTTTCAAGAAGTGTCCTGGCTCAAGTGGGTGCTCCCCTTAGGGTAGCATTCTGCATACATTTCAGACAGCACTTCCTGAGCATCAGGCAAAGCCTCATCAATGGATGCAAGGCTATTTATCCCCACTCTACTGCCCAAGCAAAAGCTCTGCTGGGACTGGTTCATATTACCTGGCTCCAATGATCACAAGATAGTCAAGTAGCCGAGAGCAGATTTTCTTTTTCTGCACCATTGTCCTTGATGCCCCCCCTATGTCATCTCAGGGAATTTCTGTTCATTGATCCAGTGGTCAGTTATCCCATCAGCTGTGATCGCTGCCTTGGGGAAGAGAATCTGCTTGGAACTCTCTGGCAAGTCCAATCTATAATCAAGAAAAGCAAGAGTGTCAAAAGCACAACCAGGAATATCAAATACATACAAGCAACTTAATGACCTTAATTATATTCCCCAAAAGCCTCAATGTTCTGTGCAGTCACGGCCATCCACAGATCTCTATCTTCATGAGTGTAAAAACACAGCCATACGCCCACAAAAGCAGAGAGATGAAAAATACACAAAAAAGTACAAGAGTATCTCAAGAATTAACAGTTGGAGTCAACAATCTTAGAGGTCTTTTCCAACATGAACAATTCTACGATTCTGTTCTAAGGAAGAACACAGACAAACAAAGCAGCATATCACTGGCACAGAGTTACTCATTAAACAGGTTCTGTGTTGCTTAGGCAAATCCATAAGATCTCTACAATGCCTGGGAAAGGAGCTTCAACTGGCAAAACTGAAGGAAAAAAAACACAACCTGAACTTTAGCTGTGTGATAAACAGAGTAAGTAAAGAAGGGGTAACACAAGAAGTCCAATTTGATGAAACACATCCCACCAGCCCAAACCTGCCAATGGCTGTCAGCAGGAATGATCTCACAGTCCCCAAAGACTGCTATCCCGAACACTTTTTCTGTGAAGATACAGAACTGCAGTTCTACAGCATTGCAATTTGCAATAGCAAAAGTACATCTTGTAAATCATACTGGTTTTTTTCACTTACTTCACTCAATTCCATTTATCTTTTTTAACTTCATCCCTTACTCTTGATACCCATGTGTCCTACAGCTAATTTCTCCAAATATTTTATGATAGAAAGATCCTCTTGGTAAAACTGAGATTTTACTGCAGCATTACTACTTGCAAATAAGTATGCTTAATAGAATTCAGTAAGCACTATAAAATAACTCTTTCTAATCCCACCATTCATACTTCATAGAATTAATGAAAAAACAGGGAGAAAAATAAAGTTTAAAAAAGTAATACAGTTCCACATTACAGTGCTCCCTACCTACATTTGAAACCAAGCTGAAAACAGAAACTTCCTGATATTGAAAGGTCTCAGAAACTCTAAAAACCACAGATGCTCAGAGTATTCTAGAAGTTTACTGAGGATTCCAATGAAAGTTTTAATAGAGTTATTTTACATCTAAAAAATTGAATTGATTGCTTTTTGGAGCATAATCAGAATAAGGTTTCCATTTCAGTTCATGTTTACATCCTAAGGCCATCACAGAATTATTACTGTACTAGAATCTTTCGGTTCTGCAGCATAAATGTTTAGATTTTATTTGTATAAAAGTATAACATCTTTACTAACAATATATAAATCTCAGCAAAAACAGGTAATTTTCTTGATATTTCCCTCATTACTTCACAAGCACTGTAACTGTCAGCATCTCAGAGTCACATTTGAAGTCCAGCAATATGTTTGGTTTTTTCCCAGTCCTTCACATTGCAAGAACAGAGCAGGGAAATTTTATTCATTAGCCCTCCAAACAGCAGTAAGAAAACAAACACACAAAAAAACATGTACACAATTTATAAAAAAGGAAAATCATACTAGTCAGTAAGGAATAATAAACTGAAAGAAACATTAACCCTCACACATAAAAAATCCCACATTTTGTGAGACTTTGTGGCATGTTTTTAGTAGATCCTCAACTACAGTCGCTGTAGATATCTAAGTGACAGCACTATGAATTATCTTCTCTGAGCAGCAATACTACTGTAAATTATCTTCCCTGAACAACAGAGAAAATACAGACACAGGAAGCAAAGTTTCTGTTTCTTCATTTTAATGACATTACTGGAAACATTGTAGAATCTGTCCTGGAAAAGCTCTTGATCCTTGATATTCTGCAAATATCTTGGCACCGAAAAACTCAAGAGGAACAAGACAAAGTTGGGATATCAAGTGGTCCTTTTTGTCTCCAGTTTGAAGGACTACTTTATCTGTTTTCTTTCCAAATAGCTTTACCCAAAACTCTTTAAGGAACAAACTGCTCAGACACAGGCAGGGGCATAGTAATAAGTTATCACAATGTAACCTCGAATTATGACTTCGAGGAAATTCTGCTACTTAGTGGTAACCAAGCATGTTCTTCCTCAAAAACAGAGGCTACCCTACCCCTCAGTGAAGGTGGAGAAAGTACACTGCATTTGTCTTATGACTGCAATTCCTTACACCCATTTCCCACAGCTCTGCAAAGGAGCTAGCAAGGTATGCATTATGAAGATCCCAAAAACCATGAAATGTCAGGAATATCTGAGCAGACAAGTACAAGGAACATATGCAGGGCTTACAATGTCCCTGGAATGGCTGAAGCTACGTCCCAGTGACACCAGACACTGAAGTTTCCGCCAGGTTGGTTTTTTTTTAATTGGAGCACTTCCTGTGATTTCTGCATTCAACTGCAACACAAGTACAAGGGAGACCAGACTGATGCAGATGTTGTGCCAGGGCTTCCAGAGCCACCTTTACTGATTTACTTATTTAACCACACAACACCAACAGCAAGACATAAAGGGACAAAGGCATTTTTGGGGAAGATGAATTTTTGTTGGATTGGAGAAAGAGGGAGAAGAACTAGAACCAAGTGTAGGTTTTTGCCTTCCCCTATTCAATCTTTTGCTTCTTCAGAGACCTAGTAATGGCTGATGACAGCACTTTAAAGAGTATTACATCAGTATTTGTTGGAACTCATCTTCCTACTCCTGCTTGGAATCAGACACCACAGTTGATCTGTATAAACCAACACAAACAGGCATCACAGTCCTGCCTCCCCCTCACTATCTGCCAGAAGCTTGCTTTCAGGCCAGTGTCATTCCCTCCTCTGTGCTGGCAGAAGTGTTTGTGCAGCTGCAGGGCAAAACAGACTGTGGAATTGATATGGACTAAATCTAACACACTCCCTTCTCCCCCCTTGCAGCTTTTGTTTTTACTAGGTTTTTTTTTGTTGATGGTGGTTCACCAAGTGGCCCCATAAATGCTTGTGCAGGTACAAAGAAAAGGTAGGAACAAGCAGCTAAGGGAATCTGGAAGACCTGACTGAACATGATGTGATCACAGAACTACAGACAGCACTTCTGCAGGCAATACAGAGGTAAAGTAGTTTCTTTCAGAGAGACTTGCTATCATCCTTCCAATACCTCCTAGATTTTAGACACTAAGTACATTAGGACAGAAATAGATCAAACAATCAAGAGATACTTCAGTTTTTCCTCTTTCATGTTGGAGTTTGGACCTGAACCAAGAGATTATCTTAACTCTGAGATGGTACAGGTTTTGACGTATCAATGTCAAAACCTCTTCTCTCTCTCAAACTGCTTTAACTTTAGATTGCTTTCTCTCAAAAGGTCTTCTGCAGTGTCTTTTCTCTTTGCAAACATATTTGAACCAGCCCTTTGAAGGCTGAATCCTCAAGCAGCACTTGAGAAGAGACTTTCTATAACTTCAGCTCCAGAAAAGGAGAAAAATAGAGAAGTGAAGGCCCACCACAGAAACGTACTGCACCCACAGACCACATCTCAAACAACACCAAAATTGAAATTCGCACGTATATGGATGGTGAACAGGTTGGTGAGAACTAACACTACCCACACACTGTAGCAGCTGTCAGCAATACTCACTAGTAGAAGCTGGCACCATAGCCTAGACACAAAGACAAAAGGCCAGAGCCAGCACAAAACCACGGCTTACCAGTCACTCAAGACATGAAAAAAGTGTTCAAAACAACAAACACTTCTATTACTGGCATTACTCTTCATTTCAAAATTCCCCAAACACTCACATCTTAGGTTGTAACACAACTTCTCAGAGGACAATCTGCATGGTATTCTGCAATTCAAAGTCCTCCTAGGAAAAAAAGTCTGTATATACACACACTCATGAAAAGCACCACCTCACATGAGGGATATGGCAGCATGAAAGAACCACAGAATTTTTATCAGTTTAGAGTCATCTGTGTCAGATCCATGCCCTGCATTAGTCCCAAGAGACATGAGTTGTGCAGTAACCCTATTTCATCTATCCCTTAGAGTCCTCAATCTTCATTAAGTGTCTTCTTATTCAAGACACAAATCTAGATGAAAAAAAGCAATTTAGTCCAAGAATAACTTGACTACAACAAACTGTTACCACAACTTGTGTCACTGTATGGGGTCTGGCTGAGATGGAGGTCATTTTCCCCACAGCAGCTCTCCCAGTGATGTGCTGTGCACTAGTAACTGGAAAGATGTTGATAACACACCAGTGTTTTGGCTACTGCTGAGCAGTGCTGGCACAGCATCAAGGCTTTATCTCCAACATCCTCCCCCCAGCAGTGGCTGGGGAGTATGCAAAGTCTTGGGAGGGGACATAGCCAGGACAACTGACCCAAACTGACCAGAAGGATATCCCATATGACATCTGCTCAGGATAAACCCAAGAGAGAGGAGGAGAAAGGCAGAGAATCCATTATTTAAAACATTTATATTCTGGAGCAACCACTATGCCTACTGAAGCTCTGCTTACCAGGAAATGGCTGGACAGCACTTGCTTCTGGAAAGTAGATAATAAAATTTAAAATTTCTTGGGCTTCTTTGCTTCCATGAACGCAATCTTCACTTTATTAAACTGCTTCTACCTTGACCCACAAGGTTTTTTCCATCTTATTTTCTTCCCCCTGTCCTGCTGAGGAGGGGTGTGATAGAGTGGCTTGGTGGACAACTGGCATCCAGCCAAGGTTGACCCACCACACTCACCTGTCCTTGTTTGCCTCACACAGAGGCTTCCAGCTTTGATAGGCCAGGCTTACACTGAACTGCATGATGCTCAGCAGGTATTTACATCATTGCTTGCAGAAATGATGTGAACACAACAGATTAATTTCCAACCAGAATGTGCTAAGCCCTGCTTTCTTTGCAACTCTTCCATACTTCAAGATGGTACCAGAAAGGCTTCTTCTTCCATTATCTCCAGCTTTTATCCAGTAAAAGGATCATACTGCACATTTCACCAGTGCATGGATACCTTTAGAATACAAATCAGCATCATACAAGTCAATTTGCACACTGACTGAATAAAGAGCATACATGGGACATTAATTTGTAAGAGAAAAAAGAGGAAATTGTGAAGGAGACAGAATAAATTACAAGACAGAAGCCACATGAATTATGGTTCACTGAAATTTGACCTTATGAAAGACCAAATTTCCAGTCACGCCAGAAAGGAACTAAATTTTTTGTTTCCTTGGAACATCTTGAATTTCTATTTACTCTCAGCCAAGACAGTCTGTACTGAGTTGAGAACTAATAGCCCCTAAGTCTGACCTTAGTGCATTGTTTTCTGTGAACTCAAGACTCACCAATCGAACTAAACAGAAAGCTGAAACAAACACAAGTAGGGCCAGGAGTTTCAATGCCCACTTTTGGGTTGATTTATGTTTCTTTTTCTCACATCACACACCTTGATCTATCTGCTAAGCTATGAGAAATAGGTGTGAGTACCTCAGGACCAGCCAACCTCACCTGGGTGGGCAGGAACTCCACTTAACTCACTGTTGAACTGGAAACAACACGGTTTGAAGCACAATATGAACTGTTCATGGTAGATTTGACCTATCTCCAGACATTTTAATAATCTTAATGGAATCTTTACCACTGAAATTTTGATTACTTCTTCTTCACAGCGTGTTTCAAATGATCCCAGACATTATCTCTGGTATAGCACACACTATTTTTGCTTGTACTAAGCTTTTAAAGAAGCAGACAAGCAGCCCTCTTTTCACATGAGCCATTTTTCATTTCCTCTTCTTAACAACTATATAAAACACTGCTAATAGTTTTATACTTTAAAATATGCAACATTCTAGAAAGCTCATTATTGCTATTATCTAGATACTACAGTGTTTCTGCTAAGACAAGAAACACAGACAACAGCAGAGATGAGAATGCCTCCCCTTCTCCAGAACTTGACAGAACATGGAACAATTTCTAAAATCTCACCTGGATGGACTTGCTGTACGGGTGCAGCTGCTTTGTGTGTTACCATGCACCTTGGCAAGGCAGCAGTGCATGCCAACACTGTGACTCCTAAGAAGATACTAGCACTTTAGAGGAAAAAAAAAGGCATTTTCAAAGAATTGCAAGCATGCCTAAACAGACAATGGCGTATTTATCTAGTATGGCTAGTCTATAATACAGGTGTGGTTCTGCAAAATGCCCAGGGATAGTTCCAAGCATAAGAAATCACCTGGTAGAGAACAGGTCTGCCGGCAAATTCTGAAAGCATCCGTCCTGGAGCACATGTATCACTTCAATCAGTAAGAGTTGCTCACAGGTAAAACAGCAGATGCACCCCAATTATTTCCACTTTCCATTTATTGCTAAATCGTGAGGGAAAGGACAGAACAAGCTAGATTAAAGAAAATTAAAGAATGAACGGTGAAAACAGGTTTTGGCAATACAAGAAGACTTCTTTGGAAGTCCTTCTCAATAATTATAATAATTTAAAGATTTCTTCCTTTCCTACTAAATAATATTACCTCTTTCCCTTCTGAAAGGCAAGTGCTGACACAGCCAAGATATTCAGCCTCTACATTATTTTTCCAGAGCAAAACGGAAGTATCATGGGCAGGGGTGCTGACAAACAGACTGAAGATGACCAGAATTAGTCCACAAACAGAAGTATCATGCCACACAGATGGGAACCTTTTTGCAGCATCATGGAGTGAAGCAGGACTGATTCAGGTTCCCGGTTGCTATAGTGACAGATTTCCCCGTCCCTGCCATATGTCAGCCCTTCAGTGCTGCTTCCTCTCTCCTCCCTGCTTCAGCCAAATGCTTGGCTAAAGCAGCCTGCTGTACATGCAAGATCACGCAGTCACCACACATGCACATGCTGTGAAAACAGACCCACAGGTAATCTGATTCAGATCAATCACCATAGCAACCCAATCTTTTAGTACCTAGATTTTAGTCTGTTGGGTATATTTATAGAGCAGCTGCAGCGCTCCACCCCCTCTGCTCCACCACCAAAGCTCCCAGCACTGCCCACACTACAAACAAGCTTCACCCAGACACAAGGACTGCTTGGAGTCAGTGCTGAAACAGAGCCCTCCAGGCACCTGCAGGCCCCAGGCCAGATGACAGGGCAGTATCTGCAACATGCTAAACACCTTCCAGTCTGTGAGGTTTCCCATATCCACGCGTACTACAAATATCAGAAGTCATTCTTGCCCACGGGAAGCTGAGTACCAACCACAGCTGACAAAATCAGCTTACCCAGGTACCCACAGGATGCTTGCACAGACACGCAGTGCATGCACAAAAAGAATGTGCAGAGTGTGCTAACACAAACTCGCAATCTGAACAGGAACTTGCAGGCAGCAGCAAAGGAGTGGTTCCAGCAGCACCTGCCCCACAGAGGCAGAGCTGCACCCACCAGGAGGCACCTGAAAGCCATGCAGAAAAATCAAGACCAGGGTTTGAAGGAGCAACAAGAGATAAGCATGTGAGGAAGAACAGTATGCAAATACTGTTATCCATTTTATTACATTACTCTCTTGGGGGAAACCACCAACAACAAACTAATGCAGGAAAAGCACACACTTTTATAGTACTCCACTTCCTAATAGGAAGGAGATGACAGATTTTAGCCTCAGCCACAGGACATTTCACACTTCAATTAAGGTTAAAGACTTTATTCTCCTCCCCTCCTTTACTGCATGGAACATCTCTTGTGATCCTCCCTGGGCAGGATCATTCTGCAGGGCACACAGAGCACCACTCACTATGGAATTACAGAACAAATTCTGGCATGAAAACCCTCTGCCAATCTGGCCAGTTCTCCTGCTCTACACCATTTGAATTTAAACTTATCTCTTATACAAAATAATCTCCACAGATTTGCATGAGAGAACAGTAACACAGGGCCAACCCTTTTCAAGTCTGTCCTTTTCTGCCCCTCCTTGTGAAACATCACCATCACAAAATACGAGAGCCTTCTTATTTTCTCTACCTCATCAGCTTTTCACTGATCCTCAAACCTGCAGTCATACACTTTGCAAGGAGTGGGGGTGGGGGGAAGGAAGGGCAAACCAAAACCCACACAATGCCCCCAAATCGAATTAGCCTCACACCTCCTGCAACCACTACAGCATTACATTCTTCTCCATACCAGAACTGCTTTGGGCTTGAGCTTTGAGCTGAGAAATGTTGGTGCTGCTTCTGAGTGCAGCCTAGGGCCCAGCACCCACAAGATGCTTCCATTTCCAGCCCTCTGCCCAGTTCCCATCTGAACAGTAGGCCATGGCTCCCATAATGCAGGCACCAGAAGGTTTTTTCCAAAAGCCAAACAGTGCAAATATACAGCCATTAAAAAAAAAACCAAGAAAACAACAAAGCATATGACATTTGAGAGAACTGTTGGATGCAGCTGCAACTGCTAAATTATTCAGTACTCTCCCTTGCCACGGCGCCTCCCCCAGGCACGGTAAGCAGCTCTGGGCCAGGAGATATCACTCATGGCACCACCTCCACAGGCACGTTCGACTCTTTCCTGGAAATGGGTCATACAGACAAATGGGATCCCAACAATAAATTACAGCCATTTGTAAGACAGAAGAGGGGGAACGCTCACAACCAGTATGGAAACACTGAAACATTGTTCAGGATAATGTGAACCAGAAAATAAAGTACTTGAAATAATCCAGTCATTTGGCTGTTGTTAGCAACTCAGAACTCAGAGCCTCACATCTGTTTTGCCTGGTATTAGAAACACTCAGCTTGTTCTCCCATGTGTGCCACCTGCTTGCTACTCCTTCCCTCTACACACCTTCCCCTTCTCTCCATCAACACTGTGGGAGATCAGAAATTCCTACTCTCAAACCAATCCTACTATTAATTTCGGTGATAAATCATAGTACCAGCTGGTCAAAACTGAAAGGAAATCAAAGAGACAAGCCCATTTTCTCTCTACAAGAGCTCTGGGGTGTGAGAAGTGTGCATTTGGCAGACCCACCCACACGTAAACATCGGGGGAAGCAAGCTCAGAGCGAAGAAGGGATAGGGACCGCCTCAAGCGAGTGCTGGAACCAGCAAATGACAGAGCAGGGGCTCCCGAGAGGACCTTCTAGACACTGGCAGCCAGCATGGCAAAGCAAGGAGGGAAAACACCACCCTGCTGAGTATGTCTTAAGACTACTCACAAGAGAGAAGGGAGAAACCAGGCGGCCTAGAGGAAAGAAGAAGCGTGCCCAGCTCGTGGCTCCAGCAGAGCTGTTTAACTGCTCATCAAGAGGAAAGAGACACGGCAGCAGAGTGGCACAGTGTTTGTGGGTGCAGCAAATTTTGGTGGATACTGCCTTTGGTTCTTAATTATCTGTATCATAAAAAGCACTCCGCTCCTCCCACTAGCTGGTGACATAGAAACAGGCAAAGGCACAACTCCTCATCCCCTGTCACAAGGGCCTTTCCAGAGCAAGTAGAAGATACCCAGGCAAGCAGAGATCCAGGGAAGCTGGTGTCAAAGCTACAGGCAAGAAGGCAATCAAAAGTTTTACACTGACATTGAGAAATTCAGTTAGAATATAATGGCAAGCAGGACACAACCAGAGCACTGATCTTGCAGATGTGACAAAGTAACAGGATATGAAAAAAAAGCCTGCTCTGCTCAAAAGATAACACACAGTTCCTGGAGGTCATCAGATAACAAATTGGAAAGTAACATTACCTTTGTCCCCTGCATAAAAAAACGAATGTTAATTCCCTGATTCTCACACCTGTTTAGAGATTAGTTACTAAAGAAAGAAAAAGGAGATATCTGATAAACATTACTAGATACATCAAAGGCAACATGATGACCAGCTCTGCTTTGATGGATGCTGCTGCTTTGAAATAGTGAAGGCTACGGAAGAAACAGAAAACCATAAAACCTTGTTCCTTGCTGCTAAGCTGATGCATTATTTCTCACAGCAACCCAGAAACACAAGAGTCTCTCATTTAATTGCAGTGTCTGGGATCACAGCAGGAGAACTGCCTCAGTTTCAGTAATTTAGGCATATGGAAGCAGCACTTCTTACTCTTAAATCCCTGCAAGGGTCCTGCTAGCAGCAGTGATCTAAAGCGAAAACAACCTCTCACAATTTAGTGGTTTCTGGGCACCAACAAGCACAGCCTCCCCATGTGGGAGTTCCCCAGTGTAAAGGTATTTCAGAGCTCCTGGCAGCACATGGGTCAGTTCTTCAGTTTGCTTGGTTTGGGGTTTCAGCTGGTTATTCTAGTTCCAAGACAGAAATCAGGAGCATGTTTGTCAATAATCAACAGTAATTTCCAAGTGGTATTGACAGGTTTAAGGAGATCCAGTGACAGAGAATGTAATTGCTCTAAAATTATTTTCTAGCCCAAACAACAGAGCAAAGACCAGCTGAATTATACAGGTCCAGTTACAGAGAGCGAACAGCAGGTCAATGTAAGTTTTTAATAGCTCTCAAAGTAGAGAAGGAAAAGCAGTAAAGCATTCTGTCTTCAAAAGAAATATCACAATTTTCCCACAGATTAACAGATTATCCCACTAAAATACATTCCTTTCTAATTGATGCCTCATGATGCTCATTTTTATTTCACTTTGTGTCTTATTAGGTCACTAACAATGCTTTTACTTCATCAAAACTTGTATCTTGAGATAGATGAAAGCTGTTTAAACTGGGGACATGATATTAATCTTGCATATAAAACTCTTTCTTTTTTTCTAAATCCCTTCCCCATTGCTGCAAATCCCTAATCAGAAGCTGTATCTGTATTTTCTACTAGTGCATTAAATAACTACGTCAACTGCCTGGAAATTTAACGCAGTGTGTCTTACACGCAGGCACAACAGGGCCAAGGGACATTTCAGGAATTCATCTGGGCTGTAACATATTCATTGCCTGTCTCCGATTCCTTCCTAATGGAAAGTAAGTGAATCATTCACCTCCGTACTAAGTTTTAACACAAAAGTATCCATTTCCATCTTGTGAGTATGATGGCAAATCCAGTTTAAAAATGACAGTGTGAAATGACAGGGAAGACACTGTATTTTACACCATTTGTTATCCCCTCTCACATACTAAATCTCTACCAACTTCCCCTCCACCCCCCCCAAAAAAGCCATTCCTCTAACAAATGTATCTAGAAAGGAGTATCAGAGAAAATCTATTAGCTGGAATGCTGTAAATTAAAAACTTCGAGGAAATTTATTCTCTTAGAATTTAGCAGTACTTGTGACTTTCTAATTTAATACTCAAAATTTTCATAAATATTTGGTTTTTCAACTGGCTCATCACAGAATATATTAAACAGACCAGACTGAACATCTTGATAGAGGCATGCCTAGTATATCCTGTCTATACAGAACCTGAGTATTCAATGTGGCTTGAGGTGAGAGGAGAAAAGCTATAAATTATGAGCTTCGATGCCCCTGATCCCAAGGCAGATAAAATCAAAGCCAATACTAATTTAATTCAGGAAGACGATATGAACAAGTGTTTTAGTAAGGCCTGAAATGCACTGATGCCTCTAACATTACTACTGAACCATCTCACTGAACCTGATGCTCTAAAACCTAAAAAGCTACTTTGGCTAGGTGGGCAAGGATTGGCGTTAAAAATCCTTGAAACTTTTACTCCTCTGACCCCCAAATCCTTCTGAAACAGACAGAAGCTGGACTCAATACTCTCAGGCACACAGTGTGGCTCTTGGAGATGGTCCTGTGAAGGGCTGGGAGTTGGATTCAGTGATCCTTGTGGGTCCCTTCCAACCCAGCACATTCTGTGATTCATTACATACACACCCTGTCTACTTTCAAAAGACTTACAGAATGGTATCATAGTTGAAGAAGAGGTTTGTCCTCTAGCACATTTATGTTTTTCCATGAAAACTTTAAACTAGAAGACTTTTTTTTTTTTTTTTGCCAGTTTCTATGCAGCCTTTGGTTCACCGCCAATCACGGCTTTGGCACATAACGCACATCCTAGAACGTGTCTTGGCCATGTTACGCATTTTGTGTGGACAACATTCTCTCAGTGAGGATACTGTTTTCATTTTTTGCCCATCCAGTAAAATTAGAATTGTTTTAAAAGCAGTAATGCTGTGGAAAACAATGTAGTGGGACTCTGAAGCTTACAGCTTGAAACCTGTTAATTTGGTAAGAACACAAGAGTCCATCCAGACTTGCGGTACAACAGCAGCACCACTGGACCGTCAGGTACAAGATCCTTTAGTGAGCACAAGGCTGTATCACTCTCCAAATAAAAGCATTCTAGACACTTGCTGATGATTTTGCATGTTATTAAACACACAGTAAGATACTTAATGAGTGTGCATTTAATTCCAGTGTCTATTAAATCGTGTTCAAAACCTGTGCATTTTCTAACTATAAAAGTTGGCAAAAATAGTATTTTATAGCTGGAATGATCTATCAGTTCAGTGTTGCATAACATGCTATGAGGCGATGACCAGATTAGATCCTGTAAAAACTGCATTTTAGCTATGTTGGATGTGAAGTGCTCTCTCGGATGTGTCAGGATTACAGCTTTTCATTAGTGCTGAAAACAGCAAGTACTTCTTGTGCCCAATCCAAAACAGTTCCCTAGGTTTGAGCAGTATAAAGCCCAAAAATAGACACACTTCCAAAATAACCTATATTTAGACGACTTTGATTATGCGACCCTCAGGACACCACAATACATCTTCCCTCCCCTCGCTTGCGTCTACAAGTAGCATCCTTTTTGCAGATAAGCAATGGTGCAAGGAGCACAGCAAGGACACTTGAGAGCACACCAACAGAAATGCTGACCCAGAGTCGCACTGGATGTAGAGAAAATGGCTGGCTTGTCTAGGGAGAGCACCACATATTGCCAGATCTCAGTTCTACCCCATCTCCATGGGGCTGCAGATCTATGAATAATGAATGTTATTTCGCATATGACTGAAAACAGCGTGGTATAAGGGGGAGTTCAGGGAGGAAAGGGAGAGAAGAAAGATGGGAAACAAATCGGTTTCCTTCAAAGCTTATCATTTCTCGAAACACTTCTTTATCGTGACTGCACACAAACAGTGACACAGACCAAGCTTTCTTCTCCTCCTCCGCCTGACAATAAAAGCGAGCAATACAACAAGGTGGTGACACCCATTTCTGAGGGGAAAATGCTCTTTATAGCCGACATCATAAGAAATTGCCCAGAATGAACTGGATTTCCTATACTATTGTCTTGCGGAGTAACAGGATCTACTGTTTACAAACCAAGGAGTAAAAGCACCTTTCCAGTCACATTACCGCAACAACCCCTTCACAAGGTTGCACACCTCACCCTTTCCAAGGGAATCTGTCCGCCCTGCGCCGCCCTTCTCCCCTCCCTCACTATCCTGTCCGCTTGCTCCCGGCAGGGAGCGAAGAAAAGCCGCCGGGAGGCCGGGGACCGAGGGCACCGGCCCCGCGCCCACATCCCCGCCGCCGGCCGAGCCCCCTCCTCGGCCGCCCAAGCCGCCATTCCCAAAGCCGGTCATTCCCGGCTGGAAACCCGCAAGCGACCCCGCAGGGGCTGCCGCCGCTCCCGCGCGGGGACGGCTCCGAGAGCGGCCGGCTGAGCCCCGCGGTCGCAGCGGGACACCGCGGCCCCGCCCGCCACCGGCGCCCCGGGACGATGGAGCCGAGCCC
>VZRR01006730.1:710745-742118 GCA_013398015.1 Oreocharis arfaki | reverse complement strand
GCCGCGCGCGCCACCGCCGCCCGCGGGGGGGCAGCGAGCGCGGGCGGAGCGAACCACTCGCAGCCGGGGCGGGGGGAGCCGCCTGCCAGCCGCCCGCAGGGGGCGCTGCAGCCGGGGAGGGGCAGCCGGCGGGACGGAGGCGGGATGGACGGAGGCGGGATGCCAGGGAGCGTGGAGGCAGGCAGGCTGTCAGGGAGGGAAACAGCCCTCCTGACCACGCTGGTTCGAGGGAACCGAGAACACTTCAGCTACTTGGAGCGTCGAATTGGTGCTTTCAGACCTCGTCCTGGCAAGCAGCTAGAGCCTCGCAGCAAAGCGCGGCTCCACACGGACGAGGACACGCTGCCTTGCAGCGAGGAGACAGAGTGCCGTGTGCTTTCACCCTCTGTATTGAGCTACATACTTGCTGATTTGCTACTAGCTTCATAAGATTACAAGAGAATTTGGTTATTAAAAGCTTGAGATACAGCTTTTTAAAATTCCTTCCAAGCTCCTAAAAACCAGTATGCCGAACAAACAAATCCATTTATTAACAAAACCAAAACAAACCCAAAACGCAACCAAAAGCACCACAAGTAACCCACAATTTTTATATATATGAGGTGCAAAATGGAGAAACACTATTTGATATTCCTCCCCGCAGGGGCTGCCACTGTAGGGCAAAGGAATTGGAAGAGGAATTGGGTTTTCAGAAATACACCCACCTTTTCTCCCTCCCCGTTGATCTGAATGGAAAATGAGCAAAGACAGCTGTTGAGGAAGGGTACAGCCAACCAGGAGCACTTCTCAAGATTGTGATTCAAGCACCCCAAGATTTCTCCAGTGGCCAAATGAGCAAAATTAATTTGAAATAGGTCAGGTATAGAGACTTAGAGCAGCAGGACTAGGTCCCAGGCCTAGATAGCATTTTGTAAACATAAAAGTACAAAGGGTCACCAATCTCAAGGAAGGTTCTTCCCCCACACCTGCTTACTTGAGCTTCATGGGCTAACCTGGGAAGCTTCTGAAAGACAAAAATAATTCTGTACTGGTTTGCACTTCCAAAAAAAGTGAGAACTTGAAGATGTAAACAAGGAGATGGTATTTGTCTACATGATAATGAAAAGGGACGCACAAGGCAGAGTGTGTTGGTTTTGGCTGGTAGAGTTAATTTCCTTCACAGTGGCTGGTACAGGGCTGTGTTTAGGGTTTGTGCTGAGCACAGGGTTGATAATAGAGGTGTTTTTGTTGCTGCTGAGCAGGGCTCACACAGAGCCAAGGCCCTTTCTGCTCTCCATGCTGCCATGCTCACACAGGAGTTGGGGGGGGCATGGGAGGTTGGGAGGAGACACAGCCAGGACAGGTGACCCCAGCTGACCAGAGGGATATTCCAGACCATATGGCATCATGCTCAGTATGTAAAGGAGGGGGAAGAAGGAGGAAGAGGGGGATGTTTGGAGTGATGGTGTTTGTCTTCCCAAGCAACAGTTACATGTGAGAAGGCCCCTTTCTGCTGGCAATGGCTGAACACCTGCTGTTCCATGGGAAACAGTGAAGTAAGCCCTTGTTTTGTTTTGCTTGTGTGCACAGCTTTTGCTTTCTGTACTAAACTGTCTATATCTCAACCCACAAGTTTTCTGGCTTTTACCCTTCTGATTCTCTCCCCAGTCGTGCTGGTGGGGAGTGAGCAAGTGATTGTGTGGGGCATGGTGGCTGTGTGGGTTTAAACCACAACACAGAGGCAAGGAAAATCAGTGTTTTCACCACTGCCATCCACAGCAATGCTACAGGTTACACCTTGAGAATCCCTCAAATTTACATGCAGTTTTTCCTTTCAAATTAAGGAGATGCAGCTCAAACTAAAGAATGTAAAGCTAGAACTTAAACGGCAGCTCTTCTGTTCACAGCCTCGTTGTTTAGCAAATCCCTCAAAAGCAGGGCCCAGCCACCCTCTAATCCAGCCAGCCTTGATGAACTCTTTGAGCTCTGCTCATTACTCCTCATCTCATACCCTGCTGCAGTCTCCTGCAAGCCTATTCCTATTCCTTCTTCCTCTGGGTTAGCAGATTCCAATTTTAATTTTATACTCCAGAGTAATGCAGAGGCTTCAGCAGAATAGCCTGTGCTGTGGAGGCCTTGCTAAATTGACCATCACTTTCCTACTGGGGCAGGGGTTCATCAAGCACTTAGGAAGAAGCTAATGCTGGACAGCTCTCTGCCTTCCCCCATCCTGCCACTCCCTTGGAGGGAGGACATGTTCAACTGCTCCTGGTGTTTCTCCTATAAATACATCAGAAATGAGCAGCGTATCAGGAGTCAGGTAAGGTCCTACTGAAATCCACTTGACAGCCAAGGGCACACTGGACTCCTCTTTCAATTTTGGTGAGCCACAAAATGCAGAAAATGGAGTAGAGCATATGAAATAAAAGGGTTACATCCTGAATGGAGCCGTACCAATGGAGGTGAGGTGTATATGCATAATGCATGGTCGTGATGCACACTTAATCCACTTCCTCTATTTGCCAGCTCTGGCACACAGCAAGGTGCATACCGAGCTACAAATCTCATACTAAAGGCCAAAAGAAACTGCCTGGGGTTGCACTGCTATTTCTTTCTCACCACTTCTTGCTTCTCCCCAACACTTATCATTTCTTATCAGCTTTGAGCTTGTTATAGCAAGAACTTATTCTACCCTCCTCCAGTCTCATGACAGCACATCAGAGAATGTCAAAATCCTGTATTAGGCTTTATTCTTTTATATAAACATTAACATTTCTCAAACAGATTAGTTAAAAATACAGATTTAAACAAGAATTTTCGCAATTGCAATGAGTTATAAAAAACAACAGATTATTTTACAGATTGTTACAAGTGCTTTACAAAGGTGCAGAGTGAAGGCCAGTGGCAGGGGACCAACCTCAAGTGCAAAATGGACACGATACCCTCACCACGGGCAGAGCGCTCAGATACACAGCCAAAAAAACAACAAACAAACCAAAAAACAGACAAACAAAAAAAACTGAGCCATGTGAACCTATGCTCTTGGGATGCTCACCGGGCAAGCAAACATACACCCCTATGACAGAGAAGACTCATGAGACCAAGCTACCAGGATACTTAAGGTTACATCTCTGAGATCAGCCATAAGATGTTTTTTCTTGGAAAATAAGGAACATGTTCTCTAATAGTATATCTCTCTTCCGTCAGACAAAATATTGCTGTAAATCCTAGAATACTTGTGGATGTGGATACTTAGAACTTGGGCCGTAAATCCAGTGTGGATCTCACGATGCCCAAAGTGAAGAAAGGATACAAGACCCAAGTGTCCTTCTGAAGCAGTTGGCACTCCTCCTACAGGAGAGACCTCCATACCCCGTGATCATCACTGAAACCTTGAGCAAGTACCTTGGAAAGACTTTGGCAAAAGGAAGACGATGCAAGTGGATCTGATTACACCCAATATTCCTGCAGCCCGTGATCTGAGATTTGTACAGCCCACAGCTTATGCAATGCCCACATATTTCACTAAATGCAGTGTGTCCTCTCTCCTTGGTCGATACATCTTCACACCCACCTTGGAACACATACCACATGCTCCAGATTCTTGAAAGTTTTTGAGATCCTTCCACCACACCTACCTTACCTAGGTACCAGTCTTCCCCACCTATCTTTCTTCTATTCCACCCCTAAAGATAAAATCTATGCCCTGATTTGTTTTGAACTAAAGTTGTCCAGCTGTTAGCAAATCAAAGGTAAATTGAGCTGTCTGAGAACCACCATGAGATAAAACCGTGATGCATTACATTACAAAAAATCCACTACTTCATGCCTGACATCTTTTTGATACACAATGTTCCCTACCCAGAGGACCTCCTCGTTAGACAAAGGGCACTACACATTACAGGAATCCTTTTTCCAAAGGAGGGCCAGAATAAAGGGCAGCTCTAGAGATGAAGTCTCATAATAAAGAAATAAAAGCTACTTCTCTTGGAATCATTGTAAAGGGCAGCACATTCAAGAGATTTTATTTATAGGAAACCCAGTGAAACCCCTAGAACATCCACACTGACTTCCCTGAGCTCCTCAGATCCAGGTACACTGGGGACCCTGCAGAAGCCTTTTGAGCTGGGTTACTCTCAACAGAGAGCTTTTGGCAAGTTCCTGCAAATTCATTTTCATAATCATCGAGAAGAGGATCAATGGGAAAACCCTCAGCATATGCTTAGAGAAGAGAAAGACTCCGAAGAAAAAGGAGTTGGGGGGCAGGGGGGGAAGTCTTCATTTCTACCGTTTTTGAATGTTTCACGTTATTCCTTTGGGGTACGGGCACTACATCGAAACCAACCCCTCCATCTGATCTACCCCAGCTGCCTCCTGCATAGTCTCATGACAACACTGAAACCCCAGGCTCATCACTCCCTGCATGCCCAGCCCAGGGTTCAGTGCTTTGGAGAGGGGAGGCTGGCTTCTCGTTAGCAAAGGCTGGGAGATGGCATTATGTCAGCATGTCAGCGCCCTGGGAGCATGCAGTCACTCATGCACATCCCAGATTTCTGAGAGCAGGGGCGGGAGTTTCTTGTCCTGCAGCCGAAGGGCAAACACCTGCTCAGAGTGGACACTGCTCAGTGTCCGAAGACTGACCAGCTTCATCAACATCCGTGGAAACATCAAGCGGTCCTGCAGGGGCAAACAGACAGCTGTTAGTAAATTCACCTAAAACTCTGCTTAAAAAAATTACCACAACTGATGTTGTATTGTAGCCACAATCCTTACTTCCTCTAAACCCAGCATTCTCCAGGAGGATGCAGTGTGAAAGAACACAAGTAGTACATCATGTCCCAAAACTGCAGACTTTCCATGCTGGCTGAACTATGGAATATGATACAGGACAGCAGATTGTGACAGCTCACAAATCCTGCATTTACAGCTGCTATCTAAGAGCCCAGAAGGGACAAGCATGACAGTACAGGCAGCAAGAGACCGGTTACAGACAGTGCTGCAGGAACTCTGCCTGCATAAACACAAAATCCGCCCGCATCATCACTGGTGCTGTTCTGGTCAGGCACTTACATTTGGTCTGTTGATGCAAATGTAAGAATGAAGCGCTTCCACATAGGTGTGCTGCAGCCTCTCCACCAGCGACTGGTCCTGCACATTCGGTCGGTCTGCCAAAAAGCAGGTTAGAAGTAAGCAGATTAGAGTAGGCAGATTGCCACGGGCAGCTTCTGGATTTAACATCTCTGTCTAACCCCACTTCCTCCTGTGGTCTCTTCCCAAAACTTAATCTCACATTCACCCAGCACAGCCGAGAAATATACCCATGACACTGTGGCAGCTACGCCAGTTGCCTGTAACTATTCTTTCTCAGTGATGTTTACTGCACATTGGGAGTCTGATCTGACTCCTATAGAGGTGGGAGGTTACAGAGACCAAACACATTTACATAGTGCTGTTTGGGCTCATGTTCCTGTCCCAGAAAAAAGGAGAAGCTGCCTATTCGAGAGCAAATGGGAAAGTCTCTCCAGTAGTTGAGCCAGTTAGAAAACAGGAACAAAGAAAAACAGTCATTAATCAGGTCACAAGACAGAAGAGTAGAGGTGGCTTCTTGGCAAAGCCCTGTCCTGGCCTGGAGCAATACTGCCTCTTGCCCAGAGTATGTCTGCTTGTCCACTAGATGTCACTCATGCTGTGGGACCTGCACTACACCAGAGAGGTGCCAAGGACGTTAAGGGGGCAGTAAAATAGCAACTTCTAAATGAGGAAGGTAAATACTGGCTGATTTTTCTACACACCTCTCCAGCAGTGAGGAATTCGATTTCCTCCAGAAGTGGCACTAGAAAATTCAGAATATAATAAATAATATGCTCCCTTTATTACTAGACTCTATACATGCTCTATTACTCCTTTTCTGCTTGTAACATTCCTTCACTCAACTTTCTTTGCCCTCTGACTCACTGCTGCAGCTCTTCAGATCCTCCTGGCTTTTTACCTGCAGAGAAAATGTTGATGGCAATTAAAAGTGCATATTCAGCATCATTAAGCTGTAGCTCATTCATTCCCTTTGAGAACTCAAAGATGGGGTTAATGAACTCAAACTGCAGACCTGCAATAAACAGAAGAGAACAAGGTGAGGCAGTAACAATTGTCTCCCCTTTCTCCCCCTCCCTTTCATGGAAAAGGCTGCCAGAAATCCACTGCAATACACCAGGGAACGGGGAGGACAGACAGACAGGGAAAAACCCTTACATCATGCTCCAATGAATCTTCCCTTTACATCCACTACTAGTGAGCACCAGTAACAGTGGCTGAAGAGTCAGGTTCTAACTGTAAAATGACACTATTTCTGGGTTTTCCTAAAGCCTTAAATGCCCCACAGCACATTACTGGGCAACAGCTAAAGGAACACATGAGCTAAGTCCATCAAAACGTCAGAAGGTCACAAGCACAACATCTATATTGTCCACTCTCACAGCATCACCTCCTTCGCACCCAGTAGCCTTCACACTTCGAAAGAAAGCTTCAATCCCATGCTTCAGGTTCATCTCAAGTATGTATGAGCTGAAAATAAGTGGTTCCAAGAACTCTGAACTATGCCATTTCCTTCAGCTCGAAGAACTGGGAGACCTTTGGAACAGGCAGAGCCTGACCTAGGCTTCCAATCGCCTCATTTGATAAATGCAGTTAGACAGAAATGCACTGATATTTACTGCCATAACAGAGACCACTGTCAAATCAGGTCTCTTTGTGCTACGTAATCATGCTGAAAACTTCAGGCCTTTCCTCCAAAATAGCATCCAAGTTTCTAATTTCTGGCATTACAACTGCATCAGAGAAGGAGGAACAAAATGGAGGGAATATTTCTGGCTCCCTGCTTTTTGCCTAATAACCTGGAAAAAAGGCTACCAGGAAAAGTGTCAAAAAGAAAAGTTGTATATAAAAGCCATCTCAAGTATAAATAGTTAAATAGCTACAAAAGGAATAAAATAAAAAAACCAGCTGAAGCACAGCTAAAGTCTTGTTTTTAGAAACGCTGCAGATACACACTTCTTGTTACTTCAGCTGAAATTACACAACCTCATAGGTCCTGGAAAAATAGACTTCAGAGATCACAACACCAGAAGCTACCATATATTAAGATGATAAAATATCTAAAGCAGTCTGTGAGGATCCTCAGTGCACAGTACAGACTTCGTATCAACTGAAATGTATTCACAGTAATGTCATCACTCTAAGTGTCCATCAGATTAGTAAGTGATGCACTTGCAAAGGAGAGAAGACTGTGGTTTGAATTGGTATGATCTGACACAGCTCTAGCATCACGTCACATCTCTACAAGCAAGGAAGTTCACACCAACTGCTAGTCCTAGGTGGACACCTGCAGCAATATTTTCATGCTTTAGGAGTCCAGATTTTCCCAAGCAAACTGACACCTAGAAAAAGACATAAACTGAGCTAGTACCATACATTAAAAGCAAAAAAAACGGTTTGTGCGGCTATTGGTTTGGTCCTGTTCTAAACCTCTTACCTGACCCCATCAACTATTTTTCAGCTGCCCAAATTAAAAAGGAAAATATGTAAGAACACAAGACACTGGGGAGGAAGAAACACCTGTCTAATGCACCACCTGCTTTGGCGAAGTCATCCCGATTATAGCTCAGGTCCTTAAGAAAGGTGATGCTCTCAATCTCTGGATTGTAGCGCCGAGATGTCTCCAACAACATCACCTGAAGACAGTAATAAATATACTTGATTTGAAAGCAGGAAGAAATGTTACAACATCAATAATTTGCTGACTGTTGAAGCATCTTTGGAAAAAAAAAAAAACAACAAATAAAACCACTCCAGTTTCTCTGAGTGCCTAAAAATTCCAGGGTAAAGTCTGCTGCCATCCTTTGTGGTGTCTGCTTCTAGGAAATGGGAAATTCCTGCTTACCACTACAAAGGCACTCATTCTCTTCTTGTATAACCAAGCACTGCAGTATACAACCAGGCATCTTGCCAATATAACCTCACACTGCAGTAACGGTCCCATAGCTGAGGTCCTTCAGTCTGCCATCCTCAAAAAAGGGATGGAACTAGTCCTCTAGGTGGGTAACTCCAAATTCTTTCATCTCTGCTACTATGTACTGTGGTAGAGTCAAATCCTCACCTCTATGGTAGATGTCTTCAGCAAAGCGATCTGATCTTCCCTGGTGAGCTCCAGGAAGCCAGGTAATTGCTTGGCAAAGTCCACGATCTCTTGCACAGAGATAATTGCAAGTTCTGTAAAGTGAGCAAAACGCTGCTGCCTTGCTTCACGGTTATTTGGATCAGGAATCTGAGGCCATGGCTGTTGGAATGGGAAGAGACAGCATATACTTGTGAGAGATGGAGCCAAAGATGAAAGGTAAGATGAAGAGAACGAGGAAAGCAAATGACAACTTCAGAACATGATCCTTTGCTATTCTTTACAGAGCTTTAGCCCACAGATGCAATGCCTAAAGTAACTCTGTTCTCCCAAATATTTTACCTAAAATGCAACTCCCCAAACTTCACTTCTCTTATTTTGGGTACACTGATAGAGTTCTTACCGTCACTTTGAGCCTGTCTGTGAAGGAGCGCTGGTTGCACTGCTGCTGAGCAGCCACAAGCTTTTTTATCATGCTCAGCTGTTCCGGCGTCAGTTTGTGGGAAGGGCTTGGCGGATTTGGAGGGTTTGGACGCACCACAACTGTCCGAGCCTGATCGTCTTCCTGCTTCTTCAGTTTCTTCAGTCGGATCTGTTCTTCAGACAGAACATCTAAAGTAGGAATAGCCCATGATCAATCATAGGAACACAATGGAAACCACACCAAACAAAGGGTAATGTGCTGTGGATGGAGAGGCAGAGATCACCAGCTGCCTGTACCAGGCATAGCAGAGTGTACACAACACAGCCGACAGTGATACTTGTTTCTCCTTCTATTCCCTACTTCAAGTTGTTCCATTCCTTTCTTCTAATCATACTGTCATGTAAAGTGTTCACAAAAGGCAGAAGCTCCCCTCATGATGCCCTGCAGATCTCAGAAAAACAACAGTTACTTTCCCCATAAAGAAATTCCCTAAAATGTCATGTTACAACAGGTGCTCCCTTCATATGCCATGGCGTGTCCACTGTATTTTGTATTATCCTACTGTTGTGTCTTTTTCCAATATTTTTAATTTAACAGCTTGTGTCATTTCACCCTCTTCAAAAGCCAGACTCAGTCCTGGACGGAGTTTGAGAGTGAAAGGATAATTTGCTATAGAAGCCATCTGCAGCAATATCTAGAGCAGTAACATACCCCAAGATGAATAGTGGAAGAACAGCTTTGCATAAAATGTATGGAGGACCAACTGCAAGTCCTTCAGGAACAGGGTTAGAAGTGACTCCTTCAGTTGATAAGTCAAAGGAGAGATGTTATTTGAATGTAACATTGTAAGGAACAGAACTACTCAAAGGCATCTGCTCTACTGAGAGCTGATGGGGTCCCTCTGCCAGAGAAAGGGAAGCGCATCTTTTCTCACAGGCTTGCCAAGCTGTGAAGAGGGATTTCAACTAAAGCTGCCTAGGGACAGGAACCTCAATCCATCCCTCTCCTACCAGTCTGATGCCAGGGCCAGCAAGAGATGCCCAGAGCCTGGAGAGGGTATGCAGGTCAGCAGGAGAGCACCTGAAGAGCAGCACAATGGAATTCCTGCCACTCCATCCAGTAAGTCAGGTTAATCAGGAGCCCAGTTTAAATGCCTCTATGCAAATGCACATAGTATACGGAATAGACAAGAGGAGTTATAGACATGAACACACCTGCAGGGCTGTGATCATACTGGCATCACAGAGACATGGTGAAATTAATCCTCTAACTGGGGTGTTGGAATGGAAGGATACAGGCTCTTCAGGAAGGACAGGGAGGGGAGACAAGGAGGAGGTGTCACTCTCCAAGTCAATGGCCAGTTGGAGTGCATGGAGCTCTGCCAGGGGATGGATGAGGAGCTGACCAAGAGCTTATGAGCCAGGATTAAAGGGAGGGCAGGGACAGGTGACATTATAGAGGGGGTCTGTTACAAGCCACTTGATCAAGACCAAGCAAAGGAGGCCCTCCATCAATAGACAAGAGCAGCCTCACATTCACAAGCCCCAATCCTTAAAGGAGACTTCAACCATTCCAATATGTGTAGGAGGGACAACACAGCACAGAGGAAGCAGTCCAGGAGGCTCCTGGAATGTGTTGATGATAACTGTCTTCTGCAAGTGACAGAGGAGCCAGCAAGGAGAGGTGCTATGCCCAACCTTGTTATCACCAACAGGGGACAACCTGGTGGGGAAGGTTAACCTCAAGGGCAGCCTGGGCTGCAACGACCATGAAATGGTGAATTCCAAGATCGCTGGAGCAGCAAGGAGGGTGCACAGCAAGTTCACTGGCCTGGACTTCAGGAGAGCAGACTCTGGCTTCTTCAGGGATCTGCTCAGCAGAGTACTATCAGATAAAGTGCTGGAGGGAAGAGGAGCCCAAGAAAGCTGGTTAATATTCAAGGGTCACCTCCTCCAAGCTCAGGAGCAATGCACCCTTGTCTCTAAATTGGAATAGCATGGATTTGACAGAAGGATCACTTGGAGGATAAAAAAATTGGTTGGATGGTCACACTCAGAGAGTTGTGGCCCATGGCTCAATGTCCAGATGGAGAGCAGTGACGAGTGGCGTTCCTCAGGGGTTGGTATTGGGACCGGCACTGTTGAACACCTTTGTCAGTGACACAGGCAGGGGAACTGAGCACACCCTCAGCAAGGCCGCTGACAGCATCAGGCTGTGTGCTGTGATCGACACTCTGGAGAGAAAGGAAGCAGAAAAGGAACTGATTGGAAAAAAAACCCCCTCTGTATCTTCAGGAACAAAGATAAATAAACAAAGCTTAACTTTACAAACAAGACTTTAAAAGTGCTGAAAGATTCTTTGGCCATTTTTTTTTTTTATGCACAGATAACATAGGAAACAGAGGAGGTTGTAATGAGGTGGGGGTTAGTCTCTTCTGCCATGCCCACAGTGAGAGGACAAGAAATGGCCTTAAACTGAGACAGGGGAGATCCGGATCAGGTATTTAAAAAAATCATCTTTGCTAGGACATGCATTGGAACAAGTTGCCCACGGAGGTGAGGGAGTCACCATCCCTGAAGGTGTTTAAGAGGCATCTGGATCTGTGCAGGGTGATATGGTTTAGTGGTTTAAGGGTTATACTGGTACTGCTGGGTAGACATTTGGACTTGATGAACTTAAAAGATCTCTTCCAGCCTTGATGATTCTATGATTCTATAGCTGCTACACAGAAAAGCAGGCCCTAAAACTGAACAAGTATGTAACTGCACTTCTTAAAAGAATCATGTTAAACAAAGACAAGAACTGGAGAGCTACTCTAAGACAGCATTCTTGGGATTGGAAGGACAGACAAAGAATATAACACAGTCAAGCTGAGAGTAACCTTTATCCCCAACTTCCAGCAGGGAGGATGTGTGCACAGGTACATGCACCATGCACAACATTTACAATTCTAACAGCAAAGGCATTCAGTGCAATTACCAAAATAAGGGGGATCTGTAAGATTACAGAATGCTACTTACAGTGTCAGTTTAAGGAGGGAAGTAATTGATCCAAGTGATTACAGTCCCTCATCTTGGGACCCAGATGCAAAAAAAAAAATTATCTGGTAAAATGTTACTTGGCTATTAAAGAATCTTGAAAACTGCCCATGTGCAAGCTCCTACACCATGCTAAATTCAAAGCAATCTAACTTATTTGGTTTGCCAGGAAGGAATTATTTAACCTCATGGTTCACACTGGCTTAAGAACAATAAACTGGCCATGAATAACTTCAGTCTGGGAATTAGAAGAATGTTTCCAGCAATTACTAGGGGGGAAGTTCTGGAATGACCTTCCAAGTGAAACAGCTGGAGGAAAAAGCCCTCAGTTTCTGTCAAAACTAACAAGGCAAATTTGCAGTGGGGATTACAGCGTCAACAAGAATTGCCAAGTTCTTGATAATAACACCAAGATTCCTTTTGACCTAATTTTCCTGAGCTGTCTTCAACACAAAACAATGACTAAATGCAGAAACATACTGAGGCTCTCTGTATCTACCTGCAACAAAAGAGAAGCAAAGTGAACAAGTGGTCTTACTGCATTGCTTTTCAAATACATCTGTTTTGTTGCTCTTGGGAACGGAGCAATGGGGTAAAGACAGCATATGTAATGCTGACACAAACCAGTGAGACAAAGATACTGACGTGCTACGCTTCATGCTGAAAAACTGAACAGCATGTCTCCTAGCTCACTGGGACTAAATTTTTGCAGAATTATAAAATGTTTCTGAAATAGCCACTGTTCCTAGCTGTTCTGGGTGCTGAATGTCAGAAAAGAAGACTTCACACAGATCTAATATTCATTGAGCATTCATTCAGTCAGTCTTGATGAGCAAAGGGATAAAACCTGCATGCCTTGGCCAAGGAGGGCTGTTCCTGATATCCAAGCAGAAATATTGGTAAGTATTCAGAAACAGCAGCCTTATGGCTTGTGTGACAAAAATAGCAGAGTTCACTAATGGGGGCAATGAGATCAGCTCTTGCACAAACACAGCTGCAGTACTGTGGTGCTGCCCCTTGACCTCTTTCGCAAGCTCACAGTAGGAAGCGAAGAGAAGTGCCTGTTGTTCAAGGAGCACGGTGACCAATCTTACAGTCCTGATCACAAGCCTGACTTTACTGACACACTTTACAGCTTCCTGAAGAGCATGTGAGTCTTTCCTCTGCCGGCATATTCCACGAGTTCTTACAAGGAATAAAGCAGGGCTGAGGCTCTCAGCACACCAATGGTGTTCCACTAACAGCCTCACCTCCCCACGCGATCCTTGCTCTCAGTGACTTCCCACGCACATTCCAACACACAGCCTCTGCGTGGCTTCCACGTCCCCCCTCCCCAAGCACTCGCACTGCCCCCTGCCTTACAGCCATCGTCCCCACAGCCCTCCTGTCCCGTGCCAAGCCCAGTGCCCGCACTCACACTGCTCCCGCATGCCGGCCTCCTGGCACTTGCGCAGCCGGCACTCCTGGCACTTGCGGCGCATGTACATGTCCATCTCGCACTTGCCGCCGTTCTTGCAGACGTACTGCGCGCCCTTGATGACGCTGCGGCGGAAGAAGCCCTTGCAGCCTTCGCAGCTCAGCACGTTGTAGTGGAAGCCGGAGGCCTTGTCCCCGCACACGCTGCACACTTCGTTTCCCAGCATCTTAGGGGCTGGGCCCTTCTTCCGCTTCAAGGGGGGATTTTCTAAGGAAACGAACGGTAGCGAGGAAAAAAACCAAAAGAAAAGAAAACCCACAGACATGAAGGAAGGGTGGTGTTTGCAGCTGACTGCCCCATTCCTGACAATAACCAACATCCCCACTCAAACCCACTATCTCCCAGGCACATGGATGAAAATATCAAGTCTCCCTTTTCACACACACCCCTTCTGGGCAAGTGAGTCTTCTGTAACAAATTTACTGACATAATCCACAAGGTTCCACCTCAACTATATAAGCAAATATAGCTCCACACTTGTTCCCTTCTGAAACTGAGTGAAAGAGCCAAAACATGCTCAGGCCAAGCGCTCTTTTGCACTTTCCAATTACAGTTAAGTTACCAATGTGAGAAAAACCTACAAAAAAGTTAAGCTGAAATCCAAGATTGTACAGAAAGTAAATTTCTTCAGAACTCAGCTCCAGTTCTCTTAATTTTATTCTCTGCCACACTCACGCACAAGAATAAGGAAAAATGTTTCCTCAATTCAATAGTGACAGAAAGCCAGTGCTGAAACTGTGACCCTACAAAAACTAGACTGAGCACGCAATCCCTGTTGCTGGAACATTTAGGGAAACTGTCGAGACAGAAGACAGCAGTTTGTGGAGTTAGGGGCAATAAGCAGACAAGCAGTACACTTCACAAGCTCTGTGAGCCTTCGGAACCCTGAGGCCATCATTTCCTCTTCAAGAAGAGTGCTCCCCACTCCTAAAACTGAAACACTCTCATAGCAACAGTTCATTTACTAAAGCTTGTTCTGTCTCAAACACGGGGCCTTCACAACTGCTTCACATTTCAGATGGTCTTGTGCAGCAGCTCCCAATTCTTCCTACATCACTCTGATAGATCTTATCAGCGGCTCTGCATTCTGAAAACATCTTTGGTCTGCTCCAACACATCTCACCTTAAGCATTCCAGTCAAATGCTTGCCGATATTATATGTGCATTCCCTCCCTATTAGTGCTCTCTCTTTTCCCATCCATTTAATTCTAGCTGTGTTGACATCTGATATTCTACACAGCTCATAGTGCAGGTACTTTTCTGTATGTCAGGTATTATAGATTCTTCTATGGCAGCTGTAGTAAAGATGTCTTGCTAAGTCTCCAGATTATGTTTAGATATGCCTGGAAAGCCTTTACACTGGAGTTAATGCTTAGTTTGAAGGACAAGGCCGCTGCATTTCTTGATCAGCATCAGGGTTACAGTGGCATGTCTCAGTTTTGTACTTACTGTTCCAATACTTCTACACTTACTTGTGTTCACATTTACTGTTCTGCTCAAATTCCTGAAATAACCAGTTTTAGGTCAGTCTCAGAAATTACTATTGGTGTTCCTCACTACAAGTTTTCAGCCATAAGTATCTTGGTGTTGATTTTCAATCCCACTGACTTTACAGAGGCCTGGAGGTGACTCATTTTGGCCTGCACGTCTCATTGCAGATTGGACAGCAAAAAAATGTCATCAGAAAGGTTACATTTCTGATATTCGGCTCTCTTGTTCAACTATATTTCTCTTCACACAGTATATTGCCAAATAAAGATTATGCAATGCCTACAGTTATTTTTACAGTTATTTCAGATTACTTAGTATAAACACATGTAATGGCAGACTAACTGGTATAACAACTTTGCTGAAGCCTCAAGTGATGTTCATATGCTTCTGAGGAACAGCAGAGTAATCCAATGACTTCCACAGATAAATCTGTCCATCTTTCGGGTTTCTTAGCTGTCTTTATGACATTACATAAAGATCTTATTACCTTTTCTATAATTGCTTTATTGAGACAGATAAGCTTAATCTTTGATCTATGCAAATTACTTTCCATCTCTGAACATGAAGCATTTTAGTTATATAGATGATTATTGTTATTTTCTGTAGTCAAAAATAACATAGAAATAACGTAAGATGTATAAAGCATGAATGCCATGTCTGAACCTTTAGCTTTCATTAGGGTAGGGTCCTCCTTCCTTGGTAGATACCCGCCTTAATAAACATCTTCCACATTTTGTGGCTTCTTACATTTTCAAAAGGAACCCATCTACCAATTGCTTTCTTCTCAAGCCCTCAAATCCATTTTAAGGACTTTTATTGGGTTATCTCATATCACCTTTTAACTACTCTGTTTCTACTCTGCTGATGAGCCCTCATTCAATGTTCAGATTATCTCTTCGTCTTATATCAAGATTGCCCATTGCCTCATTGCTGAGAAAATACATTAATTTGTCATATTTTCATTAAGATGATGACCCTATGCACTTGTGCTTTCCCTTTTTTTTTCCTGTTACCTGTCCAGAGATGTTATACTATCTTCTTAGAACTTGAAAGTGTAGGAGTGTGGCCATAAGCAGCAGCTTTAACTATAAAGTCTCAGTTCTATGTCTGATATTCTTCATCCTCAGTTAACATAAGAAATACATAGAGAAACTCCTACTGTCTTCTCATTCTGTGAATCTGCAAAACACGACCATTTCTTTGTACCACCTACCCTTGCTGGATTGTCACCTGTAGTAAAGATTTCTTGTTCAGCAGCTTTTGATAAGGCTAAAAAAATTAATTAATTTACTGCCACAGACCTAACCTCTGGAAGGTCAAATAAGCAAAATATTCACCACATTTACCAACTACATAAACCCAGTCTGCAGCTATCAATAAATGACTCTATTCTTGGACATCATACCTGAGAGCTTCAAGCACAGTAGAACTTGTCCTAAAATTTTGCCAAGTATCAATTCTGCTTGCAGCTGAAAGAACTGATATCCTTTATCTTACATGGATTTAGTAAGAATTTTTGCATACCTGCATGCTCAGGGGGGTTCTCTGAGCCAGGGAAGAGCGGAAGCCCTTCCTCCTCCATCTCAAATACACTTGCCACCCTCTTCCCATGATCCTGCGTGCTGAGTTGAGTGGGACCCATGGAGGCCACACAGGAAGAGCTCGCTAAAATCTCATCGCTGCAGCATTGTTTCTGCCAAGCAAGGGGCCACAGACATCTATCTTCAAAGGCTTTAGTTTCTCTCTTCTACTGAAAGTCAGGAAGTACCTGTGGAAAAAACAAACAGATGCAAAAGAGGCAAGAGTTCAACTATTGAGACCATTAACTTCCAAAATCTGTTACAAGCTGTATCACAAGCAAGCTTCAAGATTTCATTTCCGTAATTAGCTTTGTTTTATCAATGTTTATACTCCTGAAACGCGGTATTTTAACAAACTGTGGTAAAAGGTACGAGACTAGCATATCCAGGTGCAAAACTATTCTTTCATTGCCAACAGTTTTACCAAAGCAGGACAAGTCTTCATTACTGCTAACACTACCAGAGCATTTCATCCCTGATCTCTCCAAGTGTGTAAGAGGGAAATTCCTGGCATTATAACCAGTAGCCTTTGTTAAAGCTCCCAGTAACAAACAGCTCAGTGCTGCCAGCTGCCCTGAATTTTTGGTGCATGTATGGCAGAGCATATAGAAAATTAGAAAAGAGATTTTTCATACAATTATTTAGCAGACTACAAAACATCAGATTTGCCTCTTACTATCAGTATCCAAAGACTGTGACAAAGGTTGATGCTGCATCAAAAAAAAGGATGACAAATCCTCCCCTCACCTACATCAAGAAATTGAAAGGCAACATCCTACCTATGGGAAATGGCAATGATGCCATTCACAGGAAATGGATTCACCACCAACCTTCTGAGGACACCCTTTTTTGGAACCTAGAAACCATACTGAAAAGCATCTTCATTATACAGCCCTGATTCCACTACAGAACCTGAAACCGGAAAGCAAATCCAACCACTTTTTGGAAAAAGCCCCACCCGCACAGAAAAAGACCCAACTTGTTTGATCACACAGATTCAGTGAAACTGATGCAAATTGTGAATGTAAACACTCCTAATCTGATTGAACATCAGTTGATCTTAACTCAGTGATTTACCTATGCAAGCTAAAGAGATTAACTGATTTAAAAAGCAACTACATGAAAGGCCTGTACCAGTGTGAGTGATTGAGTTCAGGACTGGAAGCCTATCAGTCCCTGAAAGACAGGAGGTGACAAAGCTCTGAAGCAGCCCAGATACAAGAGCATCAGGCAAGCAGGGGCATGCCTCACACACAGTAATGCTGACCACGAAGAGGCAGAGAACCACTGTCCCAGGTCCCTTCTTTCCTCCTGGATATTTGGAGCAGACCACACAACTTTTCTTAGAATGTCGGAAACAAAGACGAAAGCAATGCTTCCACAAACAAACCCCCTCCCAGTACTCTGAAACAGGCATCAAGCATAAAAGCAAGTCACACTGTCAGGCCTGCTGAGCTCCTGTCATCTCCAATTACACTGTGGATGCAGGTGTTAAAACCCACAGGGCACATTAATTCACGTGACCTTTGTAAACACAGCCTCAGACTGCACCAGGAATTCAGAGTTCCCTTCCCTGAGGGAGCTGGAGAAACAGACTATCTAGGATAAAAGCAGAGACAGCAAATACGAAACTTAAAGCTACAGACATTCCTACTATGGGAGACTACAACCTAACCAGTGTGATTTGCAACCAATTCAAAGAAACTCACGGTCCTCAAAGGAACCATGTGGCTACCACAACCAACTTTTGGGTTTTTTTAAAGTCTCCCCAGGAAATCTTGCAGAATCTGAAAATCTTGTGGAAGCAGCATAGAGCATCAGATGGAGATGAGAACTTTAGTGTAACAAATCCAAACCTAACTTGTATTCCTAGTCCTAAGCTCCTCACCAATGCTGACACAGATGTCTCTGGACATGTTTGGGCATGAAACAAGAAAGCTGAGCATAAGCCTCTGCATCTCCACATTTCTTTAAACCACGCAAAAGACTCACTCAAAGATTAATTATTGTGCAGAATGAATCACCAGCAGCACCACTGCAGCAATTTTTCAAAGGAAGAGTCTGATGCCCCAGCTGAGGGACTGAGTGACAGTGCTCAGGCCCAGGCCTTCAGTTCAGTGACCCATTCTTAGTGCATCCCAGCCACAACTGAAACTTATTCCAGAAAACAAAAGAGGAGGGTACAGTCCGATGGGATTTCAAAACTGTGTGATCTGCACAACAATGACTGACACTGCAAGAGTGAAACTTGCTGTCAACAACACATCTGGAGCCCAAAGGGGAGTGTCTGAGAGACTGCAAGCTACCAAGAGGGAAGGGAATGTACATCCATGAATACATCCAGGACACGGCAACGGCAATGGATAAGCCACTATCTGTGCTGTAGCCACTATCTGTGCTGTAGAACTACTCAATGTTTTCCTGCTATGTGCACCAGCCTCCAACCTTCCCAAAACAGAAAGGACCAGACAGAAAAGGTTACTTGTCTTCTCTACTCCTAAGACAGAGCTTTTTTGCTTTTTTTTGGTAGGTGCAATAACAGTTGCAGGCTGTGGAAAACTGACCTAATTGTGAACAGCAGCACTCTGGTGCTAGGTAAAGAAGCCTAAAGAGCATTTTCCTAACATGCACACAAGTGAGAGGCTGTATGACTAGGCCTGAGACTTAGTGTTCACAGAAACGCACGAGGATTGTTTTGACATGACTAAAAATCTTGTCTAGTTCTGTACTAATAATCACGTTATTAAAGACTCACACCTTCCCATTTGTACCACGACTTCAACCAAAAATGCAGAAAGGTGATGCAAGCCATAACTGCAAGAGGGAACACAGTCTTCTTGACACAGTCTGCTGTGCTGCCTCCCACTGTCTGTCTCAACTCCTTCAGTTTTAGAAACCAGGACTGGCCATGTGACAAAAGATGAAGCAATCACTTCTCTCTAACGCAGCATCTTGAACAGAGTAACCTGATGAGCAGACATACATGAGGAAACATGTAGAGATGAAAGGGTGATGGAAACAAATTTCTGCCAGCCCTTCACGCCACCTATGTCTCAAATTCGACACTAAACTGAAATGTCGCCATCAGCTTCACCCTCCTCCATTTCTTCCATCTCTCCTTCCTTTCTGAGGCAACAGAACAACTCAGATACTGATGGTCTCCAGGTTAGCAGTCTTAAAACAAAGCACTGCTTTTTTCAGAGACTAAAGGTGGCAGCCCTGGCTCTGGCACCTCATGCTAAACGCTAGAAATATTCATCACTTCCTCCAGCAACACTCTCATCCCATTCCCTCAGTTGGGTCCTCTTCTAAGCCAACTGAAGCACTTACACACTCTTCCAGAAGACTTTGATCTGACCTGTCATCAACAGACTAAACTACAGAATATACCAAACTATTGTCCCACATTCACGGAGGACAAGTAGAGGAGATACCATTGGGCAGCACAGCTCATAAAGAAACCAAATGAGCCAGATGCAGTTACTGTGACACTTCTGCTAGACAGTGCTGTCCTCTCCCTTGTATTCCTACTTTGGCGCCTTCCATGAGGAGTTTAGGGACCAGGAACCAGACCAGATGCAAGCATATCTCTGAAGAAACTGTACTGTGTAACACATGAATAATCAGAGGAATAGTACAACAAGCCCTTTACCTCCAAATAATGGATGCTCAGAGCAAAGAGTAGCATTTCAGGAAGTTTGTTCGAGTCTCTGTGATCCTTCAAAACAGGATTTATTCATCACAGTCCTGGCCCTGTAAATTACACTACCCTACAGTTTCTGCCAAGGCAAAAATATGTAGCTAGGTTTCAGTACTGTAATGAATCACAAGCATGCACTCTGCAGCATGTCAGCACCAGCAGAAGAGACCTCACGTTTGTATACATATGCTAACATGACTGTGCTCACTGTGTGTCAACAGGACTGCACCTCTGTGCATGCGCCTTAATAGGCTGTTAGGGAACAAACGCATCTGACAGGAAGGGCTGTCTCTCAGAGGTAACTAAAGCAGGGATATAATTCGGCATTTTGGCTTCTAATGTGTTCTGACATGCAATACAGATTCACATGGGGTGCTAGCATTTATCTCTGAAAGCTGGGCCCAGGGCAGTGCAAAATGACCTCTGTCAAAACCTAAATGCACAACTCACACAGTGATGATGCTACCTTGGGTATCAAATGCTGGCTGCAGATCTAAATTGCCAAGAAAAAAACCCCACTTGTTAGACTGAGATTTCATGGGACTCTACAGCACCAGCAGAGAACTAAGGCCCTTGAGAGGCACCACTGTTCCAATCCTTTCATACAGAGTAACCATATTTTGTGACCTAATGCTCTTCCTATACTGTGTCTGCTGTAGCAGACAGAGTATTTTCACAAATCTTCCCTAGGATCTTGGTACTATCTTGTAGCTGATTCAGAGAAACAAAGATTATTCCCAGCTCACGTTGGCTCATTAGTCTTCCTTCCCTCTACATCATCACATTTCTCAAGAAATGCTGAAACAGATAGCAGGTCTATGAGTGAGGCAAAAGTATACACATAACAGGTTTCAATTAGGAAAAGGTTGAAAAATACACCCTGTACCTTTCAAGACAAAAAATGAATCTGTCACTTTGAAAATGAAGTAATATTATATGTGAAAACTGTCAAAATTTGTGTGGAAAAATAATAACCTTGACAATGGCAGGGACAAACCACAAAAATGCAAAATGTGAAAAGCAGTGCAACAGGATACTGCGTAAAGAATAATTTTGAACAGTATGTTTACAAAGAATGGAAAAAAAACAGGTCTGCAACTCTTAGGGAACAGACTAGCTCAGTGCCCTGCTGTAAATCCCTCTCTCAGAGAACTGCAGGGACACATTTTGAAATCGCATTATCCATTTTGATCTCCCAGAAGCATGAAGGCAACCACAAACTGGAAAGAGTTTGCAAGCCACCATCAGTCCCAAGCTGATAAAGAAAAGCTACAGCCTCCTAATTGCTTTCATTTGCTGTCTAGCTAAGCTTCAGCTGGCCATGAGCAGCAGTCCAAGATTGCAGCACTGTTCTATGAGCCTTTTAAGTTGGTGCCACCACGGACAATCATGCAGAAGAGTCCTACAGGTCGCTCCCAACTGCGCGGCTGCATTCTGGTCTCTTGCCCTCAAGTAAAGGCACAGCCCCCTCTTATTGCCCCCTCTCCCTCCCTAGCTCTGAGTTTCAGAGCCTGCCTCCCCCTGTCCCCCACCTTACTTTGGGTTCTACTCCTACTGCTGACCAACTCCTTTATTATCCATAACTTTGCTGATTCCTGGCATGGCCTTTGCCCAGGCATTTGTCTCTCCCTTTGAAGTGGGCTCACTGCAGCATCCAGCTCTCACTGGGTTTAGTTTGGTCTCAACACAAGGCACGCTGTCTCCTACTCAGGTCAGGTATGGAAACCACAGCAAAGTTCAGAGAACAGCAGAAGTGACTAACAGCTGAAAAGATTAAAATAAACAAATGTATGTCACTTGGTTGAAAGAGTACTGGGAAGAGAAGAAAGTTGTAACAATGGTGTTTCCTGAAAGGTGTCACTCTGAAAGACACTATGCTGAAAACAACACTGAGAAGGGAAAATTGGCTATTACAGAACAACACCCTAAAGCTAAGTGCTGGGAGACTGGAAGTCTCCGTATCTTTCCTTACAGAATTACACCTTATAATTACAACCAAAATGCAAAGAATTCTATGGACATTTCTGAATCTGAACTTAATATGACTTATCTATTCTGTGAGTGAAGATTGTCTGTTATAAACAAGCAATGGTAGCAACACAAGTTCCAAGCCAGTTTCACCCCACATCAGGCAAGAAGGAAGATAGGACTGAAACAAGTGAACAAATGGGTTAGCAAAATGAATTAGAATCTTAAGGCACAACTGTATGACCAAACATAATGCAATAAATCAGGGCAGAATAAGTCTAAAGTACTACTGCTTGCTAGAAAGTCCAAACAACCAAACTTGCTCCTTGTCCATGATCTGCAGAGTACAAGATTTGTTTCTTTCCTGCAGGACCTGCAGACTCCCTCATTTTGGAAATAAGGCTTCCCAAATTTTAAATCAGATGACGACAGAAGATGCTGACTCCAGTCCCACCCAGGAAACTACAGGCTCTGCAAAGCTCACCTCTAACAGCAACTGTTTGGCAAGTCAGCTCTCTGGCTCCCATGCCTCATCCAGCAGCAGATGCTCCCTGCTCTCTCACCTGCCTCTCATTATACCTTGCCTGGCAAAGGCTGAGGTTTTGGGTTTGCCCTTCCCTTCAACTCTTGGTTTCTGCCCGATCAAAGAGAGCCATGTCAACATAAGGAGCAAGAGGAAAAGAGATTATACATGTGACTACTTTCAGGGTGGATAAGACCCTGAAATGGGCTGTGCCTTTATTTTTCCTCCCTCCCTCTCTCCCAACTGCCAGATGTCCTTGGTTCTGCAACGGAGCAGAGGAGAAAGGAGATGGGGTTACTGGAGTTCATTCACACTGCACACAAGGCTGCTCTCGCCTCTCTTCCTGTTTGCAAGGAAGTATTAGTCCCTCTGACAAAGGCAGACAGAGAGAGGCAGACAAGTGGACAGGGGAAGAGGGAGAAGAAGGGGGAAAAGAAGAGAGAGAGGGAAAGGAAACACGGAGAGAGAGGGAGGGAGAGAGAGAAGGAGGGAGGGAGAGAGGGAGGGATTATGGTAAAAAGATAAGACTTTTCCCTGGTTAATGAACTGGAAATGAGTAACAAGTGATATCAGGAGTGATGTAGCCACCTTGCTGTCATGAAATTCCTTTAAAAGGCCATTCACACAAGTTCCTTTGAACTCTGGAAAACAACACAACCCTGATCCGAGTAAAAAAAAAACTCTAGCCTCTTCTAGGCTTTCTACTGTCACCTCAGCTTTCAAGCTGCTGGCTAACCTAGAGTACAGCCACCTCAGGAATAGCCAAAACCAGGGCATGCACAGGCTTACAGCAAGGAAGATGTGACAGCAGCAGCATCCCTCCATCCTCCCCTCCCCTCCAAGACATCCTGTAAAATGACAAGTCATCTCTTCTCAGTTCTGTCTGGCCAGGTGAACTGAGAAGCCAGTGTCCCAACACGGGGAAGAGACAGAACACAGCCACTTTAGAGGGACACCAACTTCTGCAACACCCACAGGGATGAACATGAGCAGAACTTGATCTTTGTAGCTGAACTGCAATAATCCCCCATGTCTGGCTAGGACTCCAGCTCACTGACAGCTCAACATCATTATCTCAGCACCGACCTTCAGATGGCAGGAAGCACAACTGAGTCTTTGATAGGGGCTTCCTACAGGAAAAATCCCATCTGTGCTCCTCCTAGGAAGATGAAACACTCAAAGCAGAGCAGCTGCCCCTTCCTGCTAGCAGAAAAGCAAAGGGCAGCTCTGTGCCACTTCTTGGGAAGAGGAAGAGAGGGAATCCAGCCTGGGGCCTTGTCCACAGAATATATCAGCATTAACGACAATAGCAATTTTTCCCCATGGAAAGTCACTTTAAATTGGCAACAACATTCTTTTGCCAGTAGCACTCAATTTCTCCAAGCAAATTTAGCTATTCTAGCAGCAAGTCTTTTCCTCTTGCACATCTAAATGTATCCATGCAAAGGTGGTTTTGGTTTGCATGTCTGTTTTTCTTTCTAGGGCCCCTGTATTGGCTAACAGTGCCATTCCTTCACATTTCTAATCACAGCATCAGATACACACACCACCAACCAAAAAAAAAAAAAAAAAATCAAATGTGAAAAGTATTCAAGCAACCAATAAAACTTCCTACTATAAAAGAATCTGCTAACTAACAAAATCTCCCTTTAGTTTGGAAAATTAAAGTTGAGATGTTTGCAGCTCATTATTCCTGCTGCTGACCAGCTCTTACAAACCCTTCATGCAGTGACAGCTCATCACATTCTACTTGAAGGCCAAAAATGCAATCTGACCCCACCACCTTGGTTTCTTTACAAATGCCACTGCATGACATCATGGAAAGCAGGACCACAGACTCAGTTTCTTTCTGGATGCCTTCTCTATATTTACTCAGCCATCAATATCTTGTTCTGCACAATTATACATAGCAAAACATAACAGTCAGGCATTCTTTGAAGCCACAGTTTTAAAACCCAGAGTTTCCTTTGTCTTCCCAGAGAACAGAGTTTAAAAGAGACAAGAAATAATACTCAGTGTCACCGAGATCAGAAGTCATGACAATGACCAACTAGTCCCAAAAAGCTGGGGTTTTTTTAAATGGGGCTTGCATAGAGGGTGGAAGTGAGTGGGGAGAATTAGAGAAGCCTCTGTCTTCAATAATTGTGGACCTTCTTCGGAACACCACATTACAGCCAAAAACTCCACCATGGATCCTACATTCCTCCTTTATGACCCTTAGTCCCACAGATGTTATAGCCCTGCTTCAGGGAAACAGGAGTCTGACTCATGGCAGATCTGAGAAGTCATCCCAATGCTATTTCCAATCTGAAGCAAGAGACCAGAATTAGGAAAAAAAAAAAAACTGAATAGAAAAAAAGAAAAAAATGAGACAAGCAAGAATGAATACCCAAAATAACATCCTGGAAGTAGAGATGCCAGGGAATTAGGCTACACCTAGTCCATAAGGAATAAGAGGACCAACTAGATTATGTCTAGAAAAGAACACTGCAGGCCTTTTTTCTGCAGGTAGAAAATGATAATGATAAATAATCCCACAACATACTGGGGGTTTTTTTACCTGTTTCCTTAAAAAACTATTTCATCTCAACTATGCAGTAAGGGAACAATATTTCATGATTCATGCCTATTCTAGCCAAGCACCTTTATCAGCAAGCATCACAAAAGGGAAATCTCCTCAGCTCCCCAGGCTGTCTCAGAGCATCTCTTCAACACAGAACCTCAAACTGCTGTTGACTCCTCTGAGCAGGAACATGGCACAGTCCATTCACAGCACTGAGCTACTAAAACAGATAAAGGGAAAAAAGAAGCAGCTGCACCATTTTACCAGGAAGACAAGATGACAAAAGACACATAAAGCCATATGATACATCACAGCAAAGCCAAAAACAGAAACAAAAAGAGAACTTAAAGGCCCTCAACTCCTATCCCTTGTCCAGACCACGTTCTCTTTCAAACTGGTCTTCTCCATCCTCTACCAGCTATGAAATTAGAGAACATGAAAAATAGAGGCAAGAGGGGAAAGAACAGAAGGGGAGGGTTGCTTACAGCAAAATTGTTCATTTTTCTGACTTCCTCCTTTTCTCCCACCCCAGGAATACTTCCATCGGCATGCTGCACATCACCTTAAGGAATACAGGATTGTTTCTGGGAAACAGCCTCTTAATAATGCCTCTATATAATGCTTTGTACCCAAGCACCATTCCACCCAAAAGCATCAATCAAAACAAATACTACTGCTCACAGGCAAACCAGAAATACAGTACTGGATTGCAAAACAAGCAGAAAACTCATTAAGATTCCCTTCAGGGCAGTAGGGGAAAAGCACTGATTCCCATTCATAGAAGTATCATCCCTAGATGTAGCACAGAGGTCAGGAAGAAATTACAGTACTACAGAAATATCCATATAAAGAACACATCAGAGGGACATTGAAACAGAGTTTTAAACTGCTTCAGAGTAAGCTTGACTGTTAGTCTATTTCCCACTCAACCACCATCAGGGATATATTTTGTCAGGTTTTGCTAATATTGCTCTTAGAAGAGCATGAGGAGAGAGGCAGGGTTGCAGATGTACATATCCAAACCTAGATCAGCCAGAAGACTGTACAAAGCAATAAAGGAGACCAGAAGAGCTGCCAAGAAACACAGTGAAGACTGGCAAAGGGGGTTAGGTCAGAATAAAGGACTATTAAGAGCTTTGTTGCAAAGTAAACTTGCCCTTTTGACTACTCTTCTGGATTCTGGCCTCTATTTCTGCTTTGGGGATCATTGGAATTGAACCCTCACAAGGTACAGTATCAACACAATAAGGAGGACTTTTCTGAATTTTATAAACCCACCAGGCAGAAGCTAGGAGGGAAGGGTTAAAGGTCTGAAAGCGAGAGAAAGAGATCTGTGTGACAGGAAGGGAGCATGTGAGAGGGCGTGTGACAGGCTGTATAGCAGAATGTGTGTGTAGATCTCATTCCCTCTGAGGCTCTTGGCCAAATGCGGAGCTGAACTTTCTGCAGACTTTGTCCTGCCAAGTCATGTTCCCTTCTCACACTGCCTGACATCACCACAAATACTCAGCTGGAAAACAGTCCAGAGCCGGACAGAGTCCGCCGCTCCAACACCAGCCAGTGAAATGGCTGCACTCACAGCACACCCACCAGACGGGAAAACAGAGCCACCGACCCTCCTTGCAGGTTGTCTCCAAGCACCCAGGAGGCCTCACCCTCATCCATGCAGAAAGAGCCCTACGAAGGCACAAAGACACCAGAGGTGCTAACAGATCAATGTTTTCCTACTGCCCCAGTAACACAGCACAGAACAGACTGAAAGTCTGCACAAAGGCTCTAACAGAAAAACGCACAAGAACATAACCATCAGACCGTCTGAGTTTGTCACAAGCATCCTGCTGCAAGGAGTGCAGTCCATTATTCCCAACTCTGGTACAACCCTGCCACAAGAAGGGAGCCATTACACATCACCCATAGACAAATGAGAAGCCAGTGATCCTGCAAAGACTGATGCTCCAGCAGGGTCTGCATGAAGCCAGCAAGCAAACATTATCCTGTCAGAGCGCTCCTATCAGCTTGACTTCTCAGAAATAAATGCGAATCCAAGATCAGGGCTGCAAAATGGAGCACGTGTACGAGCGTGTGGGAGTAGGCAATGGGACTAAGCCAACAAGTGGCTCCATTTCTTATTTTGATCCTTGTATCAAGGAAGAAGGGTGTGGATGGCCCACTGATTCTGGGACACTGCTAAAGGCACCACCCAGAGCAAGTATCAGGGAGTAGCAGTGGAAGATGATACTGAAACAAGAGAGAACGAAGTCTGCAGTCTCTTCTTGTTTTCTTCTTCAGCCTTCACCTCCCAGTCTGCTGCTTAAAAGCAGCACCTTAGAAAACGCCCTTAAAGCACAGCTGATAGGGAGAAAATTCATACTTTCTTCAGGCAAAGGTTTCTCCTTTCTCTGTTCCTGTTCTATCTCTAGAAGAAAAAACAGCAGCTTGGGAGCTTTCTGCAGACCAAGGGAAAATTCTTCAGTCCCATACAGGACAGAAAGTTACATCCCTGCTTTTCAGACACACACAGATAACAAAGACTACATTGTATGATCCATAGTTATTTTATATCTTACATTTTATATTTTTATTTTTCCTTTTAAAACACTCCTCACAACAGAAGTTCCCTCTTCCTTTGATAAGGAAGGGGTCCTGACACCTTCCTTAAAGGTGCATTAGTGCAACCCTGCCTGTCCACATGCTATATGGACCTTAAATCATATCCTTACCTGGGGCTTCCTGTCCAGACATGCAGGTATCTGAGAATGTCCACCTCACCAGTCGTAAACACAAAAGCCATCTTTTGAACTTCTTCTTGGCCCTTTCACAGAAATCAGTATATTATTCCTTTCCTGCACACAATGGCCAAAGGTGGGAAGCAGACAGTCAGACGACTGGAACTGCAAAGTTGTCTGAGGGCCAGGTGACAGCTTCTCCTTCTACTCTTGGAGCTTGCAGCTGGCTGAGCTGCGCTGCCTCGGTGGCACTTCTCATGCAAGCCAAAGCACGCTGCTGAGGGCTGCCCACAGGGCTGAGCGTGCATGTGTGCCTGCATGCCAAGGCATGCACCACCACAGCCAGTCTCAAAGGCCGTGCCAGTGCAAGCCCATGTGCCCACACAAAGCTGCACGTAAGTTTCTGCAGGTAGGCGCACAGAAAGCCACTCCATGTGCATACCTGACAGCCTGACTGTGAAATCCTGCAGCAAAAATCCCTGGTAAGGCATGTGCAGTCCTTTAGGGGCTGGCACATTTCTGCATGTATGTCCCTGGGAACCAAGATATACTACAGAGCTGTCACAGAAGCCTACCTGTTTGCACTCATTCCATAAGAGCTCTAGATGAAACTACTTAAATTCCAAACATGTTCTTTTAAATGGGTTTTACATACAGTTTTCAAGATTACACTTGTGCAATTTATTTTCTAAGTTAATGGTAATCTATGATGAAATCTAAAACCACCATTTAAACAAACACATGCACCCCTATTCAAGCAGGACATGGCTACTGGAGAATGTTTAAAAAGTCTAATTCCTAAACTCGAGAAAAGTCACTAAGTCTGCAGAGTCAGAAACCACTGAAATACAAAACAAATCTTTCTTAAAAAGGGGGGGCAGAAAGATTAGTTTCTTCAATTTACTTATTAGTTCCGTTCACTCAAAGCTGGTGGAGGCAGCATAAAATAGGTGGGAGGTATCTCTCTCTTACAATCTCCAAATGAAAACAAGACAAGGGATGATGAGTTATGCTCATTCTAAGACCTGCAAAGAGATGATTACCAAAAGCAAGCAGTTCATTCTGATAAGTACAGATAACACTACCCTGATAAATCAGTCATTTAATAGCACACTCCAGCAAGCATATTTTCTCTGATGTATCCAGTGCATCATTTGTGCGATTACAGTATAATTATAGTACAATTATTAAAAAGTGCATATTTGATTTGACCTTTTTATTCAAATGCAGTTTTGTACAAGTCAGGAGGAAAGAAATTCACCCAGTAAACACAACTGATCATTTTGTAATGTAAACATTTACTGTGATATAATAGCATAAACGGATGTATGCAGATACACTGTATCGTCCTGTTTGGCAAGAAGCAGTAATAGATGAGCCTAACTGATTAGACTAAAGCTGCCTTTCAAGAAATTATCAAATGCAAAACAAAGCTTAAGTGAATTATTTAAATCACTAACTTTAATCATGATTTCTATCAGCAAGTGGGAAGTCTTGATTTAAACCAATCGACTTTGTTTGACTCATAGCTGCAGTAGGACCAGTGGGCCAACACTGCCCTGCTCCCTGGAGGGAGAAAGGATACAACTTCCATGCCCTATTTGTTTCAAAAAATTTTATGAGCATATTTGCCAATTTTTTTTTAAACCTTTAAACAAACTAGAAATTCTTACACGCCAGGAGACACCTACTCTCTTGTCAGTCATGTGCTTTAGCAATCAGTCTGATACTCAACTAACATCTTATTTACATCTCGGAGAGGTTTCTGTGAGTACACAATACAACCTGACTCTGCAGCCTGGCTTTTAAATTGCTTCAATTCTCACATCCCACGAGATAGTTCTACTTAATCCTCATAGGCACTAGCTTGGGTCTGCTCAAAACAAGAATGAGATTTCTCATTCTTTAACACTTTCTCTTCATTTCTTCACCAACTTCCTACTAAATAACCATTTATCTTTTCTGCTCCTTAAACCTACTAGGAAGGTCTGCAATGCTCTGCTCTCCTCTGGGCACTACCTTAGTTAACCTTTGTCCTCCTCAAATAAGATTGTTAAGAGCTTGACAGTGTATACTTCAAACTGATTTCTAATATTATACCAAAATTACATAAATCATCTTAACATTTTCTTTTTGACGCTCCGTAAACCAAGTAATTTTGCTTTACAGGAAATCACATTTTGAGATCTCCAGATATAAAAGTACAAGTTACACTACCCTGAGGGGTGTCTCCCTTTCAGCGGGAACACAAGAAAGGAATTTGTCTATGTTCCAAATATAGAAAAAAAAGTATTTGGTCCCGAGCAGGAAGTCACACAACAAAACTGACACAGGACTGCTAGAAACCATCGTACCATTTCTAACCAATAAATTTTTAAGGTCTGACTGGACATGGACAGCCTCTTTTAACTGAACAATATTATACACATCTCTCAGTAACTATAATAAAAACGCCAAGTCAAACACTGTACTTGTATACTAGCAGAAGTATGATCTAATGACCAAGTTCAACCTGTTTACAGTCTTAATGCAGACCTGTACCCATCAGAAGGAAGCACTTCCCTGAATTCCCTCCTAGGATGAAGTTCCTTCACACTGAGAGAATTTCCACAGCAAGAGAATGTAACTCTGCCTTCCTAATTTATTATACTGTAAGGAAAACAATGTAACACATCCTACAGCAGATCAGCAGAGCATTCTCCCCCAGTGAAACAAGGTATCTTTGTATAGAATCATAAAACGGTTTGATTTGGAACGGGCCTAAAAAATCACGTAGGTTCAACCCCCACCACCATGGACAAGAACACCTCTGACAGTTCTGGAAGACCGATTTTTCTGCAAGACTGTCAGGTGTGTGAATCTCATTACTTGGTGGGGGAGGGAAAAGAGGGAGAGTGACAATCTGATAAGCTTTCCTATTCAACATGCAAAGACCCACACATCTGCAACAATAGGACTCTCACAGCAGCTGCTTCCAGAGCAGAAAGCAGGATCATCCTTCAATGCACCCAAGACAAAGCACATTATATTCTATACTCTTCCTTAGGCAGATGGGATCACTTCTGAAAAATAGCAACAGTTAAAGATTTTAAATTCAAAACTTGAAATTTTGAAAATTGTCAGTTTTGACAGCCATACAATCAGAGACCAGATCTAATTACAAGATACATACTTCTGAGATCTGAGACCACCACCAACTGATCAAGCATTTAACAACAGCAAAAGATAAATCCTTCTGTTTACCTCAGAACAAGCATGATGAGTTGCGAGGAGTAATCTGAGAGAAAGGAAAAGAAAGTCATAGCAATCAAACGCACTTTAACACACTGGAAACACGACTCTTCCTGCAGGTGTAAGACAGGGATAAGGCAGCAAACTCCTGCTCTGTACTTGTACGGCTGCACGCCTGTCCTGCACAGCCAGCTGGTGAGGGAAACATGCTGACAATGCAGGGGGAGCTGCAGCAGCAGTAACTGGAAACAGCAAGCGACGGCACCCCCAGGCACACAGCCAGGACACACTAATTCTGTGATAAAGTTTCCTGTCTCTATTTTTTTTTTTTTAGATTAGGCAATTTATATATATATAGTCTCTGCTGTGCTACTTCTCTTTGCATCCCTTCACAACATGAGTAGCTGCAAGTTTCCTCTGGCAGGTACAGAAGAGCCATGGAGCTCCACAATGACCCATCTTCTGTCCTCCCTCGGGCTGGTTTAGGTTCCCCCCCCCCCCCTTTT
>VZRR01006730.1:680286-709284 GCA_013398015.1 Oreocharis arfaki | reverse complement strand
CCGGCCCGGCCCAGCGCTGCTCCCGGCGCTCTTCCCAGCGTTGTTCCCGGCGCTCTTCCCGGCGCCGCAGCGGAGCTGCCGTGATGTCAGCGGGCCCGGGTCACGTGCAGGCGCAGCCCGCCCCGCTCCGCCCCCGCGGGTCCTGCGGGCCGCGAAGGCTCCGGGCCCCCGCGCGGTCCCACCGCCCGGGAGTCACCTGCGCCTGGAGCCCCGTCCCGCGCGGCGCCCGCCGGCCTCACCGCGCCTCTGCCGCCTGCCAGCCCTCAGCTCAGCCTGCAGGAGCGGAGCGAATCCAAACCAGCAGCAACAACAGAACAGTCCCAAAGCAGGTGCCGCAGGAACAGCGCGCACTCCCCCTCCGCGGAAAACCTTTTCCTTCCAGCACCCGCCAAGACCCTCCTCAGTGGTGCGGTATCGGCAAACAAAGAAAAAAAAAAAAACCGCGGCTTCGTGCTCTCCTAGAGATATGAAAGAGAATTTAGTTTAAATTCACTAAGCATTCGAGCACGAGCAAATTAAAAACGTTATTCCGTCCAGCTGAACCTCGTGTATTGCACCAACCCTGCCCTTTGCTTCACAAACAATTTGGCACTCTAATTAAGACCTTACACACAACTTCCTAACGCTGCAAACTACGGAAAGTTTTAAGCAAATAAACAGGTACAAAAGAGCTGGGTTACGAGCCGCTGTGCGTCATGACTCCAAGATTTCTTTGCAAACACGAGAGCCATGTTTCCTTCTTTTCCTAAAAAAGAGAAAGCTGAGAACCTTATACACTCAGAGAGGACTCTTCCTGCGCTTCTGGGTGGAGATAAGCACTAAGTAACACTAAATTCGTTTTACTGCCTATGATTTTTCCCTCTACACGGCACCTACGAGGTCGTCGGCCAACGATCCAGCGGATGCACAGCCGGCAGCAGAAGCTGGGTTTCGTCTCACGCTCGTCTAATTCGACCAAGTTTCGTAAGAAACTACCAAAACTGGGCAAAATCCGCCAACGCTGGGCAGCCTCTTTGCCAAGAGCCAGAAGCAGCAGCAGCTTTCCACTTCCACACAGACAGGCATCCTCAGGCTGATCCAAGGGATGCGACAACTAGCGACCCACGGCTGCCGGGCTGTGCGTGCCAGGGCGCCTCCCCTATTTCTGTTTACTTTACCCAGGAGCACACGGACAACGTCAGAACACGGTGAAACCTCGTGTCCTAGAGCGAAGCCGCGGCGGGGGTGACACCGCTGCGCCCTCACTCCCCCCCACTCCTACCGAGCGCCTCCGCGGCTGCAGCCCGGGGCGAAGCCTCCGCAGGGCTGACAGCGGAGCTCGGCGCCGCCACCCCGGCGGGCCCGACGCGGCAGCTCAGGGGGCTGAGCGGGGCCGTCCCGCCGCCGGGATCCTCCTCCTCGGGGGCGGGCACGGCCCCGGGAGCGCGGCCGGGGCTGTGCGCTGCGAAACCGCGTCCGCGCGGGCCCAAGGCCGGCGGCGTTCGGTTCCGGGCGGTGTGCGAGCGCCATGGCGGGCGGGCAGGGCGGGGCCGTTCTGCTGCTCCTGGCTCTGTGCCTGCAGCCGCCGCCCGCCCGGGCCCGCAGCCTCCGCTTCGTGACGCTGGTGAGGGGGACGGAGGGGCGCGGGGGGAGCCAGGCTGGGCCAGAATGGCCGGGCTGGAGTAACGCGGTGCCGCCCGCAGGTGTACCGGCACGGAGACCGCTCGCCCATCAAGGCCTTCCCGCGGGACCCGCACCAGGAGAGCGCCTGGCCCCAGGGATTCGGGCAGCTCACGCAGGTGCGAGCGGGGCGGGGCGGGGCGGGCGACGGGGCCCGGGCCGGGGTCCGGACCGCCGGTAACGCCCGGTGCCGTTGCAGGTGGGGATGCGGCAGCAGTGGGAGCTGGGCCAGGCCCTGCGGCGGCGCTACCGCGACTTCCTCAGCGACGAGTACCGGCGGCAAGAGGTCAGTGCCAGCCCCGCGGCTCGGGGAACGGCGCTCTCGGCCGCCCCGCGGTGGGCCCGGGCCGCCGCGCGGGACAGGGCTGCGAGTGGCTTCTTTGGGAAGCCAAACGCCGGCGCCGGGCCTCGTCTCCAAATATTTTCGTTCCTTAGCCCGTTCCCACAGCAGGAAGAAGAAGAAGAGCCCAAGCGCAGGCTCTGTGCTGAGCCTGGCCGCGGGGCACGGATCGGCCGCGTCTCAGCGCTGCCCTCGCAGTGGGTGCGAAGGCAAATCCAACCAGAGTTGTGAGACTGTTCGAGCCGCCCACTCTGAAGTCCAGGGAGCTAAACAGCAGTGTGTGTTGTAGCTGGTATTTGTTTCTTACTCGAGCTTGTGAGATTTTTTTTTTCTGCTGCAATAGCTCACAAGAATGCAGCCCGTGTTGGCCCTGCCCTCCCCAGTGCACTCGAGGTACGATCTCACCAGAGCCTGTAGATATAAGTGGTAGTTACTGGCCAGCAATGACCCTCTCATTTCCTTTCACCTGTAAAGTATTGACAGCTTCAGTCCCCCCAAAGCCATTCATTCCCCTCTCTCTCATTAGGATGTCCTCACACTTTATAATAATTCTTGAGAAACTGGTAGGTTCTTTTGAAAGAAGTCACAGAGCCCTTGTGGAACCATGTACTAAGCACAGGGGAAATTATAAAATATTTTTTTAAAGTCAGGAAATTGAAAATCCTCTCAAGTACCTCTGCTAGTTAATCAAGTAGGTATTGAGTCAATTGAAACATGAACAGGTGTCCAGATGAGAGGCTGGTTCAGATGGACAGCAGGCAGCCAGGACCCCTTGTCCCACTACAGGCTCTGCACCACTTCAGTTATTTTATCTGAGCTCAATTAAGCTGATTGAACAGATGGGACAAACTAAGAATTCCCATATGCTTTTCCTTGTTTCTCCCTTACTAGGGCTTCCTAGTAAGAACCCAGCTTGTCACAGTTCAGATTACATCCCTTTGACATTTGCTTCATCAACAAAACTTCCAGCATGGGCTCAAGCACAGATCTTTTAACTATCCTCAGTAGTTCGTTTCCAAACATACTTGACTCTTATATAGCTTCTGTGAGTTGAAACTTTTTTCCTTCTCTTGCTTGAGAAAGAAAAACAAAACAAGACATGTGCAAACAAAAGCTGTTCTGCTAACCAAGCTTGAACCCTTGCTCAAGTTGAGCAACCTCCCTTGTAAGAAGTGTTGCCTCTGGGTGACACCCTATGACCATCTGTCACCTGATTCAGCGACAAGCTGGAGCCTGGCAAAAGGTGCTGAAGAAAGCATATACACTGAGGGCTTAATGGTTCGGGGGTTTTATGACACTTCTAGAATTAGATCCTTATATTTTAAAATACTCCCTTTTTATTTCTTCAGAGCTTACCAAGGATAAAAGCAAGCCTGTCTAATGAGTAGAGGGTCAGTTTTTTTCAAGCCACAGTTATGAGGTAAAAGTGGGTGGACGCTGATGTCACATAAAAGACAAGTTGGGTTTTTTTCTTGTGACTGTAAAGTTTCTGAGGTACACTTCACATGAGAGAGATTATGCAGAGTATATATATTTTATGTTTCTCTCCTAACATTTAAAAAAAACCCCCTATCTTTACATTATATTTCATTCTTCAGGCTTTTTATTCTTGTTTTGGATCAAACATGCTGTTTTCTGGGACATTCTTTTAATGATTTCCTGTTGTTCCTCTTGTTTTATCACTGGTTTCTCTCCAGTTTCCCCTTAATTGTTTTCAGTACACAGATACCAGAATACTAAAGTTTTGCCATTTTGACCTTCTGAACACTGCTGTATTTTTCTCATTGCTTCTTTTTTCGGGCTCAGATCTCTCTCTTCTGAGCTCTAGAATGGTAAAGTCTTGGTCCATTAATCCCAAGAGCCCACAATGATCAGATGAAATCCCAGCCCTCACGGTTTTTGTTTTCTCTCCTGTTAGTCGGATCACTCTTGTCTTTGTTTCTCAGATGGAAAAACCGAGGCTTGAAGAAGCCATTTCTTTTCCTGAGCACAGCTGGTCATTCCTAGAACTGAGATCAGAATGCAGGACTTTGCCCCAGTCCTGCTCTGCAAATATAGTGCATTTCCTATCTGTGCCCATAGTTTTCTGCGTCTTTGTCTTCCTCTTCTCTGACTCTTCCTCATACTCAGACTCCTTTCTATCTCTAACCTCTGCACAGTGCAGAGGGTATCCCACTGATATCCCACTGATCCACAGTGGGTATCCCACTGATCCAGACCAGACAGCTCCAGTATTAGACAGCAGATTGTCTTTGTGTGTGTCCTTATGGTTTTGTCCAGGCTGACAGCAGCAGGCTTGGTCCCTTTGACTCCCGTTCCCCTGCTGTCCGTGAGCAGCTGCAGGGTACCTGGCAGCATTCCTGGGCCAGTGCATCATCCTGTGCCTGAGCATCACCACTTGCAGGAGCGTTACTAATGGTGCACTGTCCCTGTCCTGGCAGATCTTCATCCGCAGCACGGACTGTGATCGGACACTGATGAGTGCAGAGGCCAATCTGGCAGGCCTCTATCCCCCAGGAGGACAGCAGATGTTCAACCCTAACATCTCCTGGCAGCCTATCCCTGTGCACACAGTGCCTGAGTCTGACGAAAGAGTAAGTTCATCTCAAGGACACGTACTGACTACTCAAGTAGTATAGTGTCCAAAAATATTTGCTACAGTCTTGATTCAGATTGTCTTGAACTTCTCCTGGGACCTACCTTGCAGACATTTTCCTGTTTTCAGAAAAAGGTGAGAGAATTCAGGGGCTGTGTTCACTCAACATGTCAGGTGTAACACCCCAGCAGACTACACATGGTCTGAAGTATGTCAGCAGGTAGTACTCGGGGCTGTTTATAGATGCAGTCAGGGTTTCATTACAGTTGTGTGTATTTACTGCTAATTCTGTACTCCAGCATTCTTGGTAACCTGGCTGCTCTTGTCTCTGCCCAGCTACTGAAGTTCCCTTTGACTCCTTGTCCACGGTATGAACAGCTACAGACTGAAACACGGCACTCAGCAGAATACATCAATAAGACCAAAGAGAACTGGGTAAGTGATTGTTTGCATGAGATAAGGTGGTTCCAGGCTTGTAATTATCACCTCCGTATAATCAGAGATCTGAGAAAAGGGAAGGGATACCACTGCACATTAATACAGTATGAGATTATAAAATTTAAGGCCTTTCTCTTTTCTCAAACCTACAGCAATTCCTACGGATGGTGGCAAAGGAGACTGGGATCCGGGATATCTCTCTCGAGAGTATATGGAGTGTATATGACACCCTGTTCTGCGAAGTAAGTCTGGCCATCATCTTATACGCACTGGAATCGGGTCTTTAGGATTCACTGGATTTGATGGAAATTAGTTTACAAAATCCCATTAAACAACTTTTCACCCTACAATTAGAAGTAATGTTCTAATTTCAGAATAGTAACAGTTCCTACTCGCTAGAGGCATGTGCCAAGAATTACCTATTTTTGCAGCCTATAACCTCCCACTCTGTATCTCAGATATTTATCATGTCAGAGTCAGAAAAAGTCCCACCTGCGTAATAAATATCTCTTGAAAGTCACTAGAAAATGACTGCAATCTGAAATCTTTAGATCTCTGTGGACAAGCCTAAGTCCAATAATGTAGAAATGAGATCTCTGCAAACTGAAGAAGCATTAACTTTATGACTTAAGTTGGGACCTTAATTAGGACTATGCCTGGTGCTACCTCTACCTCTCTGTTACTTTGAATCAATCACCTTTCTTTCTATGCTTGTTAATGCCATATCTAAAAGAAAATAATGCTATCCTAAGTTAAGTGGGGTTCACTCACATCTGTTTTTTTGACCTATTTTAAGGTACTTTGTTAGAGAAAGACTCTAGAGACAGATGTTACCCTTTTACCAGCTGGGGTGAGGCACCAGACTCTATATTCGAGTTGATTTCTGTTGAAAGCAGCACATCTCATGAAGACTTAAACAAAATCAAAAACTGGATTAGCTGTGCTGTGATAATGCTAAACTAAAAGTCACATATCCAGGAGGCTTAAAGTTGTTATATACTAGTTTCTCTGTATATAACTGTACAGCATGATGAAGTAAATTAAGGACATCTTTCATGTCAAACCAGTGAATTATGGACACAGTAAACCCAAGCATTTTGACACTGTGTCACACTAATTCTATGGACATACAAGACTACTTCACTCGCTGGCAGTGGTGCACTATTTTGGGGGTATAAAAGATAAATTAGCATGGAATTGCACTTTGCTATGTAAAGTAGCAGCTTGGGTTGCTGCAAGCTGAGAATATTCCAGGACAGAGCAGCATTGTACTATGTGAATTTGCCCTTTGTATCACAAACCCGATTTCCTGTCTTGTAACAATCACAGTAAATCAACTTCTACTGGTAAAAAATATCCTTTGGTCAGAGAGAGCAAGAATTTAAAATCTTCTTCATTTTCAGGAGTCACTTAATGAGCTTGTAGACAGGGCCTGGAAGGCCAGCTGACAACCACTATAATCCCCAAGAACTTGGAGAACAGCCCACTGTCCCAAAGCAAAACCAGAATGTTGTTAAGGAAAGAGTATTTCTCACTCAGAACTATATTCTCAGGCTCATTGGTCTCTTCAGCTCCTTTGGTCTTCCTCCTTTTTCTAAGTCATGCAAACAGTGCCCTGAAGAGGACTGTTTTTCTCACCTGAGCCAGTAGAGACATTCTACTATCTGGATGGAGACAGTAAAAAAGTCCAAGAAATAGCTGAACTTACTGGCTATTCTCTTTGTAAATTAATAAAGAACTAACTAAATACCTAAGCTGCTGATGGAATTTCTCTGAACCACGCAGACAGAATGGGCCCTTAAGGATATTCATCCTCAGTTTCTGGAAGTTTAATGGGATGTGGCATAGAAAATTGTTCTCAGTAATGCTGGGAAACCACAACTGCTGTTAGTCTGCTATTATAACTAATCCTTTCATGTAATGGGTTGGCTGCAAAGCAAGTTCTTCTCTTGGTTCCCAGTTCTTGGGCTCCTGGGTTTGAGTACAGGGCTTTGTCACTGGTGCATCCCACTGTTATGTCTACAGAGCACTTGCTAACTTTCTCCAGTGTCTTTCAGTGGCCCTCTGAGCCTCCAGGCAAACAGGTGCAGGTACACCAGAAACCCTGAGTTTGTGTTCACTCACTTGTCTTTTTTTTTCTCTCTTTGACTGCATGCCATCTGTAGGGCACAATCAGCCACACGTAAAGTTAATGCCCTAAGATTATTGTATCAATTACAACATAACCTTGCATTCCAGCTGTGCCTTCACAGAAATGTAGCTCCTAAGTCGTAATCTTTATTCTTCTCATTATTATTTTCTGAAACAACATCAAAACCCACATCTATTCTTTGTATGCAGCACAGCAGTGCGAGATCAGAAGCATAAATAGGAAAGGGGCATATTGCATATTTAAAATAGTGTAGGAAAGCAGCAGTATGGGCAGGTCTCCAGCCACCCTCCCCTTCTCTGTTTAATCTGCAGCCTGTGCTACCTGCACATGAATATTCTGTTTCTCTTTGTAGCAAACACACAAAATGGATTTGCCTGCATGGGTAACACCAGATGTCATGACTCAACTGAAGCAACTAAAAGACTTTGGTTTTGAATTTCTGTTTGGGATCCACAATCGGGTAGAAAAAGCTCGTCTGCAAGGCGGTGAGTGCACCAGAGAGGGAGCCTCGTGCTGCTCTGTCTGGCTTTTGCCTCTTACCAGCTGTTCTCTTTCCTCAGGGGTCCTGCTTGATCACATAAGGAAAAATCTAACCAAAGCAGCAAATGTTTCTGCCCATCAGAACCTAAAACTACTTGCCTATTCAGCGGTAAGTCAGAGCTGGGGCTAGCTTTTAGCCATCTCCTCCTGCTTACAGGGGATTGGGGCTTGGTGATAGTTTTAACCCTTTCTAGCTTCCTTACAGCCCATGCAGTGATCGGGACATGCATCTTTGCCTCTGACTGGCTGGGAGATGGCAGTTATCTGGCATCGTTCCTTGGGATCCCTGAGGAAAATTCCCAATGTGTCCTTGTTCCTGTTAGCTCAGGCTCATGAATGAGACTGGCAGACTTTGGGGAGCCACTGCTGTATTTATTTGGTAGATGGGTTGATGCCACTCAAATGTGACATTTCAGAAGTGTGGATACAGTTATCTCCCCTTCCCAGCAGCCCACTGCCTAAAAAGTCAAGCTTCTCTTCCAAATTGCTCTCTAGAGATTAATTCTCAAAAAACAGTGCAGGATATATATGGCTGTTTCACTTCCCCCCCTTCTCTGGCACCATCACAGATCACTGTTCTAGCAGTACAGTTCCTGTCCAGTTTTCCAAATATAAGTTACAAAAGTGATGTCCCCTCAGCACTGCCTTGTCCATTACTGGTACAGTCTGAGCTGCCCTGCCACATCCCTAAGGGTGACTGATTTGGTTTTTTTCCCTCTTTCTCAGCATGACACCACACTTGTTGCACTGCAGATGGCTCTAGAAGTCTTCAACAAGATCCAAGCACCATACGCCTCATGTCATTTATTTGAACTGTACCAAGAGGATGATGGGTGAGGGCTGCAGTAAAGACCTCTGCTGTGATTTCACCTAAAGAGTTAGATACCTAGGCTAGGCTTCACTCTTGGGACGTGCAGTCTTGCTCCTTGGGCAGACTCAGGAGGAAGACTTATCACCAGAATATAGGAAAGAGTGTGCACACTGGGTTTTTGGGAAGGGATGACTTCATCTAGAGAAAAAACCCCATCTTAGTGTGTTTCGTTTTCAGTAACTTCTCTGTGGAGATGTTTTACCGGAATGAGAGTGGGAAGGAACCTTTCCCACTGACAATCCCTGGCTGTCAGCATAAATGCCCACTGCAAAGATTCTTGGAACTCACAGATCCTGTTGTTCCCCAGGACTGGGAGCAAGAATGCAAGGTATCAAGCAGCATGCACGACACAGGTGAGCCAAGGCTTGACCAGAGTGTGGCAGAAGGGGAAAGTCTGGATGATACTATGCTGATTACTTATTTTCTCCCTTACAGAACTCTTTGTGGGTTTGGCTGTGTGTGGATCCATTCTCCTTCTCCTTATTATTCTCCTCTTGACTGTACTCTTCCGCATACAGTCTCAGCCCCCTGGCTACCGGCATGTTTCCAATGAAGGAGAAGAGCAGGCCTGACAGCTGCTTCAACTCCTTCCCAGGCAGTAGGAGGGACCTGTGTTGCCCTAAGGATGATTGGGCACCTTCAGTTAATCGCCATTCTTCTATTTTGGCCTTTGCTTCCCAGAACAAAGCTGGACTTGATTTCTGAATGCTTTCTAAAGGTGACATCCTTTAGAAAGAACTGAGAAAAAGAACTGAGCTACTCTAAGGAAATGACACCTTAACTCTGAAGCCAATATATTGTGTGGTGCCCCTGGTGTTCATACAGCTTACCCAACTGGGATTCCCAACATGGCCAGTTTAAAGTTTCCTCCTTTCAAGTGACTGTAAATGTTACCACTCACCATGACTGTGGCAGAGAAGCTTGGGCCTCCAGCAGCTGCCACATCCAGTTGCATTTCTCTTCAGGGTCAACCTACTTTGAGTGCTTTTCCCTCACACCATAATGCTGCTGATAGTAGGAAGGTTGGGCTTCAGCTGAGGGTGCAGTTCACCAACAATGCACCAAGACTCATCTGCTGTCCATGCAGAGGGAACTGCTGCGGATGATGGGAGACAAGTAAAGTGTTTCTTGAGGTTGCTGTCAAGTAGTTGCTGCTGGCAACTGGGTTTTTTTCTGTCTTCACATTGTGGTTCAAGAGAGCACTGGACTGAAATCAGGACAAGACTGAAAACCTAGCAGTTTTCAATCAATTCTAGGATTTGACTCAGAGTAGAATCAGAGTAGAACCCAAAGAAGCTCTAAGAGCTTCATGAGAGAGAGCAATTCCTGTGACCGTAGCAAACCCACACTCAGTTTCTTGTGCAATGTTGGTTCTAGAAAGGAAAGTCCCCCTAGATAAGAGACTTGGTTTCTGTCTAAAGATCCCAAATTAGAATTTTACTTCCCACATCTGAATTTCAATGACCTATTAAAGGGAGTATCCAGTACTCCAAGCAGTCCAGATTTCAGCCCAAGGAATATGCTTTACTTAGCAGAATGTTTTTATACTGTCATTAGGAGATGTAGCAGAGCTGTTTACCTAAGACTAGATTAAATACCAAGTTCTATAGTTTTTCTTCCTATCTTCCCTACTGGATGGACCACAAACAAACATTAAGGATCAGAGTTGGCAGGTGACTGTGGAGTCCTTTATTTGTCCACTTGGGCATTTTGTCCAAAGTGTGATTCTTTCTCCAGGGTGGCCTCTGCATACTGCAGCTGCTGCAGAGACCTTCACACCAAGTGCTCACCACCTGCTTTGTAGTTTTTGGCAGAAAATGAGAGACTGCAGCAGGCACCAGAAGCACAGGCTCTTCACATGGTGATACTGCACATTCACTTCCTACTTTTACTTCTCTTTTTGGTGCAGTTCCCTTCCCCTCTTGGATGCAGAAGCCAGTTCTTAGGTTATGAATATTTCCTTTTGTTCCCCTTAAGGATTACCGTGGGGACTTTTCTCCACACCGTAATCGGCATCTGCCAGCATGGGAACCCTAAATCAGCAGAAGCAGCTTGCTGTTCTCAGCATCTTCCTCACCTTTGTGTCCTCTCAAGATACAAATTAGGTCTCCTGCACAGCAAGATAGTCATAAAGAAAAAGCTACTGCCTGTGAGAACAGGCACAAGAAAGAGGTAATAGAAAGTGCCTGTAAGAGGACCAGACCTGTTATTTTTAAAGGCACCGAATTTTGCACACACAGAGAAAAGGTTTCTATGATGATTTAGACATTTAGACTGTGAATGACTTTCTGTACTTGTTCCAATACATTTCATTATTAAAATCAATTTCACACTGAACTCCACTCCTTCTCTCAGAGTTCACAGGGCTGGCACCAGTGTGCTCAGTGTTGGAAAGCAGGCAGAATTTACTGCAGCACACCCCCTCCTAAAGGAATTCCCTGTTTCACAATCCCACATACAGCACAGGGAGACTTGACATCAACTGGTTTTGACTGCAGCAGCTATGCACAGATACAGCTGATGATGCATCCTGTTCAACTTTGAGGGGTCCGCATAACACCCAGTACTACGACTGGTACTCCTACCACAGTTGTACATCTCATAGCCCTCCTGTAGAAAGGTAGTTCAGCAGTGTCCTCAAAGCAGCCACTCTCTCTATCAAAGAATTTTAGTTCAGTACAAAATTTTATTGATATTAATACTGCAAAACCATAAAAAGTGAATGTGGAGGATCTGCACAGGTCTGGAGGCCATCCCATCCATCAACCACTGGGACAGCAGCAAGGCCCCGGGCAGCCTTGTAAACAAACTAGAAAAAGCAAAACTTAACTGTTTAACAACAGTCTTGAGATTTGACTCTGAGCAGAGATATTTGGAAGAAATCCCTCATTTCTGCTTTATAACACTCTTACCCAACATTCTGAAGTACATAGGCATGGGTGAAAAAAATTACCTAATCATTGGCAAGGAACAGTCTGGAACTCTGAAACTAGAAGCTACAGAATCAGTAGGTGCCCAGCTCCATAATGTCCTTGCAATCCATGATAGAGACCTCTGGCATCATGTTCTTTGTGGTCCAGTTAAATAGGGGCAAGCAGAGAACAGGCTAAGCCTGATGTCTTGACAAACACACATTTTCCAAGCTTGCATATGCAAGAGCTTGGCTACGCAAGCTATCCATCACTTCACTCCTGTCAACATTCTATCTTTTCAGGATGTCACCCCTGTTAGCAAATGGTTTCTCAACTTGGTTGGACTAGAACGAGCTGGGGACCCTGTCATGAGCTGCTCCAGTGCAGACTACAGGAAATGGTAACCTCTAAAAAGTGATGACAATCAGATGTGGAAGGCTGAAAGCAGTAACTTCAGCAAGATCTGGGAACATCTTTGAAGTTTTCCTAGTGCCTCAGAAAATGAGTAGTAACTCCACTTGGAGGAACCAAGTACTGATACAACTTTCTAGAAGGGGAGGCCAAGAGGATCAGGGAAGCAAGATCAGATCCAAGGAGGAAGGACAAAGTCTAATCCCCTGCACGGCTTATACTGCCCATTGCCAACAACTAAGTTTGTACTCTGGGATTCAGAAAGGATCAAAGTACTAAATCAGTTCTGTAGATCCCTCTTCTTTTCACTTCCTTCCCTGGGGTTTAGAATCATGGCTTTTTGTTCTCGTATCCTCCAGCTCCCCAGACATTAACTTAGCTTTTGAGTTTGCTTGTGCCAGGGTTTGCCTGCCTCTGCCCTCCACATCTGGATGAACTCCAGCTTCCAATCCCCTGTTCGCTCATGGTTCAATCTCCTTGTCTGTCATGGCTTTCAAAAGATGTTCATGTTTCTTGGCCGCCATCTCCTCCTGGTTCCAGATCAGAATATTAAAGCCTAAGAAAAATTAAATGCTGTATATCAGAAACTCTACATCAATCATAATACCTTAGGCTATGTCAGTTAAATGCCAGAAATTCAAAACACTTTTTCTGTTCTAAGCTATTTCCAAAGTATAGAGGATGCAAAAATAGTTATTGCAGATGCTACCTCCACATAGCCATGGAAATCCGATCTAACTAAGAAATATAAGAAATTCCTAATCTCATCTGTCACAGGTCTAAGACCTAAATCTATAGCTAACTTAATCCCACACAGCCTGCGAAAAACTGACTAATCTTGGCTCTGCAGCCTAGGAAATGAGATAAATTAAATGAAGGGAAACGGTACAGTCTAGCAGGAAAAGGCTTTCCCCCCTCCATTGTTTTCCTCTACTGTTTCATGGCCGACAGGTGGCAGCAGCTCCCGGATGCGGGGAGGCTTCCCACTCCAGACTTTTTCTCAGGAATGTTTCACGGGAGATGACTACAAAGCTGCTTCCCAAGTGCAAAGGTGCAAGACTGAAAGGAAGGTCTTGATCACTTTCACGGATATAGGAAGTCATAAAGGGCTACTAGCAAGTGGGATTTGGGAAAACCTCTCTCACAACTTGCTTTAATCTGGAGTAACAAGCCAGCCCTTTTTTGGGACTAGAACCCACACATGTTTAGTGCCCCACGTTGTCTTTACTTACCCATGCCAGAAGCCAGTGTGTCTCCCATACGGTTAAATTTATTGAGCTGAAAATGAAAACAGGGTCTGTAAGAGCATCACTGCTTATGTAACAGTGTGCTTAAGAGCACCACAGCTTATATAACAGCAACAAACCATCTGGAAAAAACAGTGTTCCCCAAGATACCTTTGTGGGCTATCACAAAAACCCCACAAAGGACCATGGACTAGCCCTGCTTGAGTCAGCAGTTGCAGCTGGCAGCTGTATCTCATGACAGCATGAGACTGTCACAAGTAAACTGGATATGGTTCTAGTCCCTAACCCATGCCTCTTTCACAGAGATAGAGCAGTGTTATTGAGAGCCCTTTCAGCTGCAGCACTCAACTCACCGAGATGATGCCAGAAGCATTTGGATCATAGAGCTGACAAACCATCTCGCCGGTGTTTCCGTCGAACACATCCACAGTTCGCAGCTCACTCGGTGTGTACCCAGGGAACTTGGGGTCTGGGTAGCGACCTACCACAATGAGGTCATAGCGAGGATGCCACGTTGCCTGATCAGAAAACAGAGTCATGGAAGCTTAGAGAAAGGGACAGAGCTCAGCACTGACACAATCCAGACAACTGACATTGGGAGCAACTCTTACTATATCCCACCCACAGCTTGAGGAACAGTGCTTGCAGCAGTGTAAATATCCACCTACCAGTGTAGTATCTTGACCAGAAATCAGACCATTTCTGATTTGCAGAGGGCTGCTACCACCAAGCATGATGATGATCTTCTTAGAGTTAACTCACCTTAATAGGTGTGAGGTGCTGAAACTGCCTGTGTGGATGTGGAATCAGATGCTGTGGTCTGGTCCAGTCTGAAGATGAGTAAACCCTGATTTCATTGTGCTGGTCTGTGGTCAAAAGCTTGGCACCATGTGTTGGGCTGAAGTAAGCTAGGAAAGTGGGACAGTAAGGCAAACTAAAGACCACAATGCTGTGACTGACAAGAAACACCAGTGTCACATTTTGCTGATTGAAAATCCATTACTGTTTCTTTAATTGGGATGTGAATATGGCTGTGTGTCCCAACAGACAAGACTTTGACAAGACAGACTACCTGTCTCAAACAAACTCAAAACTCTTACAAAAAGTAAGATGAAACCTACTGTGCTGGGTTACCTAAGAATAGTATTTTTTCTCACTTCAGAATCACAGAAGGAAACATTGCAAAGAAAGGAACTTGCTCATTGCCTCCAAACTCACTTCCAAGGTACAATGTCCCAGTTTGTACAGCAAGTCTTAAGAAGGTGCTGCAGCTGCCCTAGCCACCTCCCTGCCTCTGGCCACACATTCCCAACAGCTTCCTTGCTTTAATTACCATGCAACTTGGAATGGAGCAAAACCTAACACTGCCACCACAATAAAAGCTGAGCTAAGTGGACTCTGCAGACATCTATGCAATGAAATCCTTAACTCACCTGCATTGACAGGTTTCTCATGTGGAAGCAGATGAAGAAAGTTTGTTTTGTTTTTGATGTTTCTGAGGTCCCAGATTTTGACTGTCTGATCCACAGATGCTGTGGCAAACATCCACTCACATCGGGAGTTAAACTCTACATGAGTCACTTTCTTCTTGTGCAATTTCAGCTTCCAGATCTGCAGCAAACAGAAAATTATGCAAAAGAAAATAATCGGGATCTGGAGTAAAGAAATTGAGTGATAATTTACTAGTGCAGAGTATTGAGGTCTCACATGTACAGAGTAACAGAACTTCTAAAATATACCAAGAGCGTATTCACTGGAAACAAGAAAGGAAAAAAATGACCTTGGGAAATAACTATTTAGTTCTAGAAGAACCCTGATCCATCAATTTATTACAGCTATGACAAAAGAAAACACAACCCTGGGCTTTCATGGAGGGAAGTATTAGTGCCACTGTACAAAGCAAGATCACATCTGGAAGACTTTAAGCAGTGCCAGCCTTTCACTTGAAGAAAGATTTAAACAAACTGGAACATGTAGAGAAAATGTGCTGCCAAGATAATAAGAAGGAAGGAACTGCTTTGTGTGGAAAACGAAAAAACCTTGCTTTGTTTATCAAAGTTAAAAAGGTGAGAGGAAATATAATTGTCTTCTAGAAACATGTCAGCAAAGAAATATGAGGATAGGACAAATGTTTCAATTAACAACAACAACAAACACAAAGCAGCCACAAATAAATTTCTATACAAAGCCAGAAGATTATCTCTAATCTAAAGGCTGAAGCTGGCCCATCCTCCCTAGAATAATGGATATCTCCCAACTGCAGAAGAGACTGTCACGTTCTTCCAGGGGGAAAAAAAAAACTAAGTCAGCAACTAACCCTGAGTAAGAACAAGTCACTTGGAGCACTCCTGACTATGCCCGCTACTTCACACAGCTGCCTCTGGGCACAGCTCATTGGGTGCCAAACTCTTACAGATGTTACCCTTACATGCAGGAGAGATGGCAGTGCCAGTGTGACAGTACAGCAGGTTCTTGAAGCAGGGCCCACTCCCAACTATTCTCTCCTCATTCACTACACCAGACTCACAGTTTGCCTCTGCCCGCCCTCTCGTGTCCAACAGCAGGAGTGCAATTTCCACCCCAATATTTGCTGCATTACTGCTCCATGCCTACCCCCAGGTCATGGAAAGGTTTTCAGCAAAGCAGTATCTCCTAAATGACTCCCATCAGAGCACTAAGTTCCTGGAAGTGTGAAGGTTGTTGGCAGAGGGTGCTCACATCTTCAGAATACCCTACAGTTACTCTGGCTAGTAGCAAATACTCTTAAGGAAAGGGTAGCACATGACAGGTTACTTGTTTAGGAATTATTACCATAACACTCAACAACGTAAAAATGTCTACTGGATGGCAGAAGTGGAGGACTTCTCACCACCCAGACATGAGTGGACTCATGTCCTGAGCTGCAAGTCACTAGCTCTTCTTCCCAGGGTCCCTGTAAAGTAGGAAAGCACATGAGCCATGAAGATTCTTGTACAGGAGATGCTGCATGGAGCCATACAAACCTCTTCACCAGAAGCGCTGAGCAGGACCACGTTGCCCACATTATCACCTGTCACCACTGCACGGCAGCTTGCAGAAACGTCCACACTGCAGTACCAGCAACTAGAAGGAAAGACACAAGTCAGTGCTCTTCCTACAGAAAAGTGAAGGCAGTGGAGTTCTGGTTCACATCTTGTCCCTGATATGGGATACTGCAACAGCCTGTAACTGCAATCTCCTGCCTGGTGGTGTGGGCCTGAGTATCAGGAAGAAGGACGGTTTATCAGTAATGCTTTCTGTTGGTGACTGAATGTGAAATAACTTCAAAGTCATTTCGAAGTGCTTATTAGGTGGAGTCTAACACATTGCAACAGTGGAACATAACAGAGGCTGAAGAACCACTTGGTGCCTGCATATGAACATACCTTGGGAAAGATCAGAACATCCTTGGGACTTCGACAAATGTGGAGAAACAACTTTAAAATTACATTTTCCACAAATCACTGAAGCAGCAGTAAAGACAGAAGCTTTGGACTGAAAAGCTGCACATCAAACTGTCTCAACTTCATGCTCCAGGAAACAAAACTGAATAGAAACTTATCTGATAAAGACATACGTCTTAATGCCAGCTCTCCTGGGAGGAGAAGGGCAGCGAGAAAAAAGCTGGGGTCCTTTGGGAACTTGTTGCAAAAGCTTCACTTGCAAGATAAATTATTCTAAGAATTCAAGGCCAAGGAAATTAACATGGTGAGCCTGAAGTCTGCAAAAGGGCCACAGGGTAAACTCAATAACCTGAAACTCAGATTGTGCAGGAACATTGTGTGGCTTTCCTTATGCTACCTGAGCTGCCACTGACAAAACAGACTACTGACAACAATGAAGAGGAGGAAGTTACCCTGCTCTTCTCACCTCACACTTCATAAAGTGAAAAGCTGTCAGTATCTGCAAGATAGGAGATGGCATCACCAGAAAGCAACACGGGAAGATGCGGGCAGCACGCTCAGCTAATGTAAAAGCCTAACTGCCCTGTGGCTGCCTAGCAACCAGGACCATGTCTCCATGCTCCCCCAAGAGTCTCCTAACACTGGCAGAGATGAAGGTGTTGGAGATCTAAAGAAGCAATGCAGCATTAACCCCAAGGAACAGAGAATTAACCTTGCAGTGCCCTCTTCTCACCAAACATTATGATGCTCATGGCCACAGTCCAGGGCACGAGAGATCACCTGCAACGCTCTGCCCTCAAGATCCTGCAGACTTAGGGTGCCATCACCTGATGCCACATAAAGCTTCTCTGCCTCATAAGGACTGAACTTGATGTCTCCGAGAGAATCTCCTGGCCCTTTCTGAAATACACACAAAGCCAAGAGACATCAAGGTTAGAGTGGGAGTCAAAATCTTAACTCAACAGTCACCTCCTGAAACACACTGCCAGTTTTTCTAGGTACAAGCACTGCTTCCTGGCAGAGCACGTACACCAGAACTTTTTTTCTAACCTGTTTCAAATCTGAGCACATACATTCTGAGCCTTCAAGTTCACCCTCACCACTTTGGGCTGCAAACCTCATTAGCACTGCTGCTTCTATTATGGGGTAAGATTAATCTGCATTGAACCACCTGGCTCAGACCATGCTTAGGAGATCACAAGCAAAACCAGCACCATTCCATCCATAAACCACATAAAATCTCTTGATAGCCTAGCACCAAGTTTTTCTTACAGAGACGACATTCACTAGCTCCCTAGAGGCTGCTTCCAGTGCTGTATCTGGTCTTTCTCAAGGCACCAACAAGCAGGAGAAGCCAAATGCAAATCTTACTGCTAACCCCATGGCACAGGAATCTTATGTTCTATGTTATGCTGTATTATTATTGTCACGTTGTTTTCCCCCAGCCTGTCTACTGAGGAAAAGTGGAAACCCTACACAAAGACAGAAAAAGCTGGGAGTCCCCAGACTCTGGTACCCAAGTGCACTCCATCTGCTGCTCACAGAACAACTACTTATTAAAGTCTCACTGTAAATACTAGGTTTCAAGAGGCCAATGAAGATTAAAAAAAGCCTGCCCATAGATCCTGCCTGTCCTCACAGCAGAAGAAGCAGGATGGCATGCCCTTTCAAATCCAGGCATCACTGTTGTGACAGGCGTCCCACTGGGATAAAAGATCCTCATGTCTCAGGACCCAGTTTATCTCTCCTTGCTCACCTGACCAGTCATCTCAGCGTGACCTGGGTTCACCTTTTGCCCTATTACAAGGTTGCAGGTGAACAGCTAAATTAAAAAGCAAGCATGAAAGCTGCCACTCAGAAGGAATTAGGTGGGGGAAAATAAAGTGGAAGCTAACTCAAATTCTCTCACTTACCTTCAAGCACAGAACTCAAGTAACTAATTGAAGAACTCAGGCTTCCTCATGAGTCCACAGAAAAAACAACAGTCTTGAGAAGATAATTCTGAGAGCATCTTCTACAATTCATCTCCTCTTTTCACTCACTACTGAATGAACCCAGACTCTTAATTTTGGTATTTTAGATAAACACCAGAAGCTTGGTGGGATGAACTGGTGTGACCCTAATGGCAGGCACTGCTTGAAGTCAGTGGCATTTGTGGAGAAGCATAGAGGGAACTATGAATTGTCCTGTAAAAACCATCTGACAACAAGCAGCACTGCTAGCAGGTGAAGAGGTTAGAAGGTCCCCAGGGCACAGAGCTTTGTGATGTGTTAAGAACAAACAACTGAGGAAATCCACTAGACTCCCACTCTCATGTACAACAGGAAGTAGGCATCATCAAAGAGTCCCTCCCCATTAGTGAAAAGCTCTTTCCTACCCACGAACCCATTTCAAGGAAAAATAAAAAGAATGAGCCTCTGAAATTCAGAGGATAAAGGACATGTATACAGGGAAGAGGAAGCCCAGCTCTCACAGAGACAATCATCTCTCTCTCTTTCTCTTGCTCTCTGTAGTGCTTCTGCCAGCAGGACACAGAGGCCCAAAGCATTACTGTATTCTTACTCCCAGTCCTCGGTGCTGGTGAAGACCCGGACAGTATGGCCATTAAAATCCTGCAGGGTGGTAGTGCCGGCAACTGACGCAGTGTACAGCTGACTAGGGTTAAAAGGGTTAAACTTCATTGCTGTGATGGCCCCTCCAGCTCCCATCTACAAGGAAGGGGATGAACAAAAGAAAAATCCACTGAGTGATGGGGAAGGAGAAAAGTGTGTTCTGTAAGTCTGCAGTCACTGCTATGTCCTTAACAGTGAAACACTCCACAGTCCTCTAAGAAGGAAAAAAGACAACCACATCTCCCACAGGATGGTTGCCTAAACCAGGAGCTGCCCTCCCGGAGGACAAATCTGCAATTCCTTCAGTCCCCAGGCAAGCTATTCCCTTGCTGTCTGGCACCACACTATTTCCAAAAAGAGAAAGGTGACTGGAATTTCTGGAGGATAAACCTCTCAACGTGTATCTATCTTAACTTAGAAAGGTGATAGAAGTTACAAAGTCTTTGAGCTCCTGTTGGAATGGAAATGGCTGAATACAGCAATGGGGGAGTATGCCAACTGTACAAACCATTCATTCTACCTTAGTTTTTCACTTGAGATAAAGGCCCCTTGTTTGTCCCCAAAGATGTTTCTTCATCAGGCACAATAAAAGGTGAGCAGAGAATAATTGAGACCTAAATCAGACGGACCCTCTCTGCCTACTTGTTTCTGTCATCCCATTAAGATAACTGTTCGGCCAGTTGCTGTATTATTTTTCCACCGAGCACACACCAAGTGCTGCTTCATTATGAACTTAATCACCATGCCTCAGGTCTCTCCAGGGCTAGAACAGTCTGGGACTTGGGAACAGACATGCTGTTGCATCTCAGTCCTACCCATAACTGGCTACTCTGAAACCCAAGACCCTTATGTGCTTCTCACAACAGACCTCAGTTTTTATCTGCAGTATTTCATAGTACTCCAGTTTTCCTTCCCATCCCTTCCTCACATACAGTGGCTTACCCCCTTTATGAAGCAGGTTTTAGCAAGTACTTCACAGTCCCAAAGGATGATGTCTCCACCTTTGGAACCAACAGCTAGCGTACTGGGGTGTGTTGGGTGCCATTCCAGGCATGTCACTCTCCTGTCAAAGGGACTTGCTCTTCGAAAGAGGCAGTATGAGGAGAGAGAACGCAGAAAAGCCAGTTCCAGTCTCTGTTAAAAAGGTAAAGAGAATTATGACTTTTGCAAGCATCCCTAAGATTCTCTGAATGAGGAATGCTAACAATTTCTAATTGTCATTAGCGTTAGGATGCTCACACAAAATTCTTAACAACAAAGCTTGCTCAGGTGCTTCCCACCTATGGATGTTACACAAAGAATTAATTTTCAAATGAAAGGCCTATGGCTCTGTGAAACAGTAAAACATTAGGGACTTGATGGCTATGTCTGTGAAGGGGAAAAAAAATCAATACTTAACCTGACAAGATTAGCAAAGTAGAGTGGGTACAAGAAAAATATCACAAAACAGATCAGCATGCAAAAGTATCATTGTCCAACAACTCAGCTGGTAGAGTGGAAAAGTTTAAATATGATTCAAGGAAGTACAGAATTAACAGAGGATAAAAACTGACAGGGCTGGGTCAACCAAAAGGGAGAGCCATCTCAGCTCTTGCATTTTACAGGATTAAGAAACATAGGGGTGCACCAGACTTGGATGTGTATGTGGGGAACTTTTTAGGCCCCTTTAAAATTCCTCTGCCTGTGTTGAAAATCTTTTTATGCAGGGAGCTGAGATGTCCAACAGGTCCTGAAGGAGACACTCCTCACCTGCCTGAGCTGTGCCTGAATGGAGCCTCCCAGCATTTTCTGGTAGACATAATGAACAATGCTGCACCGCCGCTCCAGCTGAGAGGAAAGGACTCTCTTGTTTCTCATCACGAACCCACCTCCACTGCAACCTGCCAGTGAGGAAAAGAGTAAAACTTACTGATCAGCAACACCTGTCATATTCATTCACTAAACAATATAAGAAGACGTCCGCATTTGCTGCTACATCCATGAAAAGCTTCAGCCACAAGATATAAGCCTCTAAATAATTCTTACACATCTGTGGTGCAGCAGCTTCTGCACTTACGGAGTCCAGTGCATCCCATAGCCCACCAGAGTTTCGTGTATGCTTCCTCTTGTTAAACCTTCCTTCTCTTTGCCAAAGATTTATCTAAGACAAGAAGAAAGGACTAAAGCAAAGCCACAGGTGGGTGGTGCATCTCTTGGATAGCGTACAATTTGAATGTTTCATACCCAAAGCAGAACGCTGCTATCCAAAGCCCCAGCAACTTGGAAATATGCCACGGGAGGTGGTAAGCCCCTGCGTTCAGCTAAAGGTCACATGTGTGATCAGCAGAAACACCTGAAAATTTCCCAAGTATGGCAACATGAGCTCCCACACAGTTCCTGAAATGCCTGCCTGTGAATCAGAATTTTCTGTCTGCTCGTGCTGTATCCCATACAGTCTGCCTACAGCGCTGTGAGTTCTGTTTTTGATAATAGACTTGCTGACGCCTCACCGCCTGAAAACCTTTCTGTTCGGAATGATTTTTGCTGAGAGCACAGCTTGTTTCTACATTTTGTTCACGTTCCAAGTTTTCATCTTCAGGGACCTTTACGTAAAAACTAGATCTGTTCAGTCCCATGTCTGTGATCTAATCATCCCCACACCAATGGTGTGTAACACCCCAAGCGATCTAAATGTCAAATGCATTTCTTAAGAAACACAAATGCTATATTCATTTAAGGACATTTATTTTAAAAAAAACCCACAAACAGAAGACTGAAAATACACAGAGGTGTGAAACACATGGTTCTATTTGATTAGAACATAAATTAAATCTTTCTTTAATGCAGTGCTAGAGAAATGCACACTTCTTTGTTCACATGCCAACACAGTGCGAATATTTGTCACACTTCTTGAAATAGGTACAAAAGTATTTCTGTTCTAATTCCTTTTTTTTTGACTGAAGAACTAGTATCCACAGTTTCTTCTTCAGAGGAGATAGAAATTGAGGGTTTTTTTCAGATTCCATTTTACAATGAAGGATAATTTATCAAGAAATAGAGCTTCAGGCCTTTCTCGAATCAGCTGAAAGAAACCCTTTAAAAAGGTGGTTTAATTGTAAGAAACGGAAACTGTCCTATACGGATCAGGAGAAAAAAAATATTTGTCCAAACACATACAAACTGGAAAACAGAATGGAAAAGCTCAAATACAAAGGTCTTCATCTTTTTAAGAAAGGATTAAGGGAAAAATATGATCAGCCTCATTTTTCCGAAGTATCCTACAACAATGGCAGATGCTTACCAAATACGAAAATGAGGCCATGAAGTTACAATAAAATAATGTAGCTAAATTAACTACAGAAGAGGTTTTAACTATCTACAATTATACAAAAAACTCCTTTCAAACAGAGCATTTTGCATCCATGGTCACTGTTTACCCTGCTAACTCCTCCAAGTTTGGACCTACAGACCACACAATGGAAACGTGCAAAATCAGAGAAGCCCTGTATCTTTGGCTGTTGAAAAACACTTCAGGAATTTCTGGATCCTTAAGCCAAAATTGCACAGAAAACACATAGTATCTCCACACAAGGCAATAACCCTAGTGATCTCCTAAACCACTGATAGAATTTAAGGTTTTATCTGAGAAAAGGAGGCTGAGGGGAGACCATGTTGCTCTCCACAACTACCTGAAAGGAGGCTGTAGGGAGAGGGGGGTTGGTCTCTTCTCCCAAGTAACAAGCGATAGGAAGGAGGAAAGGGTCTCTTACACGCACCAGGAGAGGTTTAGATTGGCTATTATGAAAAATTTCTTCACTGAAAGAGTTGTCAAGCATTGGAACAGGCTGACCAGGGAAGTGGATGAGTGCCCATTCCTAAAGATATTTAAAAGACTTGTAGATGTGGCACTTAGAGACATGGTTTAGCAGTAGACTTGGCAGTGCTGGGTTAACAGTTGAATTCTACAATCTTTCAGGTCTTTTTGAACTTAAATGATCCTATAAAGTTACTGTAGGTAAAGTCTAGACAACTTCCTTGATAATGCAAAACATTAAACTTTCCAGTATATTAGAAATTAATCACAACTCCACATTACATCAAAAATCTTTTAAGATTTTCTTTTTACCTAAGTTAGACACTAAAGGAAAAAAATGCCATGAGAAGTAACTAGAGAAAATTCTGTCCATTCTAACTTGAACAGAGGCAGAAAGTATTCCTAGTTACTGTAGCAAAAGTTAGAACATGGAAAGAATGGGGTGCAAATACCAATTCAGACTGGGTGCTGTAGGACACCAACCTTAGGACTACCAACTGCATTCAGAATTGCATGAGAGAAATAACTTATTAAAATATTGGTCTGTCCTACACTAAAGCAGAGATCTGGTAATACAGGAACTCCACAAAACTTAACCACCCTCATATGAGCTGTAGCAGCATCTTCAGTGCTTCAGGCTTTTACCAAGTGGTACAGTCTCAAAACTTAAACATTCATGCACACACACTCACTAGACAGAAACTTGGAAGATGTAGTTCCCCAGTACAAGTCTGCCTATTACTTCAACATCTAACCCCATGTGAACACTCATGTCTGAACATGCTTCTTGGCATTCTCCCTCTTCAACTAGTCAATGCCTGTCATGTGCAGTAAATCTGGGAGGGAAAAAGTAGTAAGAATCTGAGGAAATGTTACCGATTTTCCCTGGGGGTTTAGATGTTTTTCTCACAAACAATCTCTTTCCTTGTTTCTCATTCCCTCGTTCCCCATAGTCCCGTTTCCTCTTCCCAGCTGATTTTGCCTCTTCTGGCCAATGCTGACATGCCCTCTCACGCTTCTTGTCCTTTGGTTGGTTCACTGGAGCCATTCTGTCTGACCACTGAAAGCAAACAAAGCATGGAAGGTAAAACTGTCATATGCTTTTAACCAGAGGACAGAGAGGAAAACTGGAATGAAACATCCCAGTAGTTTGAAGGTAGTGATTAGACCTGTATCCTTTCTCATTGGCACGACAATAGCTTTTTGTTGTTCTCCATTGAAGAGAGGAACAGGTTCAATAATATCTTCTTTGTTCACATATGAAAATTAACGTATCCTAAAGCACTAGAATATGTTTTGACAGATGTGCCTCTACCAGACTTTTAAGCCTGAAACCCACAGATCTGCATAAAGTACATCTGCGAAACCACATAATACCCTAACTGTTTCTCTAGTAGATCACACTGAGCTCTTTAGATTCAGCTAAGTGAAAGGTCAGAGGTTTTATGACGATGGCCAGGGCTGACTGGCCTTGCAACAAATGGGCTCAGAAGCTACTTCCTGCATAACAGACACTTTTCCTCACAACCACCACCTGGCATTTGGATTGGGGTCCTGCACAGCCTGGCAACCACACCTAAACTGCTCCTCTGACGGGTGGGATTCAGCCACTCGTGTCCCGTGTTATGACGGCCACGACGCCACCAGGCCCCTGAGGAAAAGCATGGGCCTCCCACGGCCTTCTCTGCAGCCGGCGGGCGGTGCGCCAAACGCCGGCCGCAGCTGCAGCTCCTTCCCGCCGAGCATCCCTAGGCTGAGCCTGTGCTCGCGTTGAGCTTATTTAGAACTCCTGAATGGCTGTCACGGGTATCTGCCCGTGTTAAATATAGGCCGGCGGGCACCGCGCAGGCTCTTCCCCAGGCAGCGCCCCCCACCCGGCGCCTCGGGGCCTCGCGCGGGGCCGCCCCGCAGCCCCCGGCCCGGCCCGGCGCCCCCGCGGCCTGGGCGAAAGGGCCACCCCGCTCTCACCTGCGCTCCCGCCGCCTCGACTCCCCCGGCGCCGCCGCGGCCGGCGAGCGGCACTGGCCCCTCCCCCGCGGTTTCATAACCGGGGCGGGAACGGGGGGCAGCGGCTTCGGCCCGGCCCCACGGCACGGCACCGAGTTCGCCGGCCATGGTGGCCGCCGCGACCCTTCGCCGCCGAGGGGCAGCGGCATCGGCAGGGGAAGGCCGAGGAGGGCTCGGGGTGTTTGCCCAGCCCCTGCCCGCCTCCACCGCCTTTAGCCCTGCCGGCCTCCCCGGCCATCAGCATAAGCAGCGTCTCCGGCTGCCCTGGAGCGGGAGGCGGCTGCGAAGGTCACGCTCGCCTGAAACGCGCGATCCATCTTTGCCTGTTTATTTGGTGCAGCACGTAAAATCATACGCCCCTCAGTAGTTTCTAGAGCACCAAATTGACCTATTAAAGCTGTTTGATAAGGGCCCCAAACACGGCAATCAAAAAAAAAAAAAATTCAAAACACCATTTACACAAGAAAATGCACGTGGTGTTGGAACTCGAACACGTCAACAACAAAAGGCTTCAAAAGCTGGTAACAAAGTCTCGTCGAGAGCAGCTCAGAGAGTACCAGATCCTACATGACGAAGCTGACAAGAATGGGGAAGGAAGAGCTCTACCAACACAGAAGGAGGTACCAGCACTTCCCCCCCGCACCTGCAAAGGAGGCTCCTGTCTGCCGGCCATGTTGCGTGGGGAACCTTATCCCTTATTTCTGGAGCAGTAGGGTCCCCCGCTTCAGGCCTACCAGTAACTATGCTGAGTAATTAAGGCACAGTCATCCACACAGGTGGCTATGAACACAGGTCCTAAAATAGCTCTGCATAGCCATGCCTTCCGCAGGGTTTGGTTTTGGGTGCTACTATTTTTTGCGCTGTAACTGTAGTTACCTATGAATTTTCTCACATACTGGAAAATGCACAGAAAAACTACCCAGAAAAACAACAAATACTCAGTCTCTATGTTTTTTTGCTGAACAGTAACAAAGTTGTATTAGTTGCTGCCATCTTGTATCAGAATGCCATACACAAAAATGATAGTCACTAACACAATCTGGTTTTGGACATATACATCAACCCAATTAGCAAGTCTTAAAAGTCTCATCGGGCACTTTTGTAATACACAGCACATAACCCTTAGCAAAAAACAGCAAGAGGAATAACTGATAACAGCACTTCCCTTCTTGCCTCTGAAGCCTCAAAATCTTGATTTCTGGGAAGAAACTCTATTACAGAAAAACATACTTCATATATTGACAGTGATCAACGGTTTTCTTCTATAGGCCTGCAGAAGTCTTCATCATAGGATCCCAAAGAAAACTTGGATAACAGCATCAAAGTTATCTCCAGCAAAGATGTGCACTTCCTGTCCCCACCCCTTTTGTTTCCCAGCAGTATTGTCCCCCATGCAGAGCACACACAGCGTAACCTACACATTTCTCTCTTGGAGCTATCACAGCATTTTTTAGAAATGGAATGGAACAGAAAAGAGTAGGAAAGACTATTTTGTATGGAACGGACCTACGAGCATCTAATCCAACTGCCTGACCAGTTCAGGGCTGACCTAGTTAAAGCCTGGTATTAAGGGCATCGTCCAAATGCCTCTTAAAAACTGACAGCTTGGGGCATTGGCCACCTCTCAAGGAAGCTTGTTCTGGTGTTTGACCACCCTCTCTGCAAAGAAATGCTTCCTAATGTCCAGTCTAAGCCAGCCCTACTGCAGCTTCAAACCACTCCCATGCATCCTATCACTGGATCTCAGGGAGAAGAAATCAGCCCCTCCCTCTCCACATCCCCTCCTCAGGAAGCTGTAGGGAGCCACGAGGCCACCCCTCAGCCTGCTTTTATCCAACCTAGACAAGCCAAACTCTGGACACAATCGAGGACTTCAACACCATTCTTAAACTGTAAGTCTCAGAACTGCACACAACACTCAGGATGAGGCCACATGCTAAATACATTGTTTATGTCAATGACTAACACCAAGTTTGCTTTCTCTCTAGAGAATCACCAGATATTTTTGTAATGATTATCCACTAAGGGCAAGAACAGCAGACAGTACACAATTCATGCACAGAAAAAATGCCACTGGCCTGATGTCCCGCAGCTCAGTGTATGGACGGTAGTCTGAGCAAGCCAGAGACAGACTAATTTGAGAAAATATCCTTTAATGTATTTACAGTCTCACACTCTTCAAACTACAGTATGCAACGAAGTCAGAGGAGTATAATTCTGCATGGGCAGGATATTAGGCTTATTTTATGATGCCTTTTGTCTGATCTACAATTATGTTGAGGCTCTGCCTCAGTTATGGGACATGGTTCTCTCCCACAGAATAAAGCAGTTTTGTCACTGAGTCCAGTAAAGCTATATTGTAACTAAGATCAGCTTCACGGTATTGGTAATACCATTAGGTGTTCTGCCTCCTTGTTGCCAGGATCTTTGTCCAAAGCATGAATATTTTTGGCTACTTTAGTCTCACTACTGATGTATATACCATTAGAGCAACTGGAGTTTGCCATGCACATGAAAACAAGCCTGTATTCCATGAAAAAGTAAGACAAAATATAAAACTCCAGAGATGAAAGAGTAAATATCATGCTCTCTGTCCTCCTGCTGTACCATGACCATTGCTAAGCTGCCCATACCAGGAAAATGAACAGAAAGATCACTATCATTATGACCTTGTTTACCTGAGCATCTCATCTTCCCCAAGCCATTTCAGCCTTGGAGGAAAGGATTCCAACAGCCATGCTATTTAGTATTCTCATCTTGCAATCAGTAGTGGTGGTGGCCAGGTCCCACATGGACAGCATCTATCTTAGACACTCTATCTTAGATGCACATGGGATATCAATATAGCAATCAGCATGAAAACATAACATAGAGCAAACACTGGATATGGACTATTAATGGATGAAAGGTGTTTGCCTTTTCTGACCTTCATTAATGTACATTAATTTGATAATGGAATTAAAAATTCAGAACTTAATTGAATTAGGGAGTATCTATGCCAAAGAGTTGGGTTCAGTTTTGTTTTAGTAAAAGACAAAGTTGCTTATACGCTCAACTGTGATTAACTTTGAGGACAAAATAAGCATCTTTTGTCACTCTTTAAAAGGATGCTCATGGTGACACCATAGCAAATGACCTGTAATGGGAGTCCACCTTCCAGGGACCCCGTGCTGGTAAAACTGAAGAGGATTGGTCTCAAAAGAAATTAGGTGGAATGGTTTCTTATGTCCACTTTCTAACACAGCATTTCACTGTTTGTGAAGGGCATCAGCACAGTTATTTTTCTGGCTCTTAGGAAATCTAGGGCACTTGTAAAGAAAGGCAAAACACCCAAGTACTGCTCCAGAGAAGTGGAAGATTTATGGCATGCTCTTTCCTCTCTTCCTTCTGCAAGGCTCTCAGTCTTTCCTTTTTCCACCAATTGAATAAACATCACTGCAAACCCACAGCTGGTCCTTGGAATTGTGTCCCAAGTGACTTGGAAGCAGTCAAGAGGATGCGGGCCAACAAGGTCTCCTACTGCTTCTCGTACAAGCCCTGCCCCAGGGGAAATTGCACTTGGGGCCTGGCGTTGCAAAAGGAAACGCTGGCAGGCAAACTGCCTGGCATTTAGAAAACAGCTGGTGTCATCTGAAAGGCTCCGAGGACTTAAAGATGAGGTCCGGATTATTCAGATAGAGGTTTTCAGAGGAATGGCTGAGTGACTGAAAACAGCAGGATCGGGCTGAAAGAGAAAGACGTATGCCAAGGCGAACTGAGGTGGTGCCACCCTCTAAGCCCAGGGAGAGTGACCCACGCCACGCTCACAAGCGAGACCACAGCACCCCACTTGGGTGGGAGCCGGCTTTGGGGAACCTCCTGCTCCAACACACCAGGGCGGCTCCGGGCCCCGCAGCTCAGCTGGCCGGCACAGCACACAGATGAACGAACTCACGGACAGGAGCCGAGCCCACGGCTGGGCCGAGCGGGCAGCTCCTCACAGGGCTGCCTCCCTCCCG
>VZRR01006730.1:648838-679848 GCA_013398015.1 Oreocharis arfaki | reverse complement strand
CAACTGTGAGGGAAAAGTTTCCTCATGGAAGGTGGGCGGGTGGGGGAGGCGGTGCCCGGCTGGGCGCTGGCTGTAGGCAGGAGGGGACCGGGAGGCGGCTCGGCGCGGTTCGTCTGGAGGCTCAGCGGAGACCCCCGGTAGGTGCGGGAGCGGCGGCGCGCGGGGCTGGGAAGGGCGGCGGGACTGCGGTTCCCGGCGGGTTGTTCACGAGGGGCTGGGGAAGCTCTCGCCAGAGCTTCGCACCCTTTGCGTCCCTAAGCTTCGCCGGGTGCCCCGCCGCTGGCCTCCTGGGGCCGGCCCGCTGCCGCCGCTCCGTCACTGGGGGCTGCCGAGGCTCCCCCTCCCTCCCTCCAGAGCCCGCGCCTCCGCTCCGCCGCGGGGACAGGGGCCTCTTTGTGCCGCATCCGCGCAGCGTCGCTTCCCACTCTGAAACCGGAGCCGCGGGCGCTGGCAGCGCTGTGGAGAGTAGGAATAAAGCGGCTTCCCAGGACCCCCTGGGGAAAGGGGCCGCGCCGGGGCCCAGGCTCGCGGGGCTGCAGTCTCTTGTCTCGGGGGTCTGTGTTGCCGGTCTGTGAGCCGGACTCCTGGCAGCCAGATAGAGAAGTTCGGCAGACGGGACAGTTCTGTCCTTGTTCGTCCTCCTCCTCTCTTCTGGCTGCAGGGAGGGGAGAGGAGGGCCGGGGGCAGGCGCAGGGGTGCTGCCTGCGGCCGTGTCACCGGGCCCCTGGCAGGCTGCTGGGGTTACCGTGTCCTCTCCAGCCTAGGGCAAGAGAAAGCTGATAAACAGGGAGGGAATTAGTGGGCCTGAATATCCAGTGCTTGAGAAGACAGTCTGATTTGTCACTAGGCACGGGAGGAGGGTTCTGTGATCTCTGCAAAGCTATCGATAAATGAAGCTAGCGTGGCCCAAACGCATTAACCTGTTCCACCACTTTCTGTGCCAACTATGCGTTCTTTGCTTGCTTCAGTTCTTCAGGCATGCAGAAGGCTCAGGGCTTGGTAGTGAAGGTAAGGTTAGCTGACCACTGCTTGTTCCTGGCCCTAGGAATTGTCTGGCCTTTTTGTTCACTCTTATACCCTCCTTATAGAACTGCTGCTCCGTACTTCCTGAAACTGGAGATGAACTTCTCTCCCCTTCAAATCAACCGCTGGTCTAATTCACACAAAGGAATTTCTGATATGATGGTAATTGATTGCAGTACAGAACCCAAGCAGAGCCTCCCACTCCACCCTGGAATTGAAGTGTCACTAAGAAGTAACTAAGCCTTACAGTGGGTGACTCAAGTCATTCTCAGGGCGGAATGAGAGCAGAATGCACAACTGCAGTGTGTGGGCTAAAATGACAGGGTCCAGATACTCCTTGCTCCAGGTGTGAGCTGGTCTCTGGGTGGAGTCAAAGTGGAGCTTCTCCCCATGCCCAGGTTGCATAACTGGGCACATTCTTTCACGCAAGGATTCACCTTTCCCTGAAGTCCACAATGTGCTTTGTGTGAGATGGAGTCTGCTTTGATAGTGTTTTGTGTAATTAATGGTATTTCTCTAGAAGTTCCCTAAAATATTTACTAGATTGTCCTTTGAGTTACAGCTTGGAACAGAATGAATGTGTGAGCTTGATCAGCTGCCTGCTGCCTTCCCTATTCTGTGCCTGGTCTATTGTATTGCTTTATTGGCTTTTTATTTTTTTTCTTCTGACCTGTGTGTTTGAGCTTCTCTGGCTTGCCTGCACTTGTTTAAGTGAAGACTCTCTTCTTCTCAGGCTGTAAAAAGCAGTAACTTCAGTGTGTCAGCTACGTACAGGGCTGAGAACAACTGCCCACCTGGAACTCTATTATCAAATGTCAACAAGTGAATAGAATTGTATGTGACTGGACTATGCCAAAATGCTGCAGTTCACTGGCAGACCGTGTGTGTAACCAAGTCATAAAAGCCTGAAAATTTTATGGACCCAAATTAATTTCTTCACAGGATAATGACTGGTGCTTTTAGTCATTTTAGGTTTTTGTGGATTATACAAGATCTGGCCTGAGTCTTCTGGGCTTTCCCCAAATGATCATGAATTTCCAACAAAAAGAGAATAAATATATCAGAGAATTAATATATATTTACACACTCATGCATATATGTATAAGATCAGTAATACAAGAACATGACTTCTTAGGAGACACAAAGCTGTACGAATGCCTTAGTCATCACAACGGGGTGATGTGAGCTTCTCTCAGAACTCATGATATCAGCAAGCATGGCAAATACTGTATATTCTTTACTCTGGCCATCTTGAGGGCTGGAGATTCAGTTGTTGTTTGAACTGTTTGGTCTGTGTCATGGCTGGCATCCAGGGATTGAACTGGGGACCTCAAAAGCTAAAAGTATCTGCTTGTAGCCTGGGTGGAAAAAGCTATGCTCTTGATCAGAGAGCATTAATAAACTGCCTCTATTTTTGCCATCAGCTGATCAGTGATCTGTGAATTTGGGCTGCTCTTGAGAGTTCATGGGGAAATGCCTGAACAATAGGAGAGCTGCTTAAGCCCTTTAAGGAGCTCTTATCTTTTTAAAACAGACTTTGTGATCAGGCAAGCTGTTTTATCATTAGTTACTCAGTGCAATGGGTGTAGAGGGTACTATGTGAGAGGCAACTGTGTCAGATAGATTAAAAAAAAGCCTTAATACTTCAGTCTAAGACCTTAGTGGATGGATCAGAAAACAGTGACTGCTGTATCTTAAGTTTTCAGGAAGAATTTAGGATTTTGCTCTTTGAAGAATTACGAAAGAACTTTGCATCCTTGGAGCAGTTAAGAAGCTGTTCAAGTGGTATCTTTTTGCCACTACCTTGCAGTATGTGACCGCTGTAACTTAACATCAAAATGCACTCTGACTGTTTGGGCACAAGTTTTTCCAGCAGCACAACGGAAAATGTCGGTGCAAAGAACCTGGTGCATCCTCTGCTGTAATCATCCAGCTTTGTTTCAGTGACTGGTACATCAGTTTCAAGTTCCTTCAAGCTGAAATGTGGGCTGAAGCTGGGCACTGCTATAAGGCAGTAAATGTGACTGGCATCCTAATCACATTTGAGCCTTCACTGGTTTCTCCTTGCTGTGAATGGGATGATGGGAATGAGCCTTTCAGACTTGCGATAGTTGGAATTTGTGTGTTAAATCTAGTGATTGTCACTGGGCACTGTAGTTTGTTGAAAAGGCATGTGAGAGATCTCCATGGTACCGGGGGCCTGGATCTAGAGGCATTCAGTTTGTTTGGGATTTTATGCTGTCTTAATAGGTGACCGTGGTAGGACTCTCTTTATTACAGCTAAGTTTTTCCAGGCTAGAGGAATCAGAATTACTGCAGGCAACCCATAAGTAACAGTGCTAGCAAGTTTTCAGCCTCCTCAGTCCTGTCCCTACTGTGAGCTTGCCTGAGCTGTGTCTCTTCTGTTTGCAGGAACTTGCCTCCTGGGCTCTCAGGGACATCGTCCTTTCAGTCACCTACAGGTGCTTTTCTGGTAGTAGTAACTTCCTGCCATCCCTCAGTATAGTACCCCTGCTGTGGAGCCAAACCTCTCCCACTCCTGAGGGTGCTGAGCTGCACCAGCTGCAGTACTGCTGTGCAGAGCTCTGAAGTGGCTTTGCTGCTTTTTCTGACGAGGGCAAGAAGCTTTCATGGAGGACTGGGAGAAGATGTAGCATATTTCACTTCTTGAATGATTACAGGTATTCACTTTTGCTTCTTGATGTTTTCAGTCAGCTCTTCCTTTTACCAGGACTGGTGAGCTGTGGAAACCCATGTGAAAGCCCACTTCTACTAGGCTTCTACTCCAGCAAGCTTCTACTCCAATGCAAGCAAACAACTAGGGTTTTGAGCTGCTTCAGGAAGCACTGCAGGGAAATAAAGCCCACTGGGTTGCTCTGTTGTGCTTGTGGTTTTTTTAAAAAAGCCTTCCAGTGTTCTTTCCTCACATGTCAGGTTGAATCCTGAGGACCAGAAACTGAGATCATTCCTTTGGGCAGTGGACTGAGAAAGCAAATGACATTCCAGTGATGCTAAACAGTTAAAATTTATCCTGTCACGTGTACACTTCGGGCTGACTGCCCCATTTGCCTGTGTTCTCCTGAAGTATTTTGAATAACATCTGGGATATGAAGTGTTAATAGTCCTGTTTTTCAGCCTGAGATCCAAAAATTTATTTTAAGAGGCACTGCTGATACCAAGGAACAGATTCCATGCAGATACTATGAAAGCAGATAAAAGTTGCTCCATGACATGCAGGGCAATGAACTTCAAGAAGAATGTGTGAAGTATTCATGGCCTTTCAGTAGAAGAATTTCAGCCTTTCAGTACTTAAAAGGAGCTTATAAAAAAGAGGGAGAGCAACTTTTTACGTGGGCAGATGGTGATTGGACAAGGGGAAATGGTTTTAAACTAGAGGAGAGATTTAGATTAGATGTTATGAAGAAATTCTTTACTCAGAGGGTTGCTAGAACAGGTTGCCCAGAGGAGTTGTGGATGCCCCCATCCCTGGTAGTGTTCAAGGCCAGGTTGGTTGGGGCTTTGAACAACCTGGTCTAGTGGGTGGCATCCAAGCCCATGGAGATGGGCTTGGATCTAGATGATCTTTGTGGTCCCTTCCAACCCAAACCATTCTATGATTCAGTGAAGTATGAATCTCCACAGTGCAGGCCAGTCTCTAATGGCTTTCCTACTTCAACCTTGTTTCCTGTGTGTATCTCTGGGAAATCTGTCAGAAAGGTGTATGAATGTGTTTAGAAGTGGAGTACCTACAAAGTGGCTGATCTGCCAAACTCTTCTTGAACCAGGAGATGCTAAAAGGGAATATAAGCTCTCTCCACAGAGCAAATGATGCTTTCTTTTCACATGTCTGGTCCCATAAAAGTCTATGCAAAATGACTCTGTGTAAAAGCTCCTCTACAATCCTTCCAGTTCATATGGTATTGAAATCTGCCTTACAGTTGCAGTTGTTTTTATGCTGTTCAGATTTTCCTGTAGAGTAAACCTAGCTCTGGTAACAAAAGGTGGAAAAAGAGCCTTGCAGTCAAAGTGGAGGAACTGGTCACACCTGGAACAGAAGTAATGGGTGTGATGCTTTAACCTCATTCTTCTTTACCATAAGAGATGTCCTAGCACTCAGTCTTATCTTACTTAGCTCTCAATTCAAGGAGTTGGTTGTACTCCCTTCTACAGACTGTTAGGGACTTGAAACTCTGCAGGGAACTGGATGAACTTCAGAAATGCCTTGAGGATGATCTTCCATGTTTTTGTCTCCATTATATGACTATTTGGAAGGAAAGTATTCACATAATAAGCAGTTTTAGTAAATCAGCTTTTACCAAGTAAAACCAGAAATCTATTTGATGCAACTGTAGATAAAGAAATGCAGTACTTTGAATTAATTGCCCACATGATTGTCACACACTTGGTCTGAAGGACAAATTTCTTGCCAACTCTTATCTCCCATTCCCCTTCCTCAAAAAGCAGCCAGTGGAAAAGACAACTATTGGTAAAGGAAACCCAGAAGTTGCAGAACTGTAGATGGGTTAAAAACTCACTGTGGCTTCCAAGTGGGAGAAGGGAGCAGAGAAGGCTGGAGGCTTCTGACTGCTGTGCAGTCTAGTGAAGCAAGAAACCACCAGAAACTCAGTGTTAGAATGGAGCTAACTGGCTTGTGGCTCCCACAAAGGTTGTTTGATTGCATTGATTGCAATCAGACATAAGACTTCCTAATGCATTAATGTAAACTTGATCCCAGCTCTGGGCATTGCAAGGTGATTCAATCACAGGAGAATATTCCAGTGGCAGGAATTTACTGGAATTTGTTCCCCTACCCGCTCCCCATCCGCAACCACAGGAAACCCCCCTGATCACCACTTGCCATTATTTCTGCCTTCTTTACTCAGGGTTAGATGAGTCCAGGGCATTTTATTCTGTTTGGATCAGTGCTGTTCTTGTAAAGATCAAACAAACCAAACTTCTTACTCCAAGCCTAGTTGGAGAGGGTAGACTGGTCCAACCTGCTACTACTTAAAATGAGTTACCTTTACTAAGTTCCAGGTGTGTCACAGGATGGACTATTGATCTTACCAGTCAATAAGTTCAGAAAAAAAAACATTACCAGGTAAAATGTAGATTAAATCCTGGAAAATGTTTGCATTCAGTGTGGATTGAGACTGCTGAGGAGGGATATACTAGCTTTGACTAGAGCTTTAAACACCTGCTTATCAGTGACTCAGGAAGAAAGAACTTCCAGTTGTTTGGGGTCCATTCTGATGGAAAGGGAAGTGTGTGTATTTGCTGGTAAGCTGGTGTTTGCTTGCAGAGACTGATGCAGCAGGGTGGGAAGTACCCTGGGAAATATCCAGCATAGAAGCAAACAAGTGAAGAAGCCAGGGAGTGGGACAGCAGAGATTACAAGTTCTCAGTATCTGCCTGGGTTAAAACCTTGCCCTGAGAGAGTGGTAAGACAGGGAGTGTGAGAGCTGGAAAGCGGGCATGCTGTGACTAAGGAGTAGAACGGGAGTGATGCTGTTCACCCGGCTAAGAAAGCAGGCTGGGGTAGTGCTGTTCCTGGTAGCTTGCATGTGGGGCTTCTTACTAAGCTGTCAGCTGCCACTGCTAAACACATAGACCCAACATACATGTTTAAATTATTCCAGCAACCATTTTGAATAAAAATGAACATAGCCTATTGCCCAGTTTGAGGGTAGTACCCAATAGTTCAGCGCTGGCTTTTTCCCTCCTTCAGCTCTGTATTTGAGATTATAATAATTTTTTTTTAATACAAAGAACAACTGGGGAGAAAATCTTAACATATATCTTGATAGCCCACAACATTCCTTCATTAACATTGTCTCATACTGTCATGTTGACCAGAATCCATCTGTGTTCCTGTAATATTAAAGATCCTCTATATCATATTGGAAAAGAAAGCAGATTTTTTTCCTTTTCTTGGTAAAACAATTTCTGCCTGGTAAAGCTATGTCAGCCAGGAATCTTACCCCCTAGATCAGCAGCAATGTATTAGTAGAAGCCTGTCCTGTAGCTTTGGCTGCTGATGGGGAATAGCTAATAAGTGTAGAAAGGATCGAGTTCTGCATGAACACTTTGAAAACAGCTTGGGGTGGCACATGAGCAATGTCTGTCATTGGTACATTAGCTTGGTCTGAACGTGAAGACTAAGCTAAAGAAGCTGTGGTCTGAAATAAGCGAGTATAATGAAGCAGCACACAGGCTCAAGGGGTCAGCCCTTCAAGTGGAACAGGATCTTGTCTGTGTTTTAGTACTTTGGTATAATCACAGAGGATTTTGGTAGTGGACAGCCACATGATCTCTAGAGAATCATTGGCTGGGAGATGGGCTTCTGTTACAGGCTTGCACATAGCTGAAGTGACCTTTGTGTGTAGTTACTGTTCTGCCTGATGTCTCTCTGACCTTTCCCTGGCTGGAGAGATGAGCTGAAATCTTGCTTGAAACTGTATTAGACAGCCCTGGCAGGCTTCAGTCCTTAGGGAGAGGCTGGGAAACACTGGCTTAGTCCCTTTCCCAGTCAGGTGACTCTGCTGAGGGTGTGACACTGCAATAAGATAAATACCTCTAAGGGAAGTTTTGGAGGATCTTTGTGTTACTTTGCATCCTTTCTAGCAGTAGATAAGAGCTGTCCCCCCTTCAGAAAGGTGAGTACACCTGTAAATACCAGACCTCCTATATAATGGCAGTGGAGAGCACATTACTGGGCATCATCCCAGTTGCTGGTTCAGAGCTACTGGATGTGCAATTCCAGAGATGGTGGGTCTGGAAAGCACACCCTGTCCCATGCTCCATTTAGTTCTCTCTGTTGGGAACCTTCCTAGCTCTGCTGTACCAACAGCGGTCCAGTTTGTTACACTGCTGGAGTCACGTGGAACCTCCTGGCTTCAGCTCTCTAGTTTCATTCTGACAAGTTAAAAGGAAAAAAAAAACTGATTTCATGCTTGTCATTCTGTAAGGTAAGGGAGGCTGCCATCTTTTTGTGTATTTGGATTGTTCAGATTGAAATGTTTATCTGCGACCTATACCAGAGTGCCAGTGTTTTTGGAGGGAGAAGAATACCTTGACCATTGTGTACAGAAAAATGACCTGGGAATCAAACAAATTGGCTGCAGAAAGTATCAAATTCCTGCCTTGTGGTGGTAGTTGTCTTGAGGGGGAAATTAGTAGCAACCTGTTATTTATTAAAACTTTTGTTTAGCTTAGCTGTAGCACTTATATAGAAATTGATCCACAATAAAAATGTGTCTCCACCAAAGCCTCAGTTACTAGATAAATGTAACTCAGTTTGTTCCTACATGTGTCTGCATCCAGCATTTGCTGTTGTAGCTGGGAAAGGGAAGAGGAGTTGGGCAGAAGGCCTTGTCTGGTGTAATATACAAGCTTTGTTTCTGTGGATGAATTCCTGCAAGGCTGCATACACCAGCCCTTTGAGCATTTGTAGAGTTCAGAGGCTTGATCTTGGTGAACTTAGGAAAACAGTTGCTCATAAGGAGTCTCAGGAGGCAGTCAAGCAATGCATAGAAGTGGTGCCTTGGGCATTTGGAGGCTGGAAGTATTGGAATGTGGTGTAGATGGAAGAGGATTTCTGTGGTTTACCTGCCTGAGGGAAAGCTTTTAGTGGAGAAGAGCTATTATTACTTTTGGGTCTAGAAGTTTTCTTTGTGGATCACGACCCTGTTGCACAGATGCTGTGAAAGCACAAACAACAAAGCACACCCTATAACATGTAATGGGTTTCACGTGTTTTTGAAAGGGAGGGTTTTAGCCTGACACCTTGGTCTGAGAGCAGGGATCTGTGGTCTGAGATGCATCCTTGACTGGATCACGAGTGAGAATAACAACATGGCTTAAAGGCAGAAACAGCTCTATCACAGTGAACCCTCTGGCATTTTCCTGAGTGGAGCTCAGTACCAGTGAAACAGTCATGAGCCATTCCACCTTTCTGCAGCTAAAGAACAAGAGCCATTTTTTGATAACTTAATAGGGAGTTGATAGCAGGTGTGGCCTAATAATTATGTTGGCTCCTAAGTGAGAGCAGGTATGTGGGGGAAGAAGGGAGGTATCTTTTCTAACACTGCAAGCAGAAATAGTTGTAGCTGTCATTTGCATGGTTCAGTTTTCCTGATGTTGCTGGTTGTAGTGGTGTCTGTGATGCCTTTATCCGTAATCCTCTGGAGGTGTGAAATGAATAGCAGTGCAGTCACTCTTTCCCTCTTCTTCAGAGATCTTGTCTTGCAAGAGCTGCAGTGAGGTCTTAAGTAGCTCGTAACTGTGAGAGCTGATAGAGAAAGGTGGGAAGGTAAGGATAAACATTCCTTTGCCCAGCAAGTATGATTTGCCTAGATAGCCTCCTCTTAGCAGAGGTGGCAGTGGCATCAGGAGGAGTTTTGTATGTGATACTGGGCCACATAAAACTCCAGTCGACGCAATGTAATTCCAGCTACATTGCTCATACTATACGGGCTCTGCCAGCCCTCCTGAATCATTTGGTGGCTCCTGCTAGATCAGGCCGTCCACAAGATACCTCTGTTGTCTTGACTTTGCTGTAAAACAACCTCCAGGCTTTGGCACATATATTTACTTTTCCCATCAAACTCAGGTTTTTGCTCGTCTCAAACCCTTAGTGGCTCACAACACGTGGTATTTCAGGAATAGACAGGCATGAAGGGGCAGACTGGCAATCTACTTGCTCTTCTAGAGCTCACTCAGGGTGACAGCAGCAGGTGTTCTTTCCAACCCCTCTGTGCAGTACTAAGTACCTTCCCTATGTCTGCATGCAGATCCAATTTGATCTGCTGACGGACATGGGCTCATGAAATATGTAAAGTCCAGAAAAAGCCCAGCAGAAAAGGGTCCTTCTTGTTCTTTGACCTTTTTGCTTCTACCAAGCTGGATTTTTCTGGACTTTCTGTAAAGTCTATACAACTGCTATGGCAAGATGTACTCAACTGACTGCTACTCAGGTCATAGAGATTAGCCTGTAGAAATATTATACCACTTCATTGTATTTTTCCCCCTAGCTACAGTGCTGATGACTACAGTAAAGCCCTAAGTTGTGGGATACTTTGCCACATGATATTACGGATGCTGAAAACTCTTACATGAGTTCAGAAGCAGGTTGAAGAAATTAATGGAAGAGAAATCTGTTGAGTGCTCATTCATAGGTGCCACATCCAGCTCAGGGAAGTTCCTGTCAGCAAGTGGTTAGAGGCTTGGAGAGCATGCAGGGAGGCATCATGTATGCTTGCTCCGTTGTCAAAGTGAGGGAAGGTATCTGCTTTTGGCTGCTGTTTAGAAAGGCTATGAGGCCATGATAAACCTTAGCCTGATCCACACAGCTACTATTATATTTCAGAGCCTGTTAGTGATAGTAAACCTGGTTAGTTGAGTTGGTAACTCCTGAGAAAGCAAGCAGTTGTGACTCAAATTCCAACATGGAAACTGCAGAAAGAATAGATTCAGGTTTTGGGACATTTGTTTTGCCTGTCCCTCAAATGAACAAGCATATACTGCCACACGACAGCTTTCCACATTTACCCCCCAAATTCTAGTACCATGTAGTCAGCCTGAATTGGAAACCAGAGATGGAAGGCATGTTTGTGATTCATTGCTTCCGGATAAAGTGGGGATGGGGGAGTGGTGCGGAAAAAGTGATACACCGTTCGTGTGTCATGTATAATTGATCTATGTCTTCATCAGGAGAAAGAAAGAAAGAACAGGTTTTAAATATACTTTTACATAACTTCATGAAGTTTTTTTAAATCATAGCAATTTCAGGAATGTGTAGTCTGGTTTTATTGAGGACTACTGGGAAGCCTTATACAGTTTTTGATGAGCTTTAACCTTTTATCCAGTGACCTGGACCACTCATGGTCGCAACTCTTCCCCCTCAACCTCCTGCCCTCCCCTTCCTCACCAAAAGTCACTAGTTTGCAATAACCCAGTCTGCTTTTCTTTCCCTCCTTCTCCTTCCCTACCTTCTTTCATTTCTTCTCAAAAATGGTCTTATTGTCTGGCTAAAAATCCCACTTCCAGGTTTTGCAGTTTCTACTCTCAGCTGCCCTAACCTTCCAGCCGCAGCTGAGTGCTTATTGGTGACTGAGAAGAAGGGATTTTTAGCTTGTCTGTTACTGAGTGTTGTTGTTGTTTTTGTTTGTTTTTAATAAATAAACTTTTTAGATTGAGGTAAGTCCCTAGGGAACTAAATATGAGATAAACAAAAATGCCTTATTCTGCCCTTGCTTCTCATAGCATCTGCAGACATTTTACTTCTCTTTGCTCTGTGGAAAGCTGATGATAGTTCCCTGTACCATGTAGCAAAATAAAGTGTTTCTGAGAATGTGATGGGAACAGCTTACAGAAGCAAGGGACAAAAAAGCTCTCCTGCTAGAGAGCTACATCCTACCAGTGCAGAGCTAGGTGCTCTGCTACTAAAGGGACTGTAGACCAGAATATGCATTCTGGTGAGTTTTGGTGGCTTTTTTTCTTTTTTTAATGTGGAGTTATCAAGTTCTTTAAATCTTCTTCATCTTTAGTTAAAAGGGACTGGAGAAAGTATGTGTGTGTCCTTCCCTCTTTCTCCAAAAGTCAGCTGTGTGCAAAAGTATATGCAGCAGTGCATGGGGGCTGTGGGGTTTGCTCAACTGGACACTGTTCAGTGAGGGGAGACCAGGCCCCATGTGGGGTGCCTGGGGTCTGTGCTTATTTTAGGCCTTTCTGGCCCAAGCTGTTCCCTGTGCTCAGCTGTTGTGATGCTACCTTTCCTGCACAGTGCTGTCAGCCACCCCAGTGTTTCTATTTTAACTCTCTCTGGGGCTAGATCTTGTGACACAAGGATTTGGCATCTCTCCTACGTGCTGGAACATGGCATCTCGGGAGGCACACTGGCTGCAGCTGCTATATCAGAGGGTGCCCCTCCTAAGTAGCTGGTAGAAAAGGGACACCCCTAGGATTGCAGTGCATCAGAACAGGCATCATCCCTGCAAAGGAGTGTCTGACCGTGCCCATCTCTGTCTCCTCCAGTCTTTTTCCAGAGTTTGAAGAGCTTGAGACACACTTGCTGGCTTCCCACTGCTCCCCTGCGGCATCTTGCTTTCAGCTTTCAGGTATGTAGTTACTGGGGCCAGGAGTAGAGTTGCATGTCCTGGAGGCTGTAAGATGGCTTTGCAGTCAGATGACAAATGGTGGGGAGGGAGGACAGAGACAGCTGGTGGAATGGTGCAGGAATTAATTTTTCAAGGTTCATGCACCTGAATGTCATATCCCATTTAACAGCTTGCTTCAGTGACTGGAATTCAGCACTTCCAGCCTTCTGAAGAAGGCCAGAGGAACAGCATTAATATACTTCTGACACACTCCATGGGGTGACACTGGGCAAACATAGCCAAATGTCATAAATTCCTGCAGTCTGGGTTGAGGTGCTTCACTGTGAAGCTCCTGCCACCAAGAAAGATTTGCATGAGGTGGGAGAGGTGTACTCTTGACCTGATCTTCATCTCTGCTGTGTGCTCTGTGGGCTGGCAGAATGAACAGATACCTCTCTGGGGTGTGAGGGAAGCTTTTTATAACCAGGAATGTGCAAGAGGAGAAGTGGCAGCAAAGGCCATGCATGCTGCATTAACCTGGGCTTGTCTGGAAAGTGAGTGGGTTTGTCAGCAAGTGACTGGGCTTGGGTCCTGTTACTCCTTCTCTCATTCTTGCACAAGAACAACCCTGAACGTCTGCCCAAGGAATTCATAGTGCTGTACCACATCAGGAACAAACTAGCAGTGCAGGCTAGCACAGGGCAATGGGCAAAAGTTCTGAGACAGCAGAGAATGAGATGAACCTTTCACCTTCCAGCCTAGATTTTGAGCCTGATGCAGTGAGCGTAGTGAAAACAGCAGCTGTGCAGGGATGCTTCTAGGGAAGCAGTGTGCTGGGTAACAGGCACGTGTGCTGGGCTGCCCTTTGGCTGGGTATGCCCCAGCATGTTTCTGTGCTTCTGCTCAAGCCCAGCTCAGCTGGTGGGCAGCTTATAGGGCTCCTCCCCATTCAAGACATGCCTGCCTGCTGACTGCTCAGCCTTGTTTTCCCCAGTCAGTTGTTGTAATCCTGTAATCCTGAGTCATACCAGGAAGCTGGAATCATCTCCATTGACAGAAGACTTATTTAAAATCTTTCAAGGCAGACTTCAAATAGCTTTAGCTACCTCAGTTTCTGTTACCCTCTTGAGGGCCTTTGTTAAGAAAGGAATCTCTGCAGAAGTATTTGGTGCTGCTGAAGAGTGTTGGATTCATGAGCTTCTCTGATATCTGTACAGCCAAGGTTTGGCAACACTGTCTTCTACAACATCCTTTCCCAATATTTTACAGGCCTGGCAAGGAAGCCTCCTGTCTGCAGGGAGGGAGGAGGTCAGTTCAGCCCTGGGCATCTCTGCTGGACCTTGCCATTTGCAGCTGGAGGTGCAGTGATGCCAGTAATTGACTGCAGGGCAGCAAGTTGGGCTCCTCCAGCTCCAAGAGTCATAGAGAACCATGCTGTCTGCAAAGGCTCAGCCAGTGCCATGTTTGAAATCACTTTTCTCTATTCTCAGGTTAACTGAAATCTGCAAACATTCTCTGCTGCAAGAAAAAGAGGGTGATGTCATCAGAAGATGATGCTGGCGGGGAGGCTCCTGGGGGCAGTTTCTGGGAGGTAAGGAAGGATAATAGGAGTGTGAGGGAGGTAGGAGTGCCATCTTACCACCCACTGGTGGAATTACCAGTGGGTAGAGTTCTAGGTTTCCATGTGGGTGACATGTTGCCCTTGAGGAGTGGAAGGGAGGAACTGTGGAAAGGTTCGGTACCATGCTGTGTGTTACTGCAGGGAGTAGGTGACTTTCTTCCACAGACACCGTGGAATGAGAGTTCCTTGTTCAGCTGACGTAGATCTGAGCTGTGAGAGAAGCAAGCAAAGCATCTCAGCTTCTTCCCTCCAGCGCTGTCTGCCTGAGAGTGCCAAAGGAGGGTCTGAATTCAGATGCTGGCTTCAGAAGAGCCTGTGTTCCCTCTCCGTGCAATGATGGACCTGCTGTTGTCTGTACTGAAGGAACATGAAAGTCAGTACAGTATAAACAATAATGTTGTGTGACATTTCAGGCTGGAAACTACAAGCGGACAGTGAAACGTGTGGATGACGGGTACCGGCTCTGCAATGACTTAATCTCCTGCTTCCAGGAGCGAGCCAAGATAGAGAAGAACTATGCCCAGCAGCTAACAGAGTGGTCCCGTAAGTGGAGGACCAATGTGGAGAGAGGTAAAGTTGGCATATTAGACTGGGAACAGGAGGCACTCATTGCACTTCTCCTCTGAGTGCTATCTCTTACCGAGGTGACACTGTTTCTTTGAGGGACAGGCTTCCCTTCCCCAGTAAGGGGGTGACTTTCTTGGGTGTCTTTTTTGTGTGTTTGCCTGTTTTTGTAGTCAGTCCTCTGATTCACTTGGAGAGGTGTTTTCTTGTCATGTGCTTGGTTATTAAAAAAAAAAAAAATCTGTGTGCTTAGTTTGGCAAGTCCTTGGGCAGTCCATGTCTTAAATCAAGCTGGAGATACCCCCCTTTTAAGGATGGCTTAGCTGTCTTCTCCTCCAGTCCAAGAATAACTACTGATGCTGTGATTTAGTGGCAGTGTGCTCAAACGGATAGTGTCTCACAAAGTAACAGGAAACAATGGGACAGATGTCCCAAAGGACCTGCTGGTCTGTGGAGCAGAAGCCTAGCCTCAGTCGTGAACTAATGTTGGTGTCTGTCCTGAAGCTCAGGCCAGATTTGGGAAGAGAATTTTCTACAGAAACCTTCTCCTAGCAGGCACCATCTGGGACAGCTGAGGCTGCCCAGAGAAATGCCAATCTCATCCAGCTCTAACAGCCACTCTAGATGCTGCCTGATAGGACTGTGGAGACCAGTCAGTGCTGACTTGTTTGATGGGGCAGAGTTAGGGAAGTGACTCCTTACTGGAAGATGTACGTAGGTGGAAAAGAATCTGCATTCCCTTCTGTGGGCAGTAGGTATAAGAGCCCCTCCGGTGCTTGTCCCTGCAGGTCCGCAGTATGGTACTCTGGAAAAGGCCTGGCACGCTTTCCTGACAGCTGCAGACAAACTGAGTGAAATTCACTTGGCTGTCCGGAACCACCTGGCTGGTGAAGACTCGGATAAGATCAAGGCCTGGCAGAAGGAGGCTTACCACAAGCAGATGATTGGAGGCTTCAAGGAAACAAAGGACGCAGAGGATGGGTTCCGCAAGGCCCAGAAACCCTGGGTGAAGAAGATGAAAGATGTAAGCAAAGTGTGAATGGGGAAAGAGAGATAAGGGCAGTTGAGCTGGCTGCCTGATTTCATGAGCCACTGGGCAAGCAAATGAGGTTAGCCAGAGTAGCAGAGAATTCCAGACAGAGAGGGTTTTCTCGAGGGTGTCTTGTTCTTGTGATTTTATAACTTCCTTCCTATATGGGAAGACTTTGGTAACAGGTTCTGTATTCCTGCACAGCAGGTGAGCTCTGAAAAAGATAATTTGAACGTAACTCTTCCCACTTGAGCGTTGTTTACTAAATGCTGAATTGGCATTCCTGTTAGGTTGCTGCAGACTCTAACAAATGTTAACATGCCTCCTCTGAGTATTGGAGAATCAGTGTGGGGAGGATCATGGCTTTTTCTGCATCCCTTCTCCTACAGGTAGAGACTTCTAAGAAAAACTATCATGCAGCCCGGAAGGAGGAGAAAACGGCTCATACAAGGGAGAACCACGCCAAGGCAGACTCGTCTGTCTCACAGGAGCAGCTGCGCAAGTTGCAGGAGCGTGTGGAGAAGTGCACTCAGGAGGCTGAGAAGGTGCATGTGCTGTATGGATGGGGGTCACGAGGATACTCTTTTCAAGGAAAAAGCATTGGTGGTAATGTCCCTCAGTGAAACGATTCCTGCTGAAGCCTGTAAGATGTGAGATCCCATCGTCTGAGGTTTTAGTGAGCTAGACTGAGACTTCAGTAACCAAGGTCTCTGTCTTTGGAGTTGGGCAAGATCCTAATTTATAAATAAATTTAAAATAAAAAAGGAAAAAAGTGTAGGGGATTTGGTGCAGGGGGTGGAACCTGTAGAGCTGAAGGCTTGACTACTAAAAATAGAAGATTTGTCTGTCCAGAAGAGGGAGAGTGTGGAAGGTCCTGTATGGCAGAGAGTAGCAAGGAAGAACAGGAAGCTTGCTAGAACATTGAGAGCAATGGACTGGGACACTAGCTGTGGGATGTCTTCTTATTTCTTTGGTGTTTGTTCAGTAGCGCAGGGGGGAAAAAAACTTGTCAGTCCCAAGTGAGTAGGGAGGGTTGTTACTTGTTTGCCATCAGAGCAACACATCTCACCATTGCTGTGCTCCTGCTACAGTGCAAGGATCAGTATGAGAAGATGCTGGAAGAGTTGAACCGCTACAATCCCCGCTACATGGAGGACATGGAGCAAGTGTTTGAGGGCTGTCAGGAGGCAGAGCGCAAGCGATTGTCCTTCTTTAAGGAGATGCTTCTGAATCTGCACCAGCATCTCAACCTCTCCACTAGTGAAAGGTACTGGCCCTGATACAGGCAGAATTGTGCCAGCCTGGAGTGCTTAGGCTCTGGTGAGGGGTGCCAGTTCTGGTGTCTCTGGAAGCTGCTTGCTTGCACCAGCCAGATCTCACTCCTTCCCCTTTCAGGTGTATCTCAGAAGTGGCATTTGGTCTTTTTAAAGTGACCAGTGCTGTGGTCTGTAACTGTAGGCAATGCCAGGCTCCCCAGAGAGGATTTTCTGCCTTCGAACTCTTTGTCTTTCACTGCTGTCCAGTACTGTCCTGTGTGTGTACTTCTATCCTATGAAATGCCTCCATGTTGCTATATGTAATCCCAGGCTAAGGAATGTAGCTCTATTGCCTTCTAGTATTGACAGTTATTCCACCTATTTTGCCCTTAATAGAGAGGCCTTTTGTGAAGTAGTGCCTGTAAGCCCTAAGAGGGGTTACACAGGGCTAATAGGTGCAGCCAAAAATCTTCTGTGCCCCTTTTATGGTTGAGGCAACAAATCTGAGCCACCTCCCTGTCTGTGTGCAAGAATGTGCCGAGTTCTTTCAGTACTCACTTAATGAGCTGTGCTGAGAGCTGGCACTTGTTAGGCACTGCCACAACAAGCCTGTCCCGTTTGCCAGGCTAACTCTCCTGTAAGGGTGGCTGTGTTTTCCTAGGGCTGAATAGGTGCTGCTCTAGCATCCTTAATCCTGTGAGATTGAGGATGCTATGTAATTGTGCATGAGGTTAATCTCTTCCTTCCTACTTGGCTTTTGGGAAACTGCCGAGGGACTTGATTACTGGTGGTTCTGTCTCTCCTGGTCATAGCTTTCATGCGTTGTATCGGGATCTCCACCAAGTCATCATGGCTGCAGACAACCAGGAGGACCTGAAGTGGTGGCGCAACACTCACGGACCGGGCATGGCGATGAATTGGCCTCAGTTTGAGGTGGGGTAGCATTCTCGAGTGTGTTAATGCTATTTCCAAACAATTAGCTGCTTTACTGAAATTGGCAGATTGCTAGTCTTGTGTTGGAAATGTCTTTGCTCAGCAGGCTTGGCGTGTTAGGCTCTTCTGAAATTGTTGTGTTGCAAGCTGCCTGGTGCCCAAAGGAGCATACACAGGCTGCCAAGCTATACTCCAGCCATCCAGCTGCAAGGGCAAAGAACAGGAGGTGGTGCACAGGGCCATGGGACAGCTTTCTATGATGATTTTCTCATAGCCTCTCTTGTTGCACCTTGGGGTTCAACAGAAGTGAGCCTGCTATGCTAGCAAGGCTCTTGAGCTGACCAGTTCAGCTGCTACTGAAGTACAGCCTGGCCTTCTGTCCTTCTATATTGGGAAGAAAAGATGTACCCAGCTTTTTTTATCTGAGTAGCTTGATGGTATTGTGGTTTTCCCTGGACAGGAATGGTCCCTCGAAACACAGCGGCAAATCACCAAGAAGGAGAAGAGTGGCAAGATGGCTGATGATGTCACACTGACCAGCATTTTGCCTGCACGAGATGGTGTTGTCTCACAGACCCCTCTGCAGACAAGGTAATTCTGAGATACATCAGGTTAGGAAAAGGACGGTCCTGCCTAGGGTCGTGAATGAGTTGGATTGATAGGAGTATCTCTTCCTTAACTTCCTGTCTCTTGCCCATGGCTTTGCCTGTGGCACTCTGGAAAAGGCCATGTAGAAAATGCAGTTTAGGGTAGCTGTTTGGTTTTGGGTTTGTTTTGTTGGGTTTTTAGGGGTTTTTTTTTTGGTTTTTTGTGTAGCACATTCTGCCTCACAAAGTGCCTTCCTTGTAAAGATCCTTCTAGTGATGAGATTTAGCCCAGTCTGACTAGTGCTGTCTGATTCTGGCATGCATTTCCACAGTTCTTCCTCCCAGACAGGGTGAGAAGAGTTGGGAGTTGTGTGGTTTCCTAAATGAAGGCAACAATTTTTTTTTTGCCTGGTATGGTGCTGAGTAGTACCTGACAAGTTTGGGTATAGCTGCTTCCCTTGCCAGGAACCAAGCCTGGAGAATAGGGAGAGGCAGAACAGACTCATCCTACTGTTCCAGTAGCTGTCCTGCTTTAAAAGGTAGACCCTGGCCAAAGTGAACTGAGCAGAGAAGAATGGGGATATAGAGATTTCTCAAGACCATTACTGTATTTCACAGTCAATTGGATTCAGGGGCCCTATTTGCCAATCTACAGGTTTTCCTATCAAGAGGAGCAGAACAGCCTCTTCTATGACACCCTGAAGGCACCAACCCATGTGAAGTTAGTATGGAACATAGCCTCTGCAGGGTTTTTTTGGGTTCCAGATGTCTGTCCTCTGCTGCTCTTCCCCTCTGCTCTTGTCCCTGACTTGGAAAACATAATTCCAGACATCTCTTCAAGATGCAAAACATGGCTTTTCTTCTCTGTCTTATTCTTGGCTGGAATAACTCTGGATGAAGCTGGGTTCTCCAGTTAGGACTGGCCTTCCTTTTGTGAGAGGGTCTGCTAGAGTAGGATGAGGTCATGAAGAGTGTGCATGTGTGAAAATACTTTGAGAGCGAGTTACTCTCCTGGCCCTCAGGGCTCTGATGCTGGGTGCTTTCAATGAAATGTAGTATCTCCGGGGATCTCTCTTCCCTGTTTGCCCTTGCTTGGCTGTTGGGCCTCTTGCACCCTGTCCTATAGCAGAGCAGTCTCAGGGGGAGTCAGGGTGGTGCATGATTCAGGAGGAGGTGGGTGAAAGATCAATCTACTAACAACCATCTTGTCCCCTCTCGCCTTCCACACACAAAGCGGAGGGAAGGAAGACATTTCGGAGTGGTCAGATGAGGACACTCCCAAGAAGTGCCTGGATGCCAATGGGCACGAGGAAGACCTAAAGGTACCAGGTGTACGGGTACGAGCACTCTATGATTACACAGGACAGGAGGCTGATGAGCTGAGCTTTAAAGCAGGTACAGAAGCACTAAACTCTTACTAACCTTTTGCTGTCCTTACTGAGGCTGACTGAATGATCGAAATACTCTCTAAGAATTGGATGTCCACTTGAAAACTGACACTTATTCTTCCCTTGGTCTGACCCACTGCCAGTTCCTTCAAAGTGGATGATACAGTGGGAAATCTAATTTTTTCTAGACTAAAAGGTAGTGAGACCACCTGGAAAGAGGCCTTGGTCAGAATGCAGGGAGAGCAGAACCCAAGTGATAAAACAGATCCTTCCTGCTTCATCTTAGGGCATTTATTTTGAATTGTGTCTTGAAACTTTATTAAATGCTTCTCCCTTGCACCACTGATATAAAAATTACATGGATGTTCTGGATCATCTTTTCACGTTATGTGATGATAGATATTTTGGGAGAAAGCTCACCTGACTGACATGTACTACTGAAGGCAGAGGTCAGCTGGCAAAAAACAGCTATGCAAACTGTTGCTCAAAATGGGTATCTTGAGAATGGAGATCCTGGCTCACAGCAGAGGATTGAGTGCTGGAGCAAACAGACCTGTCCCCTTTTCTTCCTTTAGTTAAATTTAGTTTGCATGTGAACTCCTCTCAACTTCAAGAGGACATCTGAATCTTGGGAGTGTTTCTGATCTTGCTTGTTTTGAGTTTTACATGGCATTTCTGTGCTATACCTCTCCAAAATACACCCACTGAAAGTCACTGAAGTCGTTCTGTAGCAGGGCCTTTGTGCCTGAAGCCAATATCTGTGCTGCAGTGTTACCATACTGGTAAACTTCCTAACACTAACTTGTTGCTTTAAAATATCTTGCAATATGGGTGCTCTAGACCTTGACTTTGTTCTTTCTTTCCACTCAGCAGATGAAATGGGGTATGACTTGTTAGCTGCAGTCATCTCCTTTTTGAATCTGCTCTGAGCAACACATACCAGTAAGGCTTCAGCTTAACAGCAGTGACTTTCTGAGACTCTGACAGTGCGGGATGTGCCTATTGATGCAGTCATACCTCCGTCTCTGGCAGACATATGACCTTCTACTGGTGAAGGAGGGGATCTTTCTGCTCCTTCCCAAAGTAGATGTGAGAACGTTAAAAGTCTTTCCTGGTCATAGTCTGAGAAATCAGTTGGTTTCATGGCTTACTAGCCAAACCAGACACTCCATCATGAAATAGGCATTTTGGGTCCTAACAGCCAGAGCTTAGCAGCTTCTTGTATTTCCTTCCCACTTGCCTATCAGAGGAGCCACTAAGAAAAAAATGTCTCAGATCCATCTGATCACTCAGGCTTGAAAGCATGCTCCTTAGGGAGAGAAAAGCAGGCAGAACTACAGAGCACGAAAGATTTCTGATGCTGAATAGACGAAGTGAAAGTCTGTTTAAGTTCCGTGGCCAAGGTGATGGTACTGAGTATAAATAGTGAAGAGGTCATAATTCTGGCTTCAATCAAACTGTGCATTATGGTAAGAGTGTTGATAAGGGGAGAAAAGTGTGGGGATTCAGACCAATAGTCTTGCTTTTTATCAAGTCATCTTAGGTGGGTAAAAATGCCATGCTACCTTTCTCAAGACTGCCTCCTAATGCCTGTTCTTACTTTTAGGTGAAGAACTAATGAAGATTAGTGAGGAAGATGAGCAGGGCTGGTGCAAGGGCCGACTTCTCACTGGTCAAGTTGGACTCTATCCTGCTAATTATGTTGAAAAGGTTGGATCATGATTGCTGCTGCCCTGCCAGTGCCTCACAGCCATACCAGCATCTCCTGCAGAGGTCACTGGGTCACTCCTGGCCCAGCCCACCTTTGCAGTATATCCAGCAGCTTCTGGACTTTAAAGGCACATATTCCATGTAACTAATGCTTCATTTTAAACATCTAGATCCATAGGTATTTTCTAAAAAATAAACAAGGATGAATAAAGACTTTCTGAGCACTACAGTAGTGTAGGAGTGCAGAAAAAAACAGATCCTTTTGACTTGCACTCAGTGAAAGAAGTGTTTTCATGGAGCTCTATAAAAGAGAGACAGCTCTCTTCCTTGGCTTCAATGCACATGCATCCATAGGGTGTTGAAGTCTGCCCTGCCTCCAGGCTTTCTGTTCAAGGAATTTTTGATGTGCAGGGTAATAGGGAACATCTACTATTGTTTCCCCTTTTTAGCTCCATCAAGCTGACCGTCAGAAAGCTCTTTATTCTCCCACATCTTTTATAAATTTTTGGTATCCCTCACCTGCAAGCTTGTTGGCTTCCCTGGTAAGGCAGCTAGTATAAGTGATAAGTACAGCTTCAACCTGAACATCCTTCTCCACTGCCCTCATATTTATTGGGATAACCCCAGGAATGAATGACAGTATAGCTGAGGCACAGGAGAAAAAAAATCTTCTGTCTTTCGTGGTGTGGCTGTTCAGGCTAATTAGTTGAGAACAGACCTGTTGTGCATCAAGTTGGAGTTGACTGAATGCTCCCTGAGCTAAAATGGACTTTGACACCTGCTGAAGGCTGGTTTTAACAAAATTACATCCACAATCCAGGGCTGTTCTGCTTAGGATCCCTAAATTCACTTGTGTATGTTGGGGTTTCTAATGAGTCTAGATTATTTTGGCTACACCTCTCTTCAAGAGCACTTAGTGCACAGCAGACACCTTCTTTTTTTCCTCCCCTACATCTTGACTTACACAGGGCTAGAAGTGCACTCCCTGCTTTGCCAAAGACCCCTCCACTGTGATGAGGGTTGCACTGTGGAAGCTGCCTGCTGGCTGGCACAAATTAGCCATAGAGGGTAACTCCCCTTCTTGTCCTGAATTGCTGCAAGTGCACTTATGACCATGTGCTAAGTGCCATTCAGCAGGGGGGATGCATCAAACATCTTTACCTCACCTGTCCTTTGCCTTTGAAAGCCTGTGAGGCTGCTGGGAAGACCTGGCATCCTGATTCTAGTGTTCTGCATATTCCAGCATAAGGACTGATAAACCCAAGAGCTGGAGGGAACAAAAAAATGGAAAAGCTCCCATTGTTGAGAAACAAAGGCAAAAAAGCAATTGCTTAAAAATGGCTTACTTAGTACATGTGCTTGAAACTGCTGTGGAAATGCATTTTGAGTTTGTAGTAACCTTCTGTAGTGACATTCTTATTCTGGCCTAGCAAGTGTGAGTGACCTGGTTAAGTCAGACTTGCAAAACTCAGTCAAGCCTCCACCAACCACATGGGTTGAACTGCTTCAGAGCTGTTTGGAAAAAGGGTGCTACACATAAGAAAGTCTGAAGTCATGGGTGAACACTGGGATTAAATGGCCAGTAGGGTGTTAACAGCAGCTAGTAAGCCAAAATGTAGACTGAAACAGAGGAAGGGATGAATGTATTTGAACACTGTTAATTTATGAAGAGTAAAGTATCACAAACATGTCATTGCCTGGCTCACAGCAGAAATTAACTTTTTACAGCATACTGGATGCCTTGAAATGTAGTCTACCATGGACAGAGATGGGAGATTAATGTTATTTAGTGCTTTTGTGAGACCACATCAACTTAAGAGTTGAACAGTTTTGCTTGAAATATCCCTAGCACTGTATTTCATGAATGGGGAAGAGGGGTGCAAACCAAAAGAACAAGGCTAAAGCATTTTGCTCAGAGTCTATCACATCATTTCTCAAGAAAAGTATTTCCAAAAGGCAATTAAATATCTAAGCAACAGACACTAAAAATGCCTGGATTTAGCTATGAATTTACTTAGTATTCTAGGTTTAATGTCTGAAGATGCCTCTAAGCTTATGCCATGTAATTAGAGGTGTTGGTGTATAAACACTTGGATTTATTTAAAGATCTAGTCTCTGCTTTCAGTTCTGTGTCCCAGGTAAAAGTATCATTACTGTTGTGCAGTAATTGCAAGTGTTCTACTTGCTGACCCACACTGAAATGATTTATTGCTCCTTTGTCCCAGCACATGTGAATGTGAAGAGAGCCATGTCTGCCAGGCTTCTGAGAGAACTGAGACTAAAACAGTGCTAAAATGGCTTGAGATGTCCTATAAACAATACTGAAGTTTCCCTGATTAGCCTGCATATTTCAAACACTAATGCTAGGATTTCATGTAAGGTCAAAAAATGGTAGAAGGGAGCTACAGAGGATAGCATGGAAAATTGACTTCAGCTCCGCTTCTGAGTTTTAGTCAGGCTGTAATTAGGGATGGAGCTAGGTGTGGCCAGAACGTGCTTAAGGACAGAAATGTCCAGCAGACAGGACCTCTGATTACAGTACAAACAACCTGAAATTCCACAGGACAAAGTCTGAACAGACTTGTTTGTCCTAGGAAAACATGACCACCTGATTTTAATAGGCTGCTTGAAGGTTTCCAGAAATAGTGACATATTGCAGCTTATGTGAACAAGTCCTCTAAGGAATGTTTGCACATCAGAAATTCCTGCCAAGAGCTGAAGTAATGGACAGCAGACAACACATAGAGAATGAAGAGTTGCTTGGCTGGACTATACCTCATAAACTGGCACGGCACTTCGTCCTGGCTACCCAAAACCATCTGGATTAGTTAAAGAGAGCCTGTGTAGTAAAGATCCAGCTGGAGGGAAGGAAAAAAAACCACCAAACCAACCCACATCTAATGATCTTATATTAAAGTAATAGCTCTGCCTAGATACTTGGTTTTCCACAGAAGCAAATGAGGTTTTGTTAACCACAAACATTCTAGTTGAAACTTGCCATCCATGCCATGCCAAAAGTTTTGTGTGTGAACAGAGACATGTACCCATGAACTAATTACTGTGCCTGAATTCCAGAAGGCCAGTGAAGCCTGTTCTTCCCCTATGGTTTTCGTAAAAAAATACAAATGCATCTCTGTGCCTGACGGGCAACACAGTGAAAAATTACCTAGTCATATTTTGTTTTTTAATAAAGCCATTCCTTGTGGAAAGCTCATATATCTGTGGTTAGCAGATAATTAATTTGGTTCTGGCATCTTCCTGGAAAAGAATTTTGGGAGTATCATGCAAAGCTTGGATTTCCTGTTGATGATGAATTTTCTAGGGAGAGGAAGTTAAAGATTCTCTATGACAGATCACACCCATTTCCCCAAATTAGCAGCTGAGCTTGCCTAACCCAGTAATGTTTTTGCCCTGTAGGCAAAATCTGGGTCACAGAGCCCACGGGCCAGCTGTGCTCTGGGATGGCAGCTGAGTTGTGGTTAGCCTCCAGCTCTGGGTGGCACTCCCACAGCCCTGCCTGGAGCTTGGGGCCATTGCTGCTTCAGTTTACTTTCTATCCCACTTCCCATCCTCTGTGTCCTTGTGGCTGTTTTGCTTGGCACTAAGCATGGAGGCAGGTGCAAGTATGTGGCAATCCTGCACAGAGACCCGTCAGTGCTGTTACAAACTGTCCTGCACTGCCTCTGCTCCTGCCCTGTTTGCAGGTCCAGCCCAAGGCCACAGCTGTGAACCTGTGGAGCTCAGCTCTGCTGTCTCCTGCAGGCTCCCCCGACTGCAGAGCAGGCTCTGTGTGAACTGGAGCTGCCTTGGTTCATCTCTGGTGCTGCTGGCATTATGCTTTTGAACAGCATGCTGCAAAAATCCCTTCTGCTTGTGAAGATAGCTGCTGCTGCTGCTGCAGTCAAAGTGGGCTTGAACACTCCACTTAGACCTGAAGGTGGTAATTTCTAGAGTAACTGCACTGAGACCAGCTGCTGACAGATCATGAGGCTGAACGTGAGACACAGCCAGTGCAACAAACTCCATCTTGACCCGTGGAAGCGTGGTTGGAAAACACCCACTGCAGGCTGGCAGCAAAGGTTGTGCCAAACAAGAATAGTAAGGCTGCATGATACAGGGCAGAGTGTCTTCAGAAGGACTTTGCACCAAACCAGCCCAAAACCAAAAAAGGAGAAACAGACAAAACTTGAAACCATGTGTTGAACCACTGCCCAGGTCCAGGCTACGAGGAGCTGAAAAACGCTGGGCTGCAAGGGAGTGTGACTTTACCAAGCTACCTAGGTTCTTAGCAGATCAAAGAGGATTAAAATGAGAAGATGAACAAATCCTTGCTGAAAGGGAGGGGAAGGAGGCAATGGAGTAGATTCTGTAACTGGAAGAAACTGGCTAGTTATCTTCAGAACATCTTGACTAAGCAACATGGCTCCAGTGAACTTCTCCAAACTAAAGTTCAGGCCAAATCACCTCAGCTGCTTTCAGCACATCCATTTCTGGCCACGTCCTCCTGTTCTTCATCATTCAGTAACCCTGTTTGCAGAGGTTTCTGGTTTGTCAGTCTCTCAGCTTAAGGAAATTACAGCTGCTGAGACACCTCAACAGGCGGTGTAGTGGTGCTCAGCACTTCTTCCCCCTTAGTGTGGGGGTCCATAAGCTCTCCTCTTCAGTTTCAGCACTTTCACTGGGTCCTTCTAGTGACACATCCTGTGGTCCCTTCCTCCCTGCATTTCCTTCCTCTCCAAGAGCTTGAAGTCTTCTTCGAGGTCCTGCACTCTCTCCCTTTGACTTCACTACCTCTTTCCTTCCCGAGTCTATTGTTCCTGCTTCCAGCAGGAGGCTGACACTAAAACAGTCACTGCCCCCAGCTGTGACCACAGGGCTCTTTCCTTTCTCTCAAATTCTTTTCAGGGCTTCCCCACAGGTGCCACACAGTTTCTAAGGAATGCTGTATTCATAATTCTATGGATGTTTGTTTCACCAGTGGCTCTGCATCCCCTCCACACATTGCAGCCACCTATGGAGCTGAAGCACTGCTACCTACTCCCTTTGCACCCAAATCCTTCATAATGACCTGTTTGACAGTGGTGATTCCACTCTGAAAATTCTTTGTTTTCAAGAATTTTCTCATCTTGCCTTGCTTACCTTGTCTTTTGGTCAGCTCTGCCTGCCTTGCTTTCATGGGTCACTGTCTTCTGCTTAAGGCACGCTCCCTATGCTTGTAGGGACTGCAGGCAACTAGTCCCTGTACTAGAGGGATTCAGTTTAGAGAACTCGTGAGTGGGGTGATCTGCAGGGAAGAGAGATTACACATCTACTGGAAAATTTGGAAGAGTCATGTCTGATGGGTGGACAGCCCTGCTGGTTCTGACCTCAGGCAAGTTAGTGCCTATGCTGTCAACTGCTCGTGGAAGAAGGTAGCTCAGGGTCTGCTCATTTCCCAGTTTTTCACCTTGCTTCCATGTGGTGTGATGTGCATGTCTTCGATCACCTGAGTGATTGTCCCTTGCCAAACAGCCTGCTTCCAGCAGGGACACCTGTAACATCTCCAAACAGACCATTACAGCAAGATCTAAAACTAATCCTCAGATCCAGGAAACCCCAGGGTACATCAGCCAGCATACCCCTACTCTAAAGCGTCCCAAGTCCAAAGCACCTGCCAGGCCAGAGGTGATATTACCAGACATTTGCAAATCAACATTTGATTATAATATTGGAAATGGAGGTACAAAAAAAAAAAAGCCTGAAGGCATACATGTATATACACACAGACACTCACTTAACAACTACTCAGGAGCAGCAGGCTCCTGCCCTGGCCCTACTCTCCTGTCACCCTTTCCATCAAACTGCAGTAGTTTTGCCTGGAAGCCCGGCAACACTGTCTGGCACAGCTCAAGGGGACAGTCCTCTTCTCCCTTCCAAAACTTCCTAGCCCTTGCCTTACTTATTCAGCAATCACACAAGCAGGAGGGGATCAGCTCAGCAATGCAATGACAATCGCTGTTTGAGCAGGGCTAGGGACATGACTTGGCCCATGGCTGCCACTTCCCAGAGTGAGTGCAAGGGACAAGCAAGTGCAGCAGGACCAGCCTTTTGGCTGCAACACAACCCCAAATCAGAGCAAGCCATCTGTGACTACTTTCCTCAATATCTCTCAAGTTACCCATCTGTTGTGTTCCTTAATTTATGTGTTCCTTCAACCTTTGCTGGCTTTTCTCCAAACCACGACATCTGCAAGACTGCAGTAAAATTGTGTTAAGTTGTAAACCTGAACAAAATATTCACTCTACTCATAGTGTATTAGCTCCTTATCTTAGATCTTGCTGGAAGCATTGCATGGAGCCAGTGAGTGACATGACTGCCTGCCTTGGTGCTATGCTTTTTCCTAGGGAGGCAGCTACTAATTACACTCAATCCAGCACACTGGCAGCCTGGTCAGCCACAACCCTCAGCCAGCTGCTTCCCTTGCATCAATCCAAGTGAATACATGGCAGGGCAGTTTGCTGACTTGACAGAAACCTAACCTAACCCAAGGAAAAGTCTTCCATATGATCCCTGAAACCACAGAAAATTAAGAGCATCTTCTTACACACTCTGGGAAGGAGCATAACTGTTGAGAACCTGTCCCTTGTTCCAGTGAGAGGGAGAATGCTTTCTATCCGATTTTCCTCTCCTCCATTCTTGGCTGTGTTTGCTCCTTCCGCTACTGAAAATAGCCAGGCTGCCCTGAAATACTGAGCAGAGCTTTCTCCCAGAGTTACTGGCTATCCCCAAGGGAAATCATGTGGATTAATTACTGTCTGTATACTGCTTAGTAAGAGAGGAGGAAAAAAAAAATACAAAAATAGATTTGTGTTAGGAATTGCTTCTCTGCCCAAGGCATCATTTTAGATTTCTGGTACCCCACCACTCAACACTGTGATCCATGGGAAACTATATCTCCCTGTTACTTTTTGGGTAGTTTACTGAATTTGCCATCCCCTTTCCCAAAACTTCTCATTCAGCAAAAGTGTGAGAGGCCAGTGGGTCTGAACAGGAGAGGAGGAGTCAGCCACCTCATCTCTCTCCTGCACAATCCTTTCACTCATGTTCTTTGCTGGGCAGCGAGAAAAGAGCAAGGTCTCTTTTTCCCCCTCCCACCCTGCTTTTGGAAAGACTCCCAGAGAAGCACTTTCTCTTACCTTTGGCTCAGGCCTAAAAGTGCAGGGCATGTTTTATCCCCATCACAGCACTTCCCTCCCTTCTCCAGCTCTTTCACAGTAACCTCATGTGTCCCTGGTGGTATGGCAGACTCCCAGATCATGCCTGGTCATCATCCTTTGCTTTCCTTTGGTCTCTTGGATAATGCTGGGAACTATCTTTTATTGGCAAAGGTGGATAACAGCAAGGTGATCTCTGATTAGAAGGCTACATCAGGCGCAGGGTCTGGTGTCACAGCAGTCAGAAGGAAAGAGGTAGATGTCAGGTGGGATGCAGAGGGACAGGGAAGCTGAGAGCCAAAGAGCAGGCTGCCAGCTTGGAGCTCAGAAATTCAGCACTAAAGCACATGGGATAAAAAAGAAACAGATGCAGGAAATAGCAAGAACAGTGCAGTGACAGCACTCATTCACAAGGAACAGTCAGCAGCAGGAGGTCTTTCCTGTACTGACAAAGGCAACAAAAAGAACCTGATTATTTTTCAGACCAGCAGCATGCTCTCCCTGCTGCTTTTATGCAAAACTGATGGACAGGATCAGCAGCCTTGCCAGGATCTGGAGCAACCAGCATGGGATTGAAGGCCTGTAGGAGACCCTGCTGAGGTAGAGAAGCTGAAGTAACCCTGCTGTAGCAAGCATTCCTAGCACACAATGCAGTGAACAGAAACTGTGCTTCCTCCACGGAGGAAAGGAGCTCGCACTGTATCTCCCCACGTCTCCTAGCACAGACTGGCAGAGACAAAGTGTGACACTGACCTACTGGCCTCTGAGGCTGCCTTGGCTCCTCCTGAGCACGTGCCATTTCCCTCTGTCATGGTTTAACCCTGCATCCAAGTATCACACAGCTCACTCCACCCATCCCACACCACCCAGTGGGATGGGGAAGAGAATCGGAAAAAGGTAACATTGGTGGGTGGAGATAAGAACAGTTTAATAACTGAAATAAAGTAAAATATAATAATAATAACAGGAAAAAATTAATTAAACCCAAGAAACACAAGTGGTAACAAGTGCTACAAACTACAACTGCTCACCGCCTGCTGATTGATGCCCATCCCATTCCCAAACAGCGATCACAAGAGAGAAACAAGCAGAGGAGAGGAACGGTACCACACAACTGATGATGACAGGGCAGGAGCAAGCAACTCAGGTTGAAGCAGCTCCAGCCAACATGAACACAAACACTCCCAATGCACACTCATCATCTGAACTCCCTTCTCTACACAAGATGCAGCTTACACAGCCTCCACCCTGGCACCAGAGACTCCCTCTCCAGCCCTTCTGTAGCTTCACCTGTCAGGGCCCTGAATGCACTAACAGGCCTTCATTGTCCACAGCAGCCTCACCTGCGGCTCAACCCAAAGCCCCTGCCCATGGGGCTGGGGGGAGGGTGTGTTTGCATTCAAGCTCAGCCCAGAGTTCCCAGGCCCTGCCTGAGCTACGATGGAGAAGTTGTAGTCTCTGGCTGTGCGTTGTTGAGCTTAACCTGTAGGCTGGTTTATCAGCCTGACCTCAGCCTCGCCTTGCCTTATCACCACAGACACGCACAGACACAGCAATCGCTGGGCCTGATCCTGACCCAGTCTGACTGCAAGTGACCTCACCACCATGAGCTTGTCCAGCTATCTCAATTCTTGGTCAAATCCAGCTGTTCTGCTGGGCCTGTCTGGCTCTCTGTGGTCAGGTACTGTGGGAATGGGCCATGCCCGATGAGGGCCCTGGCTGCTTGCCTCAGGAACAGCCCCTCACAGCTCTCCTCGTCCTAGCGTGCAGCCAGCCCTTACTGCACCCTGACATCAGCTCTCCTGGTATGACTGCCAGGACAGCTGCACCATGAATGGCATCAGAGAACTCAACTTGTTTAAAAATAGCTGTGAGGAAAATGCTATCAGTTACTTTTACCTGTGCTGTTTCCCCAGTACATGTGTGTGTAATCCCAGAAATGGCATATAGGCACCATTAAGGTAGTAGAATAAAAGCAACAGAAACCAAGGACTACTTAAGACAAAACTGCTGCCAAGAATGAGCTCCATCAGGCTAGATCAAGCTTCACTACCCAGCTCAGAAACTCCTCTCAGTGCAGCTAGAATCAGACGTGTCAGCCAGAAGCTTCTCATCTTACTGCATGTGCCTAGCATATCAGGTCTCACTCTGATCATACAGTTAGAGCTTTGCTGATTCCCAGAACACAAGACCCTGCTAAACCTGCAAGGCTTTTTCCTGCAGGACGTTTTTTTTTTTCTCAACAACTCTGTTGTTCCTGATTGCATCTCTATGTCCCAATACATTACGTATCTTCTTAAGACCATGGGTCCTAGGTGTCCATTGCAAGAAATTCTATTGTCTACCTTAACATCTGTGGATAATGTGGAAATGAGTGAAGAAAGCCTTTAAATTTAAACTGAAAGTTGTCTTGTCTAGATATTAGTACATTTAACAGTTTCTTTTAGTGACAGGCTGGTGCTGCAGAGCAACCTCCTTTCAGAGCTAAGGAAATCCCAGTGTATTCCATCTCTAATACCATGCCACTGATTAACTTCTATTGTTGTTGTCATCGTCCTTCTGAATCTCTCATTGCCCTGCAGTTGCCTTTTTTTTTTTTTTTTTTTTTT
>VZRR01006730.1:537818-648827 GCA_013398015.1 Oreocharis arfaki | reverse complement strand
TTTTTTTTTTTTTTTGCTAAAGCATGAAATGGACTATATGCCATTGACTTTTAGTTCACAGCACAACCATATTTTTTCCTATTTTTCTTGTGTTATAACTGAATGACTTTCTAGCCAACATCCCACTGCTTCTAGGCAGCTAATAAATACAGCAGTTAAGGGCCCTGACATCATCTTTGCTCTGAAGTAACAACTTTCCTACCTTGTTTACTGCTTCATGATGCCTTGATTACTGCACAGCCAAGTAATACCTTCTTGAGTTGTCTCCCCTGGTTAAATCAGGGCTATGAAGATGGAGAAGGGTCTGAAGGGGAAGCCATATGAGGCATGGATGAAGTCACTGTGTCTTTCAGTCTGGAGAAAACTGAGGGGACCTCATCCCTCATCATGGTCTTCAATATCCTCACAACGGGAAGTATAAGGGTAGGTACTGATCTCTTCTCTTTAATGACCTGAGGGAATGGCCTGAAGTTGTGCCAGCAGAGATTTAGGTTTGATATTAGAAAAGGGTTCTTCACCCAGAGGATGTTTGGGCACTGGAACAGGCTCCCCAGGGAACTGGTAACAGCACCAGCTTGACAGAGCTCAAGAAGTGTTTGGACCATGCTCTTGGGCACCTGGTGTGACTCTTAGGGATATCTTGTGCAGGGCCAGGAGTTGGACTCGATGATCTATGTGGGTCCCTTCCAACACAGGACATTCTGTGGTTCTGTAAATCGTTTCCAAATCACCGTTCGCTTGTGCCAGTGTACCAGGCCCGGTGCCCTGAGGTCTCTATGTGGGGCAGGTGATGCCTGTAAACGCGGCTCTGAGCTTCTTCCCCGGTAGCAGCTGACCCGCGGCAGGCACTGCCCCACTGCTATTCTAAAGAGCCCTTCTCTCGGTCCGGGCCCGCAGCGGCCCCAAAAGGAGGGGCACAGCCAGAAGGGCTCCCCGGCCGCGCCGAGCAGGGCGCTGTGGGACTGCCGTGAGCGCTCCGAGCTCACGGGGGGCTCGGCGCGTGTAACGTCCGATGTTCGCAAGGCGAGGCCGTGACCCCCGCGGGGCGTCGGGCCGGCAGCTGGCGCAGCGGCCGGGGTGACCCGGAGCTAGAGCTGCCCCACAGCCCGGGACCGGAGGGAAAGAGAGACCTTGCTCTCTTCTTACTGTCCATACCCACGGACGCGGCGTGAGGGGGAGCGGCCCAGCACGGACCGCGGCCGCAGCGCCGATTGGGCCCAGCCGGCTGCCGTCCCCGCGGGGGTGTCTGGGAAGGAGAGATCATGGCGGCGGAGCCGAGCAAGACGGAGATCCAGACCCTCTTCAAGCGGCTCCGGGCAGCGCCGGCCAACAAGGTAGCGGGGAGCGGCCGGGGGCCGCCGGGCTCTCCGTGTCGGGCTGCTGCCCTGCGGCCATGGCCTGCGCTCCGGCCGGGCCGCGGTGGGCTCCGGGCCGCGCTGCGGCTGCTGTTGGTGCGGCCGGGCAGGGGCCCTTGGGGAGGGCCCGGACAGAGCGGCCGGGGCCGCCGGGATGTGGCAGGGGGTGGCGGAGCGGCAGAGCCGTCGCCTCAACCTGGCGGTCTCTCTGCCTTCGCTTTAGTCGTGCTTCGACTGCGGCGCCAAGAACCCGAGCTGGGCCAGTATCACCTACGGGGTCTTCCTGTGCATCGACTGCTCTGGCGTCCACAGGTCCCTGGGCGTGCACCTCAGCTTCATCAGGTGCGTGGGGAGCGGGGAGCGCGGCCCGCGGTACCGCCGGCAGGCCTGGGGCAGCCATCCCTCCGTGGTGTGGGAGCACGCAGGGACTGGGAGAGAAGCGTTATCACGGAGCGATCACCTCGGGTTTTATGTGGCTTGCTTGCTGGAGGTTCTGGGTCACTCAGCACTTCCAAGATGGAGTTTCCAAAGCACCTCAGGTGGAACATCGACACGTTGCTTTCGCTAACCTTGCAGAAACGCTCTCTCGACTTGGAATTGTTGGAGCAGTGACGAGAGTGTGGTGTCTGAATCTTACCAGTAAGGCAGCAGTGTGGTGTCTATACCCTCTCATAAGGCTGAGCAAGGCAAAAAGAGGAATATCGTTTAATCTTTTCAGTATCAAGCTCATGGGGAAGACGGTGTGGGCTTTTCAGCCTAGTTCTTGTTTCCAGTACTTGTAAAAATTGGCATTTTAAGTTAATGGAACTGTGACCTTTACTTGTTAGGATAGAAGTTGAGTAACTGATATGAGACGTGCCATGTCCCTTAGCTTTACTTGGATGTATTCTCAGTTGCTTTGTCATGTGTTTTGGCCTAATCTGTGGGATGGGCTGAATGTGAGTCTCTCATGTTGTGGCGAGATCACATGTAGAACGAAAGTTCTTGACCGTGCTTTTCTAGCTCAAGCTCTGCCCTCTAAACAAGCAGTACAAGTGAGAGATCCTCAAAATTTGGATAAAAGCTGGTCTTTTTCCTCACTTTAAAAGTTGAAATGAATTTTTAACAGGAGCAAAAATGTTCCCAAGATATTCTTTCCATCTTTGCCTCCTACACTTTGGGATAGTAGTGAGATATTTGACCATTTTAGGCCAGAGCTTGGTTTTGCATTTGGTTTGCCTGTTCTTTATTAATAGAAATAATGGGTTCTCACACAGGTCCACAGAGTTGGATTCTAACTGGAACTGGTTCCAGCTGAGGTGTATGCAAGTGGGCAGTAATGCCAACGCGGTGAGGAGCCTCTGTAGGCATTTTGCTTGCTTTCCCTCTTGCTAATCCATATCCTCTGTTTCTTGTCCTTTTCCTTTGTGTGGCTTTCTTGGTACCAGTCTTATCTGAAATGTGTAATGAAGGGGGGCATTTGTCAAGTGTGCTTGCAAGTCAGACAGTGATCTTTGCATGCGTTGTTTTCTGAAGTGAAGATCTGTCATTTTTTGCACCTCATTTAAATGAGAGGCATAGCCTTCCTAAATGATAGGAGTTAATAACACTTACCAGTTTGAAAGCTCATGCTCAGCACTGTGACTCAGAATCATCCCTCAGTAGAGAAGATGGATGATTTTCATAGGCCCCTGGAGTGAAACTTCTTGTAGAAAGCTGATCAATGAATGGTTGGTTCATGCTGTGTTCTCAGTATAACATCCCCTGTCTCTGGGAAGTTTTCTTTTTCTGTTGAGTTTGTCTAGTGCTTGCTTGAGTGTGATCTAGCAGTCAGGAGACTGAATATTCCTCTCTTTTCAGACTGCGTTCTTCCGCCAGCACGGCTGTACCACCACAGATGCCAATGCTAAATATAACAGTCGAGCTGCCCAGATGTACAGGGAGAAGATCCGGCAGCTGGCAAGTGCTGCCATGGCCAAGTATGGCACTGATGTAAGTCTGAGAGCTCTGGAGTGCTAGATGTGTTGTGCTGGATGCTGAGTCTTGTAGGATATCTTCTTTTTCCCTCTCCTCTCTTTAGTTGCTTATAGATGGACTGAGTGGAGCCCCTGGGCACTCCCCTGACAAGAGTGATGCTGATTTCTTCATGGAGCACACCCAGGTGAGAAGAACTACCTAAACCAGGCAGCCTTAATAGCTCTCCAATAGCCAGCTGTTCAGCCAGGAGCAGTCCCTTAGCTTGGAGGGACTCTAAATTGTATTCAGTACATACTCTAAATTCAGTAGTAAAATGGAGGAAGTAAGATTCAGTTATCTGCCTGGGACATAGTCACATATCTGAACAGTCCCTGTAATATTCATAGTTTCTGTTTTTGAGACTATCTTTAACTTCAAGAAGTACTCAGAGCTACCAGCTATGCCCTGGAAGCTGCGTTGTGTGCAGTGTTAATGCTTAGTGTCTTTGTACAGTTAAAGCAAGAACTAGCTATTACTTTGAACTTCTGGTTTAGAAGAAACTTATCAGTGCACAGACCCTGGTAAAGTGGATTTGGGCAACTGCACAATGCCAGGCAGACTTTCTCAGGTGCATAGAGTAATGTGAGAATTGGCTGTATGGCAAATAGAGACACTGGAAATGGAGATTAGTTTTTTCCAGGAAAACTCATTCACACTTCCACCCAGACTTAAACTCATTCCCTTTAACCTGGAAGGTCCTCACATTAGCCAGATGTCAAATAATTCTGTCATTCCTCCTGGCCTTTCATTCAGCTTAGCTTCTTTTTTTTTTTTTTTTTTTTTTTTTTAATTTTTTTCCCTTCTGAGGGAATATGGACTTGTCCATATGTTGTCTTCAAGGAAGTTGTTGTCTGAAGTTTGGAACAAGTTTCCTCTGGCCTAAAATTAAATACCAGTCACTAAACCTATAGTAAATTCAGGATTGTTTGGTTCATTCATCTTCTGCAAATAACTGGAATGAGTATCTCCTTGCAGTCTTCCAGTACCTGGGATGTAGCAGATGCCAGCCAGAATCCTGCACAGTCTTCTCCAGAGGTAGAAAAAGCAGCAAAGTCATCAGAAGGCAGTGAAGTTTCAAGTGAGTTCTTTGCTGAATAATTTTTCTGAGAATCTGCCTTCATTTCCAAGAGAATACAATTCTGTACCACTCTTGGAAGGGCTGAACTTTCCTTTTGGTTCAGGCTTGAAGGACTGGAAGTTCTGTGCACTCTTACGATGTTCAGTTAAATTAATGGAGACCTCTAAAAACACTGCTCCATTTGGGATCAGTTCTTTGCTTTTCCTGAAATGCACACAAAACTGTTTTGGAGATTAGCTGCCCCATTTCCCTGCTTACAGACATAATTATTTGTCTAAACACTCGTCTCTATCCCTTGAATTTGGTGGGTCTGAAAATGACATAGGACAGAAAACTTTCTAGGGTGAAGGACAAGGAAATCAAGAATCTGGGGACATAGTTGTAATTTGAAACAGCTTTGTATATTTCTCTGCAGAGTCTGCTTTCTTTTACTCTGTTAAGAGCACTGCAGAGAGAATAATTTGCTCTGTGGAGATGTAGAGTTGTTATGCTTGGAAATTGCATATTTCAGGCTGTAACTGGATTTATTTGTGGGGCAGAGGAGCTAGGAGACATGTAGTGGAACTGTGACCATACTGGAAAGAAGATGTTTGAGAATCAATGTGCTGAATGTTCTCTTCTTGTTTTGTGCCCACAGATCCCAGCCAAGGTCCATCTATTGATTTGTTGAGCACATCTCCTAAAGCTCCTCTAGGTAAGTAAGACTCTTCACTCTGGGATCAGTCTTGCTCTTATACCCACTGCTCAGTAGTAAGCTCAGTGAAGCTGGAAGCAATGAGCCAGTTTCCAGAATGTCTAAACAAGCTTATCTCCCTGTGGAGCCAGTACTCAAGGATGTTCCTGAAGCCCAAAACCAAGCCACAGTTTTTTGGAGGTTTCCTTCTCCTTTGGATGATTGAGTTCAAAGCTGTTGCTTTCCCAAAAGCATGTTTTCCTGGTTTTGAGCTTTGGACAAAACTTGGCATTTGCATATCTAGAACTTGGGTGATCAAGGCCACATGGCTGGTTTTTTTGGTTTGTTTCCTCACAGAACCTTTGGAGGCAAATGAATTTTTAGTTTTCAGAGTAATAGGGATTTGTATCTGATTCTCCCCTGCCATTACTGTCCTGGCTGCACACAGAACATGTAGCTGGAGCTTCTTTCCTTATTGAGAGCATGCTCCTAGCCCCCAGTGGGTTCATTCTGGATGGAAGGCCTGTGTCCTCAAGTGTCTGTTCATTCCCCGTGTTTTACATCTCTTCCTCAGACATGTCCATGTATCTGTCAACACAAGGGGCCGCTCCTGCTGGAGGTAACTGGCTAACAGCTGGCCTGCGCTGGCTGCTTGTGACAACTCTGCTTGCCCCTCCTGAGATTCTGCCTTCAATTCTAACTTTAGCTTCCTGTGCTTAGAGGGAAACAACAAGCCAAAGCTTATATGTGTTGTATTGAGATCTAAACCAGAGAGGTCTTATCTGTAAAGAGACCTTATTAATATTTCTGTTTCCTGACAGTATAAAAAACCCCAAAGACAAACCCAAACAACTTCGAATCAAGTGTTAGGAACAACTAGTGCAAAACAGTTTCAGATAGTGGGAATGTTTTGAATTCTCTTATTTAAAAAAATTGTAAGACTAGAAAAGATAAAGGCTGTCAAGAATAATCTATGGGCTAACAAAAGTCACGTGGCTGTAGAAAGTCAGGAGACACACACATGTGGAAGAAGAGCCCAACAAGGGCAATAAAAGATTTTGGAGCTACCTATAGGAAGCTGGAAGATGTTTTGGGCAGTCCCTCTCTGCTTTGTTCTTACACTTTGCCCCAGACATCTGCTGCTTTGCTGGCGCTTGTCTGGTTTTACAAGTGTGGCATGCCCTCGAGAGTGACAGGTGCGAGGTGTTGGGGAACCTGTTGCTTTTACAGCTTGCTGCATTTTAGGTCCATTTTTTTTTGGTATGTTCATGTGAACATGACTTTAGGGTTCTTGCTGCTTTATCCCTAAGGCATTGGTGAGGCACTGACCTTCTCATGCCTCTGAAGCTGCACTTTCTTGAATCTGTGTATGGAATAAAACTAGTCTTTAACTACCCTGATCCCTGCTGGGTGGGGTCACCTACTGCATAAAACTCAGAAGAGTTATTCACAGTCCTTCATTCAAGTTACTCCAGAAATGGACATGCTTCTTTAGGCCACCTGCCTGTAACTGTGGAGTTTCTACATGCATCTTTCTTGCCTGGGTGAAATCACCCAGGCCTCTGATGTGAAGCTGCATGGTGTGCCCTGGATGCTACTGCATCTGGACTGTGGTGGATGTTCATGTGGGTTGCTGTCTAATTTTGGCCTCTTAAATTAATTCACTTCTGCTTATTTGCTGCTTCCCTCCTCCTGCAGAACTTAAATCCTCCCTCATTGGAAAGAAGAAGCCAGGAGCTGCCAAGAAAGGGGTATGTCTGAGCTCTTTTATGGAGGGGAGGTAAAGCATGTCTTGCATTTCTGCTGTCCTTTCCATGATCCTTGCTTTCTGCCCTTAACAGCTGTGTGACAAAGCTGTAGAGATCTGTTTTGGGGAAAGGAGACCTTAATCAGCCTGTATATTTTTACCAAAAAAAATTAGGTTCTGCATCATTACTGGTTGTGGTCTGAAGCGTATGCGGCTGATCTCCACGTGCTTGGCCACTGGTGGGTTAACTCTTGGGTGTTCTTCCATACTGTGTTGCAAGCTCTTTTGGGTCTGTAGGCTGTGACTGCACAGGGAGACTGAAGGCCTCATTGCTGCAGCAAGAAGTAGGATTCAGGTTTTCTTCTACAATGAACAATCTAGGATGAAGAATTCACAGGATTTTGTTTTTGTTTTTCAAGTTGGGTGCAAAAAAAGGTCTTGGAGCCCAGAAAGTAAGCAGCCAGAGCTTCAGTGAGATTGAGCGACAAGCCCAGGTGGCAGAACAGCTGAGGGAGCAGCAGGCAGTGGAGTCCAGGAAACAAGCCGAGGAGTCCATGTAAGTGCCCTGTTTGGGATGAGTACCTTGCATACCTAAGGCAGAAGTAGTGTGAGGTTAATGCTGTTCACCCTAGGATCAGCAAATATGACTACAGAACATACTGCATAAGAGGATGAGCAGTGGCTATATGCCAATATGGCCCTTGCAGCAGGGCACAAATTATACTGCTGTATTTTATTCAAATTAGCATTCCTGGAAGAGTTTAGGGAGCAGATACTTCTGTATTGTGTGTTTCTGTTCTCGTTTGGACAGGACTGAAAAAGGGAAAGGTTGAACTGGATGGATCATTTTAGGTGCGGGGGGGGAAAGAAAGACATTGTGATGCTTACAGTAAGGAAATCATGGTTAGCCAAAGAAGAGTTGAATCCCAGTGGAGGTGAGATGGCAAAACAAGCAAAAGATTCTGTGCAACAATTTTTCGCAGAACTGTTGTGAAAGTGGCTGTTTTGAAGGGTGGTTGGGGTAACTTTACCACTTATTCCTCTACAACGTATGCAGCAAGGGAGGGTAATGAGCTGGTACCCACCATGGCTGTTTCCCTTAGAGTCACCTCAATGCGACTGGCTTATCAGGAACTGCAGCTTGATCGGAAGAAGGAAGAGAAGAAACTCCAGAACCTTGAAGGGAAGAAACGTGAACAAGCAGAGAGGCTGGGAATGGGATTGGTGTCCAGAAGGTACTTGGCTGTGGATGGCATAGGACACAGAGGTGTCTTGAAAGTACTCTGCTCTGGAAAAGTTTCTTGAAGGCAGTAGTTTCTCTTGTAACAGATAAGGAGACGAGTTAAAGTGCTCATATGCTGGTTTCTGACTAAAAATGCTTCAGGCCCCAGAAGGAATAAGCATTCTGTTCAAAGGTTCTGGTTCTCATTTGAGCTTTTTCACAGATACGTGTGGCCTGTCAGTGTCTAGCACTAGAGCCCTACTGCTTGACAGGTGTCAATCCTTCCTTTAAGAAGGCACCTCAAGACTTCTGAAGGAGTATAGATAAGTGGTGAAGGGGGCTGACATCCCACAACTCTCCCTCAAAACTTGTGTCACCTGCCCTGCCTGCGAAGGCCAGATTCAGTTTTGAGACAGACTGGTTGTAGGGATTGGATGCTGTCAGACCCATCAGCCCTGACTCTGCCTGTTTGTTGTGCTAGTTCTGTTTCACACTCGGTGATGTCTGAGATGCAAGTAATTGAGCAGGAGACACCGCTGGTTGCAAAATCTTCCCGCTCCCAATTGGACTTATTTGAAGATGGTGGAAGCTTCACATCTGGACCCCCCAAGTAAGACCTAGCTTCAGTGTAGTCTTGGCTTATTCTTGAATTTTATATCTGGCCTAAATTACCTATTTTTGGTACGTAGGTACAAATACAGTCCCTTCTCATTTGAAGATACGTTTGGCTCACGATGGGAAACGGACTCTTCGTGGGGTATGGACAAAGAGGAGGAACCAGAGGTGACCATTTCCAGTATTCGGCCGGTTTCAGAGAGGTAAAATGCTTGACACTGCTAATGTACCTTGTGTAGGGGACAAAGGGTAAGTGTGGGAGCTGTGGCATAGATGCTGCTGTGTTACAGCAGGAGCCTTGTGCTGCAGAAAATAACTTGCACAGATAAGCCAAGAAAAAGGTCTTGAGCGAAAGGGCCTTGGACACTCCTTTGCCTGTCACATCCGTAAGTTTATACAGCCTGTGGTCATTGAGTGCTGACTGTCCTGAGGTGGGGAGAGGAGAGCCCCAATGTAACTAATACTTAAGGATGTCTTGCTTTCCTTTGATTAGATGAGGTCTGAGACAGAAATCTGATTCTTTACTGTGTTGGTGAGCCTAACCTGAGATGTCTCTTCTTGTTTCCTCAGACCCACCAGTAGGCGGGAGATGGAGAACAGGCCGTCCATGGTGGAATCCAATGAAGCTCGGCAGAAGTTTGCAGGGGCTAAAGCCATCTCTTCAGATATGTTTTTCGGGCGGGAGGCAGATGCTGAGGTAGATGCATTCTGCAGTGCTTACACTGGTTCAGCTCTGGCTTTACCTCCTCCTGTCTCTTCAGGTCCTACTTTGTTGCCTTCCTATATAACTTTTTTGTTTTGTTTTCTGCTGCAGTATGAAGCCAGATCCCGACTGCAGCAACTCTCGGGGAGCAGTGCCATCAGCTCTGCAGACCTGTTTGGAGAGGCTGACAACGTGCACTCAGGTTTGTTAGCACTCAGCAGGTTGAGGAAGGGGGCAGCTTTGGAAGACCTAGACTGGAGTGGATCAGGGTGCTTTCGGGAGCTGAAGGACTCTGGGCTAACTCCTCCTGGTTCTTGCAGGTGGTGTGTCTATTGGAAATGTCCTGCCTGCAGCTGACATTGCACAGTTCAAGCAAGGAGTGAAATCAGTTGCTGGCAAGATGGCTGTCCTGGCCAATGGAGTGATGAACTCCCTCCAGGTGAGGTTACATGATAGCACCTTCAGAAAGGCTGTTGTCATGTTCAAGGACTTTTACCATAACCTGGCTTCCACTGGAATTATCACTATCTTCTCAAATTATGTGGAAAGTGCCAGGTAGACACCTGTCTTTTATAGCTGATGACTACAGTACAATAGCTGAGCAATTCCAGGTGGCCAGTGGACTCTACTTGGCCAGCCTTACCTTCCTGCTGCACAGGGCACCTTGTTATGTCAGATACACCTTTTCCCACAAATCCCAGGCAGAATTTAAAAAGTCATGGTCAGGTCAGTCAAGGTCAGTTTACCTTCTGCTTTTGTACAGTGTCTTGTCTAGATAACCTCATACTGCATTAAAATACCACATCCCCCAATTTCTTGTTATCTGTCTCTGGATTTTGCACGAAGGTGTTGTAGCAAGGTGTCTCTGTCTGTTTCCTTCTCAGGATCGTTATGGTTCATATTGATGACCCAGGGACTGCAACTCAAAGGGAAGCCAGCAAGAGGCACTGATGCCACCTTTGCCTGGAGTAAACTCCGCAGGATTGTCTTATTTGTCTGGGTTGGGTGGGGAGGGGAGAAGGTAAGCAGAGCGCATCAGGACATGGCTGTGCCCAGGATGCTTTCTGAATATCTCTGGATTCCACTCTATTAAAATTCAGTGTGCCCTCATACCACTGCTATCTACTAGCCAGTGGAGACAGGCCTTCTTAAAGGGTTAACCTCACTGGTGTAAAAGATATGACAGGAACTCCTGGGCTGCCCTCATCAGTGCTCCTGTCCTTCTTTGGCCCATACCTTAGCTCACCAAGTGACAGAGGAAAGGGGAATGCTATTTTTCTGAACATCATGTGACATGACTGTTTTTTTGTTCTGATCACTGCTCCCAATCCATGGTGCTGTGGAGTCCTCTGTATTTGCAGAGTTTGCCTTTTACCGTGATCTAGTCCTTTTTACTGTCTTCTAAACCAGCATATATTGAATGCGGGAGAAAAAAAATCAAAGCAAAGATTATTTTTTTAGCTTCTAACTACATCAGCAGCAAAAAAGGCCCAGGTAAAGAAGTAAAGAAATTTACTGGATCCCTGGTTATTTTGTTGCCCAGCTTTGGATCAGATCAAAGTACTGAGTCTCTAACTTAACCATGAAGTGCAGCAATGAGGACTGTCATTTTAGTCCGGTTCAGCTTGGTCTCCAGTTTTAACAAGAGTGCTTTTCTTTTCCTTGGACTTTGGTGTTGAGGACTAGGTAGTAAGAAAAAGGGTGGGAAAGGGCTAGTTACACGCTGTCAGCAAAAGAGAGGCTGGGGCTGTTTGTTCTGGAGCCTTCTGTCTGGGACTGGGAAGAGGCTTGCACCTCTCCTGTCCAGTTGGCGGGCGACGGTAGCTGTAGGTGGGAGGGGAAGGGTGACTCGGCCACTCTGTGCTAATGTTTCACCTCGATGGGGCATGAGGGAGGTAAGGGTGGGATCTTCCTGTTCCTTGTCCCTGTGCCCTGATGCAGTTGTGTCACTGTCATGGCACCTACAGCAGGCTGGGGCTCCAGGGAGCGGTGGTGTGGTGGCAGTCCGGGGAGGGCCGGGGATGGCTGCAAGTGCCACCCTGGTACTCGGGGGTGGGCTGGGCACCTTCCCAGGCCGAGGTGAGGGGCTGGTGCGGCCCTGGAAGGCGGCCGGAGCCCTGTGCTGGTCCTGCCCACCAGATACCCCTCCCCCTGAGGAGGGGCCGGGGCAGCCCAGAAGACCCAAAGACCCAGACGCAGCAGAGGCCTGACACAGCGTGCTTTATTGCCAGGCTCTCACAGCCACTCACCGAGCTGCGAGAGAATGCACAGCCCATAAATAATTTAACTTGCAATAAATAAATAACCCTGCTGGCACCCTGGTACAAGCTTTGGGTTACAAGTCCCTGGTAGCCCATGCTGCAGCACTTTATGACCAGGAGGTCATAAGCACGAAGGCTCCCAAAGAAGCAAGAGAAACTGAAGTTCCCCAGGAAATACCTAGTCTATGCAAGCTTGGGCACAGGAGCTGGGTTAGATAAAGTGTTCGGGTCTGTGGAGGTGAAAACTGCTGCATTGGTTGCCATTAATGCAATGTGATGCTACCAATTTTTGTAGTTTTAAAGGCTACACTGCTGCTACAACAATACCAATATTTACAAAAAACCCCAACTCTATCTCATTTGAGGACTGCTTCCTTTTCACTTAGTGCTTCTGCCCATCCAGCAGAATGCTTGCAGTCCATACCACCTGTGGCCAAGGAAGTTAAAGACCCTCTCCCTCTCTTCCAAATCCTCTGAAATTCACTTCTCCAAATGAACGTAGTTGGAGGGAGGGGGAGACCTCACAGAATGGCGCTCAGTACAGCAGTGGAGCCAGACACCACCATGCAGTACTTATTGCAATCTAGCTTATTTGCTTTGGCAAGTCTTGGACAGATGGAGGAGAAAGCACAAAGCAGAGACAGGTCGCATGGCAGTATCTCAGCTGCCCTTTTTAGGAACTTCAGGAATTTCCTTACCTTTGATCAGGGGCTGGTGCAGCTTTACTGGGAATAATAATGGAACACAAGTGCAGAGCTGCTGCTGGCCATTTAACCACTCTGTTATTGGGGCCAAATCTGAACAGAGCTACACAACAAAACACTGGCAAGTGGCCTGCACTAGTGCTCCCGCTGCTTCAGCACCTGCTGAACTCTGGAACTGGGAGGGAGCGCCCCCGTGAGAGCATACCCAGCTGCTTCCAAGTGGTGGCAGAGCTGGCAGCTGCTGCCTTGTCCTGCCTGCCAGCAGAGGGAAGCATTAACTCTGTAGCCGTAAATGGCTTCTGGAGAGGAGCTATTCCTGCACGGATTTGGAGCTAAGAAAAAGGCCTGTTGTTCCCGGGAAAAGATGGGTGAACCCGGCACTGGGGATTAGCACAGCCACACACACACACTGGTGATGCAAACAGAACCCACTATTAGAGCAGATACTCTGGAAGGAGGTGCTGTTCCTCCAGTGGGGTCTGGAGAAACCCAAGATGAGAATGGTGCCCACCCTCACAACCTTTAGTTTTCAGAGGAGTCTGTCTCTTCATTGGAGCCTTCACTCTCAGCATCCATTTTTCTACGATGGTGTAGAGGTTTCCAGGGTGAGTTAATCCTGGGTGAGTTACGAACGGGCACATTCGCTGTGTCTGCACTGGAGCTGGCAGGACCAGAGACAGAAAGTCCTGAAACCTGAGCTACCCTGAAAGAGAAAAGACAAATGCTTGGCAGCATGTTGCGTAAACTTTTACTGCAGCACTCTTGGAGTCAGCCAGGGAGGAAGACTTAAAACTAGCACAGGGATGGAAAGATGTTCATGGCATAGAGGGGGAACACCTTGCACTTGTACCTCCCAGACTCACTATGTGAATCTTCTCCTGTTTAAATGTATCTTCTGGGCTGAGCTCGTTCCTTCCAGCACTCCTACTTTTCACCATCCAAAGTTTCCCTGTTCATTAGAGACTGCTGCTTCCTGTAGATCTCTCTTTGAGTCAAGCTCTTCCCCTCTGTTTCTGAAGACTTTTGTAAGGATTTTTTGTTAACTGCATTGAGGCACCACAAAGAAAGAAGCCCTTGCCATTCAGCTCTTTTATATGCTCTATTGTTTCGTAGAGCAGTGGAATAGGACAGTAGTCTATTACGCTCTTCTTTAGCATGCTACCTTTGATCTGTTGCTTTACCTCCTAGTTTAGGCAATTTCACTTACAATTTCTCAAGTTCCTGATCCATGGCAGGGTCCAGAAACAAGTCTCCTTTATCTGGCAGAGCCCCTGGGGGAAAAAACAACAACCAACGAAAGTATCAGAGCAGAGTTAGGCTATTCATTCTTCAAGAGAAGTGCTCAAGCCATAGCAGCATCCAAAATCTGGCCTGCAAGACAGAGAACACTTTTCTTTATACCTATTAGAGAAACAGACACTGAATGTTGAGGATCATAGATAAAGAATGATGATCCATTTTCTGTGTCTTTCACACATGCTGTAGCTGAGCTCAGACTAAATGGGAGGCAGCCTCAGTAGTCTCACTTCCTACAACCCTGAGGATTGGCAGTTTTCATTCGCTGTACAAAATTACTGAGGAGTCTGTCAACTTTGAGCCTCTGCTCATTGCTCAGTATAGTCACCAGCCCCAGATCCTATGAGAGTTTCAGTGCCACAGCCTGAAACACACGCTACAGCACCCAGGGAAATTTACATTTTTGTGCCACCTGTGTTTCTTGTGGCACACTGATCTTGGGGATCAAACACTCCAGACATTTAAGGCTTTCGCTTTCCTTGCAACTCAGGAAAGTCAGGTCTGACTCTCGTGCACATTGTCTACAGGAGTTAAGTGTGGATGAACTCTCCTTTAGCACTGCTTGCTGTCTGGGTGTGAGCATGAAAGGCTTGGCCAGTACTTGGGTACCCTCTCAGCATAAGATCAGCATGCTCCTTTTAACATTAGAAACCCTCCTCCAGATGAAGGACATGGTATAGTTCAGGACTGGAACAGCTGGTTGATAATCCTTGCTCTTCTCTGAAAACACTGAAACCTCAGCAGAGCCAGAAAGGAAGATGGGGCTCTTAGGAAAGCCCTCCTTCCTAATTCTTTAACAAACTCCACCTTGTATAGGGGTCATGGGAGAGTGTGATCAGCCAGCACAGAAATGACAGAGAACAGCACAGAGATTGCCTACCAGAGCCTGGAGAATGCTGTGTGGACGCTGAGAGTTGGTTGCACAGACATTTTCCAGCATTCTGCTGGTGTCTGTGTCAAAGTCCTTGCTTTCACATGGATGCTGTTCTTCAACAGTTACAGAGTTTTTGTAAACTATCTGCAGGTGCAAGATTGTTATGCAGTATTGTTATGATACTGACTGAAGAATGTTTTCAGATGGGTGTTGTATGGTTTCACCAATCATTCTGGAGAGGTGGATGGTCGATGACCAATGACTGTACATCATTCAAGCGAACTAAGAGATATAAAGGAGTCTGTAAATTAATAAATAATTCCATTTCTTCCTGGATCAAGTCTATGTCGTTTCCTGCCATCCCCGGGACATCTGGTGACCCGCGACGTACACTAAAACTGCACAAGACGGACCGGACTCGGACGTTTTAGGGGAGGTACGCCCGTCCCCCCAGGGATACAGGGAAGATTCTGCCGAGACGGTAACTTTGGCTATGGGGACAGAACCCTCGTCACGGTACCAGGGTCTGACAAAAACTGAAAAAGTGGGACTTTAAAATTCCAAAGACACTACAATACTTTCTGCCTGGAAAAATGTATTAGCCGTCACAGGAGCTACGATCTCTGAGGACTCTCTGTCTGCCTTGTTAGGCTGGGCGGCGGAACACGAGTTCTGAGTGGACCCAGACACTGCGTTCAGCCTGGGGGTTTGGCAGCAGCTGGGGAACGAGCTGCTTTATGAGGCCGCCTACGGAGATAAGGACGTAGGCAGTTTGATCCGCACCCGGAGTTCTTTAGGTGACATATTACAACAGTTTAATGCGTGACGAGGAAGAGAATCACCAGCTTTAGAGGATTCTGAGGGGGATGAAATTTCCGAAGGGTCTGAGTTATGGGACAGTGGAGAGCCTGAGGGTGGCACGGGTGAGACGTCTCCGGCATCGCCGGAACCGGCGGGAGTCATAGCGATTGTTCAAAGATCCTATTCCTTACCGAGAGACTATGTGCCCCCTATCCTTCTCCACGCGACTTCGTTATGCCGAAATATCCCTCACCCGCGGAACAGCTTGCAAAGATGACTGAAAAACATGAAATGCTGGAGAGCCTTCCACCCTTCGCTCCGGCAGCCCCCTCCCCCGCTCTGCGCCACCGCCTTCAGTTGGTGCGGCAGGACCTGTCGTTCCTACAGCCCCTCCATCGCCGCGGTCAGGCACGGCGGCCGAGCCTCTACCGCAGGGAGCCGCGCCGCCTTTTCCCTCACGGCCGGCAGGGGCGGGGAGCACCATGGCGGCGCCTGCTTCGCCGCCGCCTGGCCTCTGCAGCCGGCCCCGGCGGCGCCGCTCGGAACGCCCGCGCCGCTTCCGTCCCAGCCGTACTCGGCGGTCGGCGTGGCGGAGCGGCCGCTCGCCCATGCGGCACTTGGATCTTTTTCCCGCGGAGGCTCCCGCAGTGCCCCGCTGCTCGCCGCACGCGCCCGCATCAGGATATTCTCCTGTGTGCGCAGGCGCACACAGCACAGCCGCCGATGGCGCATGCGCCCGCATCCGGGTGCCGTTCAGCGCAGGCGGACACAGTGCGGCTGCGGATCGCGGGTCTCTTAACGCCACTGAGGGAGCTCTTTCGGCATCTATGTGAGCTGCCGGACCTGCCGGACCTGCTGCTCGAGGAGGCCGTTGCCGGACCCGCGCCAGGGCGAGCTGAGCTGGCTATGGAGCCGGCGGCGGCGGGCCCGGCGGTGGTCACAGCGGCGGTCACAGCGGCGCCGCCGGTGACGGCACATGGGCGGCCAGCAGTGCTGCTACCAGCAGCAGCGCCCCAAGTAGCACTCCATAGCCCCCGCCGCTGTGTCGCCCTCTGGCCCGTACCCAGCCCGCCTCCCTCGCCCGCACTGGAATCATCGAAAGTGCTGTTGCCTGCTGCCGCAGGCAGTGATACAGGGGAGCGGGAGGCTGTGGCGGGGGCCGGACGCCGGGAACCAGTGAGACGGCTGCCCCAGGACCGCTCTTGGACGCTTCCAGACTGTAAAGTGACGGTGCGCAGAAACCCAAGGCGTTTCTGCGAGGCGGTCAGACTGGGGGCTCTGGAGGTGGGAGAATGGGATTTAATAGAGAAGGTAGGGATGCCTAGAGATGTAGGACCTGTGCAAGATCAGGTGGTTGCTGCAACACCTCATGAAAGTGTATTGGTTGATCAGGTAGATAGTGAAGCCTTGCAGGGGGTTATCCAAGCCGATCCTGTGTACAAGGCTCTCCCAAATTCGGATCAACTCGACAAGCATGACGTTGTTGCATGGAAGGTAGTACAGGATTTACAATCCAAAGTAGCACAATATGGGCTTGGTTCTTCTGAAGTCAAGCAAGTTATTAGAGTGCTGAATACTGATTTGCTTGCTCCATTTGATATTAAATTAGATATTAATGCTCCTGTTATACTTAGGTCAGGTGTTACTTCAACCTGTGCAATTTACAGTTTTTGAGAGTAACTGGAGAAGGATGGCTGAAAGGACCACTGTAGAGAATACGCAGTTGCCACCAGGTGATCCCAGATATGCAGTTGGAGTAGATGCCCTTATGGGAACTAACCAGTTTTCTAATTCCAATTTCCAAGCTACCTGGCATCCTCAGATACTTGAACAGGCTCAGAAGGTTGGTATGGGGGCCCTATTAAAGAGCATAGACATGGCTGCTCCTAAAACACGTTCCGTGAAAATATCTCAGGGGTAGAATGAGCAATTCTTATCCTTCGTGGAGAAAATTGCCACAGCCCTCAAGAAACAGGTTGGAGAACCTACGTTAAGGCAGATGCTGTGCAAACAATTAGCAAGAGATAATGCTAATGATGAGTGTAGAAGGATCATAGGTACTCTACCAGGGGACCCTACACTGACAGAAATGATCGAAGCCTGTGCTAAGGTGGGGTCTGAGGTCCACAAAATGTCTGCTCTGGCTGCAGTTCTGCGGTCTACTAAGGCATATCCTGATCGTGGACAAAAAAATCCTAAGGTTGACAGCAAGCAGAAACAGACTAAACAGAAGCGGAAAAAGAACAAGGGAAGTTCCCACTGCGAGAGGTGCTATAGGCCAGGTCATTATGCAAAATACTGTAAATCTGTCTGCCATGCCAGCGGTCAGCTCTTGAGTTTGGGAAATAAGAACAAGAGCGCAAAGCGGAATTGCGCTCCGACACAAATGTTTCCCCAGGGCATGGCACCAACACAGGCCTACTTGGCCAGCTTAGCAGCAGCATCCACGCTGTTTGAATTGATCGGTTGTTGGATAATCAAATGCCGCCAACGGTGTTTGCAACTGATGGCAGTGGATCCTGCAACAATTATTCTTCCAGTACAGCAGGAACACTTTGAGTGGAGATTTACCAACAGAGCTCCTTTGCAAAGTGCACTGCAAAACTTTTCAGGGCAGATTGCTTATCACCTGCCCAGCCATAAATTACTGCAGCTGGCAAAATCAACCAGCTTCACCCTGCAGCCAAAAAACAGTCAGGTGCCAGTGCAAGGACCCACCGTCTTCACTGACGGTTCCGGAAAAACAGAGGAAGCCATTGTTACCTGGAAGGAGGGATCTGAGTGGCAGGTGCTGGAAGGCCACAAGTCAGGCTCTGCCCAGTTAGTTGAATTGAGGGCTGTTGCCATGGCTTTCTCAGGTACCTTTGAATCTGGTCACTGATTCTGCTTACATAGCAGATATAACTCAACGCTTGGATTGTTCACTTTTGAAAGAAGTCAATTATGCAGCTCTGTTTTCACTATTGAAAACTTTGTGGTGTGCAATTCAAGCTCGAGTTCACCCATATTACATTCTGCACGTTCGAAGCCACACCAATTTGCCAGGTTTCATAACAGAAGGAAATGCCAGGGCTGATATGCTAGCTAACCCTGCATGGGTAACGCCTCAGCCTGACAAAATTGCACAAGGCATTGCACGGTTTTTTCCATCAAAGTGCACATACCCTGCAGAAGCAGTTTTACTTGACGCCAGCTGAGGCTTGTGACATTGTCAGCGCTTGTGCTGACTTGTCACGGGCTCGCTGCGCCTTTACCATCGGGGGTAAACCCCAGAGGCCTAAAGGCCTTGCAGCTCTGGCGAACGGATGTGACGCACATCCCGGAATTTGGCTGGTTTAAGTATGTGCATGTGTCTATTGACAGTTTCTCCTCAGCTATGTGGGCGTCTGCTCATACTGGGGAGAAAGGCCGCGATGTCATCGCCCACTGGAGATTGGCTTTTGCGGTCCTGGGCGTGCCTTCTGCTGTGAAAACCAACAATGGCCCTGCCTACGCCTCACAAACGATGCGGCAGTTTTTGCAGCTGTGGGGTGTGGACCATACTTTTGGTATTCCACATTCCCCTACGGGCCAAGCCATTGTTGAACGGGCTCACGGCACTTTGAAGCGTGTTTTGGAGAAACAAAAAGGGGGAATGCATGGAGAAACCCACAGAGCGAACTGGAAAAAGCTTTATATACAATTAATCATCTTACAGTGCCACCAAATTCAAATAATCCTGTTATTTTGAATCATTTTCTTTCATTGCAGTCTTCAGGAGAGACGCACCTGTCCCAGGTGAAAGTCTGGGTACGGGATCTCCTTACTAGTAAGTGGGAAGGCCCGTGTGAGCCTATTGCTTGGGGTCGTGGGTATGCTTGCATTTCCACAGATACTGGGGTATGGTGGCTACCTGCAAGATGCGCTCACCCTGACCTGCGGCACCAGAAGCTGAATGAGACTGACAGGAAACCTCAAAATGATGACCAGAATGCAGATCATCAGCCGAATGATCCTTCGAATGATGACCAAGATGTCGGCCATCAGTCGGATGGCCCTTCCACAAGCAAAGACTGAATTTCAAGTTTCTTTTGTTATGGAGTCAGAAAGTTAAAGCCCTTAAGGCTATCAAGAATTAGTAACTGATATAAAAACTTTTCTATTTAGAATCAATAACTGACGTCAAATTAATAATCAATGTAGAATTGGGTTCGGTGCATGGATCTCCCGTGGTATTGCTGGAGAATCTCTCTGCCTACTTCATATCAGTGTCTGATTTAGATCCTGTTTGGTACTGGCCAGTGCCTGCCGGATCCCTTATGTTGTGTTTGTTCTCCTCTGCAAGGGGCCCCGCAGATGATTACAAACACTACCTTTTTGATCATAAACAAAAAGGGGGAATTGTGGACACTGAGAGTTGGTTGCACAGACATTTTCCAGCATTCTGCTGGTGTCTGTGTCAAAGTCCTTGCTTTCACATGGATGCTGTTCTTCAACAGTTACAGAGTTTTTGTAAACTATCTGCAGGTGCAAGATTGTTATGCAGTATTGTTATGATACTGACTGAAGAATGTTTTCAGATGGGTGTTGTATGGTTTCACCAATCATTCTGGAGAGGTGGATGGTCGATGACCAATGACCGTACATCATTGAAGCAAACTAAGATATAAAGGAGTCTGTAAATTAATAAATAATTCCATTTCTTCCTGGATCGAGTCTATGTCGTTTCCTGCCGTCCCCAGGACAACAGCAACAGTACCACTGCACACCAGGACAAAAAACCCATTTGATAATCTATACCAACAGTACAGTGAGGAATGCTCCTTCTACGTTTTTTCAGGAGACCTGGGTGCTACACTCAATACTTTGTAGAAGGGGTTTTGTATTCCTTGTGGGGACACAAATCTGTTTTCTGGCTCTGCTACCTTGCTCTTGAAGGAGAGGCTGGAGAGCCACCTGTCCCACAGAGGCAGGCTGGCAGCAGTCATCACAAATGTAGCAATTAGTGCCTGAAAACTAGAGTAAGTTTAGATCAGAACCAATTCCCCCATTTATTTAGGTTCTGGTCTACTCCTCCTGCAAATTAACAGGAAACTCTGTCACTGCAAAACAGTGTCAGGAGATCCACAGAAGCATCCCAGCCTGCTTCTTTTCATGCGCTCAGTTAAAAGAATAAGCAACTAAAGCTTAACTTGGTTCTGTAGTTGAAGAGTGCACAGTGAACTCTCTGTGGCACAAGATTTACTTGGGAGAGTTGATAAATGGCACTTAAAGAATTCACAAATCAGCACTGACATTGGAGATACACTGAAGATTCCAGTCTGCTTGGCAAACTCATCGGCACTGTCCCAGCCTGAACAAGCTGCTTTAATCCCTATCCCTGTTCCTCAAGAGGAGCTGCTGGCTTTATGAGACCAAAACCTCCTCTGCCCAAAATGGCTCTCGCCAAAGGGCTTTGGGGAGCTTGTGATCACCTACAGACCAAAGACTATTGAAATCACCCTTCAGGAGAGATTAAAAGACCAGGAAAAGAATCCTTCTTTCCTTGCCAAAAATGCTAGCACCTGTCAGACTTGTGGCTGCTGCCCCTCCTCTGAGAGAGGCCTCAGCAGGAGGCTGGCAGAGGGCCAGAGGACGGGCCTGCATTAAGGGAAATGAAAACCCACTCACTTTGTAGATGGCACAATGGAGGCTGTGGGCAGGAATTTTTTTTCTTTTCATCTGTTTTCTTTGTGCTTGACTAGAAGTGGATTTCATACGGCAAAGGAAAAAAAAGATTTTGCTTGCTGCCATCCAGGCATCACCTTCCTCCCAGTGAATACACTACTTTCTAAGCCTGTTTGCAGAGGGGCTTGCAGGGCTGTATTCATGCACCTTTGATATATAATCTGCCCTGCCCCAGAGGAGCATTAGCAGCTTAAATGGTTGGCTGTAAGAAGGGGCTCAGCCAGGGAAGGCACACTTTTACTGTACTATGACACGCCCGTGCAGAAGAAGCAGCCCTCAGGCGAGGTACACCTTTTCATTGAGTTTTGTCTTTGCAATTAGGGACTGGCAGATACTCAGGCCTAGAAGCAGAGGAAGAGGATACTTACCCAAAGACAGAGAGAGCCTACCCCTAATGGCCAGGTGATTTGCTGAGTGGAGATGAGTGAAGATGAGTATTTGGGAACATCCCCCCCACACCCCCCTCCCTCCCTGCTCCTGCCATTTAAATTTATCTCCTGGATGCAGTCTTGTCAAACAGAAAAGCCATTTCTGTTCCTCTTTGTAGGAGGAGGAAGAGCACAAGCAAGGCATATGGGGGAAATATGAAACCGTGAGTGAATTATGGATGGATTACATACTGTCCTTTGCCAATGCAACACTGCTTCCTTGCTCCAAACCAGCACAACATAGAAACAATCAGTGAGATGCTGGTTGGTAATCCCTGTGGTTCCCACAGCAGCGTGGTACAGACTTTTGTAGCAGTTCGTGTTTTATGATCAGATTTTCAGCAGGCCATAGATAGCTACTAGCAAGATCACACTGCCTTGAGGGAAGATGGGGAAGAGCTGAGAAAGACTGGGCTTTGAACCTTTGAGCCAAGGAGGCAGCAGAGGTTTTCCATTAGGTGTGCCTTCTTTTCTTATAGATGAGAGCAGCCATTTAAAATCTGTGGGAGCACAAAGGTGCAAACCATAGGATGGAACCTCAATTCACTAATCCTTGAGGAAGCTCCACAGCTTCAGGCAGACACAGGTGCAGTGCACAGTGCAAGGCACAGTGTTATGTTTTTAAAGTTAATCCATCAACAAAAAGATGAAAAACTTTCCCTCACTCTCTTCCTGACAGTGTAAAACGTGGGTCATAATTACAAAGGAAATTCCACAGAAATACAGAATGACTGAAAATCTAGAGCTGCATCATTCAGAGGAGCCTTACCTAGGGCTCGATTGATGCCTTGATCCTTTGCAAGAGCCATAAGGAATCCATAGAAGGTCATTCTCTGTGCACTACTCAACATTTCCTTCACAAGAGCAGAAGGTGGACAACTAGGAAAAGAGAGACAGAGATCATCTTGTCTTCCAAATGATAATTTTTTTTTTTTTTAAGACCCAGCTCAAACTGGAGAAATAAACCCTTTTACCTGTTCTACCACTGTCAGGTTGTCCTGACTCAGTTTAAAACAAATAACCAGCAGCTTGCTTATTGAGCACTGGATCTACTCCCCATTTGCTAAGCAAGATCTTCGAGCTGGGGAACATCCCATTCTTACCTGTCTTCATTCCAAGGACAGTGAGAAAAGCCTAGATGCTCAGAGGCACACACATCTCAACCCTTAGCATGTTCTTTCAAAAATCCTCTGGGAAATACTTTCTTTGAGAAGTCAATAAACTTCCATGGAAGTGTTAAGTTTGGAAAAGACTAAGACCACTTAGTCTAGTGGTTAATGGAGCACTGCTGTGGTCACCACTAAACCATGTCTCTCACTGCCACATCTATACATTTTTTCACATCACTTTCAGAAGTGTTGCTATCACACTATTATCAGTGATAGTCATCCAAGGGACAAGAAAACCTCTCCAATGATAGCCTAAATATGTCAGAGAACACAATTTAGGTGAGAACTAAATTAGCACATCCCCTTCTTCTACCCTCACCTTAACCCCTGGTCCTGAGTTCTAAGCAGTATCTTCATGGTGATTCTTGCTCTTGACCACTTCTCCTTGAAGGATTTAATGCAAAATCAAACTGCCTCATGAAGAGGAAGTGTTGAACAGTCAATGGTGGAGTGGTACCCCTGGGAGATGTGGGGGTACGCTGGTGATCCCTCAGGCAGAAGTGGTTACCAAAGCCTGACTGAGTACTGAGCTACTGCATGAAAGGCTGGGAATGGCTCCCCTCATAGTGCTGTGCAAAGCCTGACCTACCAGATGGGCCCAAAGTACTCTTCCCATTTGAAGTTCTCAGGACATACAGGGAATGTAGAGCTTTTGTTGTTTAAAAGAACAAAACAGCTAGTCAACTCCATGCTTAGATAGCTATAGCACTGGACAGCCGTTCAGCAGCAATTTTGTGGATCACAAATTTGGATTTGGAAACCTAAACTAGAAATCAGGTGGAACTTGTGTCCTGAGTTATTCTGTGTTTCTAGACCATGACGTTCTAGGAGGGTGTATACTCACTACCATCAAGAAACTATGATGGAAGTGTCTGTCACGCCTATACAGTAAGGTCTGGTATTGCTCCATCCCCTGCTGAACTAAAGCTAGTCTTGTGTCAGGGATCTGTAGCTGCAGATCAGCTCCAACACAGGCTTGGGTACAGACCGACAGTGTGAACTTGCCTAGGTACTAAGGCTTCATACTCCATCCACCCAGTGGGCTCTTCGAACTCCCAAGAACACAACTGCACTTGTTTATCCCCTCTCTCAATTTCATGATGGATCTCTCCTCAATGAAAGTCTCAATGCAGTGTCAAAGAAGTGAGGTAGAGAGCAGACACCCAAATCAATCTATTGCTTCAAGAATCAGTCCAAAACCCATGTTTCTGTGGTCCATAAAATTGTTTCTCTCATTTGGTTAAAGCTGTTCAGCTATGATGTTTCCCTTCATACTCCTTCAATGAGAACCATGTGGGAATATCAGCTTGTTCAAAGTCCTCTATTTCTTCACAGTTCCAACCTTATAAAGGGTCTCCAGAGACAGAGACTTCAAATTTGTATTTTAGACTCCATTCGTACCTGTATTTTGATCTGTCACACAAGGACTCCAGGCACTGGTAGAAGAGAGATGCCTCGACCCCTTCCAGTGGGTTGCAGTCATTTGGGGGTTGGCGCTGCCGATGTTGCCCAGAGGATGATGTTGGCACAATCACAGTATTTGGATTCTTACCAGCCAGTAGGTCTTGATAAATGGAAGCCACACTTTCCAGGAACTCTAAAAGAACAGATAGCCATTTAAAACTCAGGGCTGTAACCAGCAAAGCATCCTCCTGACCTACCGAACTGTGGCTTAAACTGTTGTTCTGTGTCGTACATAGCACCAACTGGAAATAAGCACAACTCTATGGCATCCTGCATACAGCAATTTCCATAGAAGTTGCTGTCTTCTTCTTATTAGGATGATTATAGAGGTCACTCACTCTGTTGAGAAGATTCATCTCAAGGGAACAAAGGCTAGCTAGCACATGGATAAAACAGTGAAGCGTGAAAGCTAATGTCAAACACAAAACTAGCTTGTGAAGTCTAAAATGTTTTCCTTCTCCACCTCTTGACACTGATTAAGAACTCATCCAAGTTGGGAGCAAACTATATTGAACTGCAACAGGAGGAAAGGGAGCAAGTTAGTTAGGCTCCAGGCTGTATCCCAGCTTGCCTCTGCGCTGCTCCAAAGTAAATATAACACAGGATCTAGAGGAAGGGCCAGGGCAGGTCAGGGCTAGAGTTGGCAGAAAGCCTCTCCCCAGGCTCCTCGTACTACCCACTGTTTACTGCAGGAGTCTAATTTTAAACAAGTTTGTTTATGGATGTGGTCAGCAGTTTACAAATCTAGATTCCATTTGGAGTGGTTTGCATGTGTGTGGGTTGGTGGGAGAGTGTATGACAGGCTGCGTGTGTGCACTGTGCCTGGCTGAACAGGACAGGGATGGGATCTTCGAGTGTGTGTACACAAGAATGAGCTTGCCAGGACTCCAGTGGCATTTAAGTTCTGAGTGAATGGAAGTGCAATGCTGTGCGTGAGGTGGGTGGAGAGGAAAGCCAGGATGTCAGCAAGCCCTGAGGCTGTGCTGAGGTTCTGCAGCTCCATGGAAATATTTGTTATATCAGAGAAAACTTTCTAACACATTTTCTGTCCCTGACTAAAGGCATTACAAGCCTGGTTCTGCCCAACTCAAAATCACCATTTTGAACTGGTTTTTTACAATGAATTGTCATGGATAAAGTTGTGATATGCACAGCACAGTTACAAGGGAAGTATATACACAGAAGTATTGAGAAAAAGATATTTTTGTATTAGGGATAGCAGCTGACTCTTACAGCTAGAAAGATGAGAACTCACAGGTTGTATCAGTTCAGAAGGCCCCCCAAGTCTACTCTCTGACCGCAGACTATGCTCACAAAAGCTTCTAGCCAGTGTCTCCGAACCTGTCCCATTTTGCCTGGTTGAGGCCAATTGTGAGCTATGTCCATCAGAGGGAGCTATTTCAGTGTGCATGGACAGAAATCCATGCGCTTTATGTTAGAAAGTGCTGTGTGCCAGGAGATGAGAAAAGTGGCACGCCAGCAGTCCCCAGTGCTTGGGAGCATATCGAATGCTTCCCTCTTTTGTCCTGAATGAGATTCTCGTTCCTCAACCACATTTTAGACGGGCTAGGATGAACAGGCCGATGTATTTTAAAGCAGTCTTCCCATGCAGGACAAGAACCTGAATGCTGATCTAAGTTTCTTCACCTTGTCTCCTGAACTTACGTTTAAAAGCACCTGGGGATTTTACAGATGTATATGCATGGGTAAGTGTAAGTAAATACACACACACAAACCAATATTATTTGATTTGTACTTTTCCTGCCAAGAATTTTAGAAGTATCCCATCTAGTTAAAACTCAGACTGGGGAAGAGGGATAGAATACAATAAATGACCAACAACATGAAGAATGTTCATATGGATTATCTGTTCCTTCTGGTTTCCAACTACGGGGTCTTGAATCAAACAAGAGAGGTGGTTCTTCACAGGACAGTGTGCAACTGTTTACCAAAAGGTGGGGAGGTTACAATTTATGTGATTTCCAGGGGAGGCTGGAGAAGTTCTTGGGAGTGGAGTCCACTGAGGGTTCCTAAACCCATGAAAATTATATCCAATTCAGAAACTCTCTGAGCTGAAACCAGCTCATAGTTGGGCAAGTATTAAGAGGAAGAATTACATACATATTTGTCCAGTTCCTTTTCCTTTAAAGGTACTAGCTGGTGGGCTTTTCCTATCCTATCTCCAGCAGGATTGAATAATTTCCTTAAAGAAAGGGGAAAAAATATTTCTAGTAAAAGTTAATTGTTAGGTGTTAACAATAGTCTAGATAAAGCTGGAAATTTATATCTCAAGGCCAAGACAAATACACCCGTGAGACATAGCAGTTGCGGGGACGTCGTTATTCACAAAAATTTGGAATCTCCTCATTATGTCGCTTAATCTCTTGACATCAGCAATGCTATTCATCAGTAGATTCCATTAGCTATACATTTTCTGTGAAAAACCGTATCCTTTCAAGTTTCAAAAACATGCAAAGATTGGGAAGCTGTAAAGTTGTAAAGCTAAAAGTGAGAGAAGTCAACAGCTTCCCAGCATTTACCTGAGTAGTAGAACTGGATCTGGAAAGCAAAGAGGAAATCAGAAAAAGACATCAGGCAATCCATTGCATCATCCATCAGCACAATCCTATGATAAGATGAGAGAAACAGTTTAGCATCTACAAAAAAACTAAAGTCTGTAACCAGGAATCCTGCATCTTGAGAAAGTGCAGCCAAGGAACTATGTGCAACAGAGGATTGCTAATGGCCCAATATAAGACATTAGGAGAGAGGAATGGGAACACCCATTGCTGCATGGATGTGGATGCCCTAATATCAAATGAAGGCAGCTTAAGAACCTGAAGCGAGGAGAAGATCCTGAATGTCAATCACACACTTCAGCTGCAGTGTGAACAGAGCAGTGTGACATTCAAAGCCTGGTGGACAGGATGGAACAAACACTGGCACAAAAACCTACAAGGCTGGTTCACATGGTTATATAGAATTGTAGAATATCCTGAGTTGAAAGGGATCCACAAGGATCATCGAAGTCTAGCTTCTGACTAACTGTGACTACAGACAGGACAGTTACACAAATAGTAAACTGGTGCAAGCAGAATGAGACTCATGCTATCCCTCTGTATACCAGAATTCATCTAACTGGGATATTTTTCAGACTCATAAACATCACAACAGTTGCAATTCACCATCTATACTCAAACTCTACCTGACTACAGAGGAAATAACATTGCACCAACAATCAGCTTCCTAACTGCACACTGTGAACACCCTATCCTCCCTTCCTGATAAAAGAATCAAACTCTTTTCATGTCAGGTCTATTATTTGACTATCAGGTCAATTTCATGGCAACTGAAGACTTCTTGGGCCAGGAACAGTCTTCTTTCTCCCTGCTAAGCCATCAGTGCATGTAGGGAGCTACATGCATCCTTATTTTGAAGCATGTTTCTTGAATACAGAAAATACCAGCCACAGGCCCTAAGGATGAAATAAAAATGACAGCAAAGTTAAACTCTTCCTTTCAGGTAAAAAAACCCTGTGGATTTCAGGGCAAAAGTACGCATCAAAATGAAAACAAGAACAATTCTCTGGTCACTGCCACCACTACTTAAGGATAAAAAGGTCAGTCTCTGAAGTGGGGAAAGTCAAACTTGTCTGATCAATGACAGCTTAGACTGTAAAACAAAAGAAAATACTCCACTTTGATGGAAAAAAAACCCCAGAGTATTCAGGCAATGCCAAAGAAAGGCAACTGGTATTTCTTTTCAACTGTGTGTAGGTCTACGAACCTGTACAGTCAGTATCTGGCACTCTGTGCCATATGAGGATTGTCAGTTCATTATAGCCAAAGTATGGGTCATCCAGTAGGACCCTTTTGAACACAGGGCCAAAAGCAATCTACGCACCAACCCCTGCAGCATCAATTGTCTAAACACATTGCTGGGGAAACACTGTTCTGTCTCACGTAAAAGACTCCAGGGAGCTGTGTGGGAGGCTGACCTAGAAGAACATAGGATGTTGCTAGACTTCCCTGCCACTCAGACCAGTTCTGTTCACTGTGGCAAAATCAAACATGTAGAGCAGCTTGAATTAATTATCTCAAAGAAGAAAGACTGGGGCTAAGAGGGTCCCCAGGAGAAAAGCCAGTATTTAAAACAAAACCCTTTGAAGATGTCAAAGTGCTTCTGATTTATTTATTGCATTCCAGAAGCCTCCTCTCCTCCTGTCTAAAGAAGCAGTAGCTTCAGTTCTTAATTCTCACTAATAAGCATGTTACTGAGATTGTCAGTGGCCACATCAAGGAAATGGCTTTGAAGCTGGCAGGCAGAGCATCTTCATCTCTCAGGCAATACTGCTCAGCCACTGGCATTTCCAACCACTATTTAAGCACTGGAAATGCGATTGGCCACAGCACTGATGAGCTGCACTCCCTCCTTTGAAATGATGGTCTGTTTCCCAGATATCCTCAAAGCACTGAAGCTTTCTTCTCAAAGATGCAGGAAAACAACAGTGGAGAGTGGTTTTACATATTTGTTATGCAGAGAGACAATATTACATCACCTTCATAATAAGAAACTCATTTCACTTGTTAAATCTAAAACTCTGGTCAACGGCAGTGCTGTGCAGCACCAAGTCCCAGTCTCTTACTTAGAGGAGAGCATGAGGAAGTACAAGAATTTGCTGGACAGTTTTTGCTGTTAAAGACAGCAAGAAGCCTCTGAGGAAGCCTGTACAGCACATATGTGACAGAGGAGTGTCTAAATAGAAGCAGGTGCACTCTGGTGCTGGGTTACTGACTCCGCTTGGCCCAGGAGTTTGCACACCGGAAATGTTGAGAAGTCTTTAAATCCAACACAATCATTTATGAGGAGATTGACTGCAGCTGGCAGTTCCCCCACATAGCCAGCTGACTGAGCACTCAAGGAAGCTGGGAGAGCATCATATGCAATATATCTGCACCTCTTCTTTGAAATATCTGTCAGGGAGAAAAACCTAGCCATGGACTGAAACCTAGCCAGCATGACGAAAATTGAGGACAAAATCTGGAAGTCTGAACTGCAACTCAAAAGAGTTCATCAGGTATCTCATATTTCAAGGGATTTTTTTATTCTTTTTTTTCTTGTCCAAATTAGACTTTAAGCCCTGAGGCCACAGATGTATTTAAAAAGTTAGTAGTTGGCACTCAATGAATAATGAAAATTAAGGAGGAACTTTGGAAAGGACTGAAGAAAAATGCCTACACTTTTGGCATTCTGATAGAGGCTATAGTGGTCTTTCAGGGTTCAAGTGGGTTTGGCTGGCAGGAAAGCCTTGCTATTGTGTCAGTGGGGAAACTTTATGGTCTACTGATTGTGGTTAAAATCTCAGAAAGCCAGACTAGACAGGATGTTCCCAGGACAAACTCTAGACCAGGCAACTTGAAAGGAGTTTTATCATTTTCTGCTACCATTAAAGGCTAACTGACATAATCTATCTCAAAGCTAGGCTGGCTCAAATGAGTTTTCAGAGACTTGGTTTATTTACTGAGACATGGAGGCAAAAATAAGCAAAACATATAAAACAGGCAAGATCTGCATGCTTAGGCAATCTTTTAACAATAGGGGTACTGAATTGCAAGCCCCAGTTCCATTAGCACTGATCAGTGCAACATGAACTCCCAAATAAAACAGCACAGGAGCTGTGAACTACTTGGCTCTCGCTACTCAAATGTGGGCAGTGGGTTCCTCGTGTTTCTCTTACAATACAAAAATCAGTGCTCAGGTACAGATCTTAAAATCATGGCATCAAACCAGAAAAATTCCTTCATTTTCCATCCTGCAATTTCAAGATTCAGAAAGCCAAAGGGTGTCTCTGAAGATCAAAGCTATCTCTGTAGATTAAAGTCTTTAATCTGCTAATGGCTATAACCATTTGAAGAAGAAAACATCCAAGAAATCTCACAGACACAGATACCCTGGTTCATTTTTTGGGTATGACTTCTGCATTTGTGTAGCACCAGGAACAGAAAAATGGAGCTCTCTGATGTCACGTGAATAAAACCTATATTCTTGTAGCCTCCGTTCTTATGTTCTGACATTTCCTGATCTTAGTCCTAGTGTTTGTTATCAGTGCATAGCAACAGCTCCTGGATGAGCAGACTGCACCATGCCATGAGATCATCTCAGCCATGCAGCACTGAGACTACAGCTATGACTGCCCTCTTCCCAGCAGCACCACTGCAGGTCCTCGCTGTATCACTGAATGCCGTGGCTACTCCTGCTGCTACTCTATTTAATTCCTTTCCCAAGAAAATTAGCAACAAATCCATTGGGGGTGTGCAGACTGAAGAAGGAACAATGTCTTTAGGTTTGCACGTGACACTCATGTTTTACAAAGACTTGATCAACTGGTGCTGTAAGAAAGTCTGCAGAGCTCACCCTTCTAACAGGCAGAGACCAAGGAGGACAACGGGAAGTGCAGACCAGAGAAAGGACAAGAGCATGAGCAACAGTTGTAAGCAAAGAGAAAGATAGTTTAGAAATACCACAAGTTTTATTAAAATTGTTCAAATAGATCAGCTTGTTACAGAGCTAGCAATGTGCAAGTAAATCTCTAGCCAGACAAAAGTAGGAGTGAGGTCACCCCCACCTGAGCCTGGGTGCCTCTGACAGAGATCTCATTTCTCTCCAACACCTGCTCCCAAAGCCAGCTTGTCTGTCTCTATGGCACATGCACAGCAGTGCAGCAGGCCCCTGAATGGGGCCTCTAGTTTACAGCAGCCTTGTGGACTAAATTCCTTGACACAAACATCACAACATGTGTAGATATGCTGAAGTCTCCATTGCATGCACCATCACAAATTCCTGCTCAGTTCAGCTGGAGCCCTATGAAATACACACCAGCACACAGGACTGGTGCTTGTGTACCTCCATGAAAGAAGCAGCAGATATATCTCTGCTACAGGCCTAGCGTTCTTTCTTAGTCTGGCATTGGGGGACAAGCAAATGAACAGATGTGTGTACTTTATTACATTTTCAATATCAGATAGTTAATAATCAACTGCCTGGGCTGCACTGGAATCAGCAAGCACAATCAGTAAAAAATTCCGTATCACATTATCAATGCCCTGAGCCAACTATCTGCTTTTTGCCTTGTCTAGATTAAAATAAAATTTCAAATAGATTAGCTACCGTGTACTTACCAAACATACTTTAAAACACTGGCAATCCTTCAGAGGTTAGTGTGCTTAAATGTGATCAACCATAGAAGCTGGGGCAGGGGGGAACACATTTTAGAATGATAAACAGTATTTGAAACAGAGTTTAAAAATCATGTCAGTTAAAACCATATTGGCTAACATTCTTTTATCTGCAATTCATGTGAATGTAGGGCCAACAGCAGCATTCTGCACTGATATTTCGGGTTTTGTGTATCTTAAACATCTACTCTTTCACATTGCTAGAGAAACACCTAGTTCTTAACCTCAAAAGATGGTGTCTCTTTTCCCCAAAACCTTAAAAGCTGAAGGTCCCTGTTCATAGCTTTACCCACAGGTCTACTTCCTAAGTCTATGCATGTAGGACTAATTCTGCCTTTAAAGAGAGAACGAGGACCCACCTTGCTGCTTTCTGAGTGAGTTCCATTGGGAAGTCAGGGCAGAGCAGCTGCAGCAGGCAGTGATATTCCTGTGCTGTCAGCAAATCTGCAGGAAAAGAGAGGTGAGAACATTGTAATTCTTTTATAGGCTGTTCCCTCCCCTTGCTTCCTCTCTAGGAAAAAAACCCTCATATTCCCTTTATTCCAAATTCAAGTAGTCTGGGTATTAAAGACAATGTAACAGCTCCCTAGACCTTCAAAGCTGAGTTCTTCAGATGGAGTTTCCAGCACAATCTGAAAGAGGCCTGATGAAGGGGAAATCCTATTGAACAGGCTCCTGCAGAGAAACTGGTAACAGGTAGTGATTCAGTGTGAAAAAGGGGTAACCAAAACAGGGCAGTTTCAAGTGAGAACACAGTTTGGTTTGACTTGAATATAACCATGTGGAAAAAGGAATAATTTCAAAGTTGCTTAAATTTGCTGAAATTCACTGGCATGGTGACATTCCCCACAATACACTTGAAAATCATCCACAGAACATCTGGCAGCAGTAACAAAGGCAAACAAGGTTTTTGGGTTGTGTATGGAAGGCTACAGAGTATAAACCACAGACGTTATTACTTTGGCATTCAGTAAGGCAGCTGGATGGTCTCTTTTGGAATAGTGTGTACAAATCTGGTCACTGTATTATAGGAAGCACAGAACAAAGATCCAAAAAACACAAGAAAACCAATCAAATGATTCATGTGTTAGAGAGCAGCTCTGTGAAAGACTGGTCAAGAAGGGACTCTGTGGCTCAGCAGAAGGAGTCTAAAAGAGGTGACTCTTAGGAAAGCTTATAGGATCCCAAGGGAATGGAAACATCCTGATGTCAAAAAGCCCTACATGATTGTATGTTCACCATCCAAAAGGCTGTGGACTGGAGTTAAGAAGACGACTAGCTGAACAGCAGCAATTTTGCAGTACTTCTATATACAGAAGAATGCAAAGTATGGAAGAAAGAGCCAGAGGTAGAAGTAGAGCCAAGCAGTAGTCAGGGAGGGGATCTCAAGTGCACTGGCAGTGGGACTGAGGTACAGAGCCTAAGTTTTGCCACAAACAAATTAGTCTTCATTAGGCTCTCATCCAAATAATTAACCTTGTTTCAGGTAACAGCCACAACTTAGAATCAGAGAATAAGTAAGGTCCAACCATTAACCAACACTGCCAAGTCCACCATTGAACCACATCCCTAAGCACTACATTACATGTTTTTTGAACACTTCCAGGGATGGTGATTCCATCACTTCCCTGGGGGCGCATTCCAATGCTTGACCACACTTTCAGTGAAGAAATTTTTCCTAATATCCAATCTAAACCTTCCCTAGTGCAACTGGAGGCCATTTTCTCTAATTTTATTACTTGGGAGAAGAGACTGACCTCCATCTCACTACAACCTCCTTTCAGGTAATTGTAGAGAGCAGTAAGGTTTCCCCTGAGCCTCTCTTTCTCCAGGCTAAACAGCCCCAGCTCCCTCAGCCATTTCTCCTAAGACTTGTGTTACATACCCTTCACCAGCTCCACTGCCCTTCTCCGGATATGCTCCAGAGAGCACAGTGTCCTTCTCATAGTGAGGGGCCCAAAACTGGATGCAGGGTTCTTGGTGTGGCCTCACCAGTGCAGAGTACAGGGGGGACAATCACTGCCCTGGTCCTGCTGGCCACACTATTCCTGATACAGGCCAGGATGCCATTGGCCTTCTTGGCCACCTGGGCACACGCTGGCTCAAGTTCAGCCACTGTCCATCAGCATCTCAAGGTCCTCTTCCACCAGGCAGCTTTCCAGCCACACTTCTCCCAGCCTGCAGTGCTGCATGGGGTTGTTGTGACTCAAGTGCAGGACCTGGAACTTTGCCCACCAATCCAGCCTGTCCAGATCCCTCTGAAGGGAGCAGATCAACACTTGGTGTCATCTGTAAACTGGCTGAGAGGGCGCTTGATCCCCTTGTTCAGATCACTGTTAAAGAGATTAAGCAGGACTGACTCCAATACTGAGCCTTGGTGGATGAGGGCTTCTCCCTATCTCCACAACTCCTCAAAGCCTGGCAGTTCAGCAAAAGCAAGAAAAAGGGAAAACGTTACATCTTTGTCAGATATTTCAAGAGGCACGATACAGTATCAAAGGGACATTTCACTGCAACATCTAACCCAGTCAAATCAGTGTTTTCAATGCTGACTAAAGAAATACTGTAGGAAGATTGTCAGCAAAATCAAGTTACAAACTTTTCCTTTATCTTCATTATTAGCCAGGGAAGTGGGGGAAAGAGAAGCAAGAGCTATCATCTTTCTCTTCAGTTCAGGAAGACCCACAGCTGAAAAACATTGCTGAGACACTTCGACATCCATTATAAACACTCTCTAGAGAACTATACTTTGCACTGCTCTTGGAGAGACTTTCATTCTAATGAAGCACCTTGGGTTTAGGGTCATGCTCTGAAAAGCTGATTCTTCTCTGTCTGGAACAGCCAATTCTGCAGTCAGAAATCTGCTATAACACACGGAAGTCCCAGCCTGTGCAGAACTACCATACCATTGCAGGGATTTGTACAACCTAATCTACTGCAAGGATAAACACATCAGAATCTCTCTTCTTCCAGCACTTGAATGTTGAGCAGAATTAAATTTCTGTGACTGCACTGAAGTTACAGGTGTCTTGGAGCATACACACCTCATTTGTGCTGTCATTTCTTGACAAAAAACAAATCAGGAGTTGTTCTCTATTGCAGATATGACCTTGGTCCTTCAGTCTATGTATACCTGAGCTTGTGTCAATGATGGTATTCAGTGGAATGGTGGAATTTCCTCCTGCAGTGTTAGTTAATGAGTTCCTTGAATGTCCTTAAGGAAAGTATCACCAAGTTCTATGAAAAACTGCAAACAGATATTATTGGAAAAGTCACAATTACCATAAGCAGGATGACGCATATTTTGAATTGAGTTTTCAGCTCACTATTTCTCTTTCATGACACGACATAGAGGAAAGAAAATTTTCTTCTCTATTATCTCGTTAGCTCAACAGTCACCAAGAAAGGTATCGCAAAGATTTATGATCTAAGTTCTCAAGAAAACTATCTGGTCATGTAAGGTACACACAAGTTTCATGTTCCCCAAGGTCCAAAAATGGGCCCAATACTGTTTAATTTATTCATCAATTACTTGGATGAAGAGACAGAGGATTCCTCAGCAAGTTCATTGATGACACAAAGCTGGAAGGAATGGCTGATACCCCAGAGTGCTGGGCTGCCATTCAGAAAGACCTCAACAGGGTGTAGAGATGGGCAGAGAGGAACCATCTGAAATTTAACAACGGCAAGTGCTGGATCCTGCACCTGGGAAAGAACAACCCCATGCACCACTACAGGCTGTAGACTGCACATGTTGGAAAGCAGCTCTGTGGAGAAGGACATGGGGGTCCTGGTGGACAACAAGCTGTCCCTGAGCCAGCAGTGCCCTTGTGGCCAAGAAGGCCAAGGGTCTCCGGGGGTGTGTGAGGAAGAGCGTTGCCAGCAGGTCCAGGGAGGTGACCCTGCCCCTCCACTCAGCCCTGGTGAGACTGCATCAGGAGCACTGCGTCCAGTTCTGGGATCCTCAGGACAAGAGAGACATGGGGCTCCTGGAGCAGGTCCAGTGGAGGGTTACAAAGGTTATTAAGAGTCTGGAGAATCTCTCTTTCAAGCACAGGCTGAGTGACTTGGGCCTGTTCAGCCTTGAGGAGAGACAACTGAGAGGGGATGTCATCAATGTCTATGAGTATCTGAAGGGAGGGTGCCAAGAGGATGGAGATAGGCTCTTTTTGATGGTGCCAAGCAGTAGGACAAGAAGCAACAGGCAGAAACAGACGCACAGGAATTTCCACATGGAAAGAAGGAAGAAAGGAAGAACTTCTTTATTGTGGGAGTGACCATGGACCAGGTAGTCCAACAAGGTTGTGGAGTCTCCCTCACTGGAGATATTCAAGAACCATCTGGATGCAATCTTGTGTCACGTGCTCTAGGATGACCTTGCTTGAGCAGGAAAGTTGGACCAAATGACCCGCTGTGGTCACTGACCCATTCTATGATTCTGTGATTCTCCACAGGCCCAGTACAGGAAGCAGGTTACATGAAAACAGAGAACTTGGACATAAAAAACCTTTTTTTGAAACAGACACTTGGTCATAATTGACAGGATAGCATGGACCTCTTACTCTTCAAAGCTTTCTAAATCTAGTTTTGAATAATACTGGGCAATAAATTTCTGATCTTTGCTAAAAAGTCTACATGTTGGTCTGAAGGAGTCACACCAATTGAAAGCTTTATGCAATACTCAATTTCCATTTTTTGTTTGGTTAAGTTCAAATTCCTATTTATGCATCCTTATACCTCTTGCTCATTATTTTTTCTTTTATTTGTCAAGAGACCATTATAATAACCCTTTCTTCATACTGTATTTTATTCAATCTACTTAACAGATAACTACATTTAGCTAAAATTAAATCTGTTTACCTTTCCCTCTACGTCTTTCCCTACTTAGCCCAGTTATATCTGTTCCTCTGCTTTGATCCCCTTTAGATTTTCACAGTGTGGTGTCCAGCAGTACACAAAGCATCTTTCATGCATTTAGAACAGAGAGGCTCTAGGAGGATAATCTGCCTGCTTTAACCAGCAAATGCCCTCTCCATTAATTTCAATTTTTAGTCTCCTCTTTTCTCCCTGAAGGTGAAGGAGTTTGAGGTTGGTTTTTCTTGAAGGATGAGGTTTCCAGAGAAAGTTGCACTTTTTTCTCAGTCCCTGTCTGATTGATAGACAAAAGCAGCTTGATAAGGTAACCGGGCCCTAAGAGAGCATTAGTTTTGAGGCATAAATAGAGATCTCTTACTTGGTAGAAATAACATACTTTTAAAACTTACAATAATTTATGCTTTTTCTTCTCTCTATTCATACCAAATCACAGCATCCTCCTTACTCCTCTACCATAAAACAACAAAACAACATAGAATAAAAGCAGAAGTCTGCTCAGAAAGAATTTGGGAAAGGGTGGCAGAGATCCTCTTCAACCATCACATGGAAGAATGAAGATTGGTGTCAATAAAAGTGATTAATTACAGTTTCAATCTTTGCGCAAATGGTCCATTTAGACAGGAGCTGCCCATAAAGCTGAAGTGATGCAGAGAAGTTCCTGCTCTAAAGAAACCCTTTGTTTCTTACGCCTGGGGAAATGGCACCAAATTATTCACTGAAGTACATATGGCAGACTTTTTTAGGCTGTAACACAACTCAGCCTGTAGACGCCCTAGGCGTCTGACCAACAAATCATACCATTTTTTCAGACTATAGCTGGGTACCTTTTATACAGGAAGTGGGATCACCACAGACCTTAGGAGGTGTCTTCAGTTTGCTGTGATCACTGTTTTCCTATCCCCTACAGCAAGGTCAGTGAAGACCATGCAGAAAATTACATTTGCCCTTGCACCACATTGTCTGCCAAGAGCTGCTTGGAATAAACAAGGGCAGTTTTGGTGCATGACCACGTTGCTCCTTCCTGTCTCCAGGCCACAGCTGAGTAAATACAGTTCAATGTTGCATGATGAAGAAAGAAAGAAAAGAAGGAAGGTACCAGTCAGAATGAGTGAAAACTGGAATCCACAACTGCTACTTTGGTTGCTACCACAAATTACTGCATCTCAAGTTCCAGTAACAAATGAAGCAAATCATGGACTGTTTAAATCTGACCCCACAGCACAGGGCAGTGAGATATATACACTCTACCATGCCCTTGCAGTGGAACAAACTTGCTCATACCACGTGCTTAAGGATGGAGATTGCAGTCTCCATGTTAATCATGTTCATTTACAGCTGAACTAACACTTCACTCTTCTAGTAAAAAAAGAACTAATAACAAATTCCAAAAGCATTTTAAAACAACAGCTCACTAAGAAGGAGCTTAACAGGAAGTACTTCAACCATGCAGCATAATTTTTGCTGTACTGGACTTCAAATTCTTGCCTAGCTTGTACTGCTGCTGAGACCATGCCACTAGCAAAATCCTAACCCTTTCCTACAGACTGGATTGTCCTCTGAGTAGTTTGTTGTCTTTTAGTGCCTGAGGCAGACTGTTTCTCATGTTTCAGAGGTCTAGTGGAGAAAGAGTTTTGTCCATGTGGTACAGTCTTAGAAGGTACCACTTTCTGGATAAAAATGGCCTGCCTTGAGAAACATGGAGGCAGCTGCTTTGTACTTCCCTGGCTTTTAAAAGCACATATTAAAACTGTTTCTGGTTTGTATGTGGCTAACAGATGGCACATGACCTGGAGTGATGCAAACTCCAGGAATACTAAATGATGTGTTAATGATGCTCTCAGTGTTGTTTGTGAAGTGTAGACACACCTGAATTATCTTAAAACTAGTTATCTTTCATAGTGACAGCAGCCTAGACATAGAAGCCTGGAGCTCAGTGAACGCTGTAAAATCTACCCAGGAAGCCAATAAATATTTAGGACTTAGCCTGAATTGCAGTCATTGCTGCTGTATCTAGGCTGCTTTTAGCACAAAAAGTAGCTATCTACAACACTGTCACAACATTGTGACAGCTATAAAAATGCCCAAAGCAGTAGGAGAATATTTACTGCAGCTGGTGTATGAAATCTGCCCCAAAAAGTCACATTAGTAGCTTCCCAGGAACACAAGGATTGCTTTGATGAATATACATTAAAGTTCCCTATTCCCATAATTTTTTATGTACAGCCAGTATCCAGGCAGACTGGAGCCCTGAGCAATGTAGCTGTCCCCTTTGAATTATGGTAGGACACACAATTTCCACAGGTTGCTTTTCTACCACAGTCATGAAGTCATTCAACAGTCATAAAGTCATAGAGCTGTAAATCAGTCTCTTGCAAATACAACAGAGAACAGCCTAATTTAATTTTTTTTAAGTGTTGGAAGAGTCTTTGCTGGCCTTTAGTTTTTTAGTGTTTCTGTTGTAAGTACCACATATCTAAGATTCTCTCAATATCCATGCAAGATTGCAACCTTGTAGAAAAAACCAAAAAAACCCGAAATAAATGTCTATGTGTTCTCATGCTGTCTACCAGAACTACAATTTTACAAAAAAATGAACATAAACACAAGTATTGCTAATACTGCAACTTCACAACTATCATCTGGCTAGCAGGCTAAGCCTGCACATGCCTTGTTCACAGGATACCTATGGCCTAATTTCCTCCATACATCTAGTGCTAATAACAAACAAAGAGCCAAGAATTCTAGGAAAATTAATCCATGCATAGGACTAAGCATGTTCATGTAAGACATGTACAGCAGAATTCATTCTGCTCTTGAAGTGTACAGACAGCCTCCACAACCATTACATCATAGTCTAGAGAGTGTAGGAAAATCAGAAGAAAACTGAGAGAGACCCACTTGTTTTAAGCAATAGGAAAATGCTCTAAAAGCCAAAGATTGATGCCAGGTTAGATAAAAAACAACTTAATTTTTTAAAGGAAGATTTTCTAGTGAACAGTTTAAAGAGGATAATTGTAAAATCTGTATCATGGATCAACATAAGAACCTGTTCTTTACATGCAGTCTTGGACATAAGTAGCTTTAAATACTGTGGCTTTGTACCAAGGTCTGGCTCAATCTCATTATATACTAGCATATATTATTTCTATATTTTATGTATTTTATATATTACTAGCATATATTTTCTTATTTTAACAACTGGATGCATTAACTCTGTCTTCCTGACGATGAAGTTCAACAGGCATATAAGCCAACCTAAACCCTTACTCTTGCTGAAAGGGACAGGCTCACTCCTCTTTCTCCCTTCCCATCACTTGCTGGTGGCCACATGGTTCTGAACCACCCCTTACACCAGCTCTGGCACTAGGCAGGCCTCTTGCTGAGAAAATTCAACTTTTTCCCTGGGCTACTGAACTGCACCGGCTCTCAGAAATATGTGCTGAAAGCTCATGCAAAGCAAGCTGAGGAAGAGCACAGCCAGGTGCAGGGAAGAGGGAAGAAGGTGGATAAGGACAGCAGATTCACCCCTCCTCAGCAAAGAAAAACTGTTAGATAGGCTTAAGTAGTTCCCTGCTTAAGACATTTTAATCCTTAAAGTCCAGGATGTATGCAAGGCAATGTCATAGGATTAGTGATCCTCCTAAGCAAAAGCAGGTTCAGCTTTACCTGCTGTACTCGCACCCTACTGCTGTGATGGTTTTGAACACTCTGGTATCAGACACATTTAAGAGAGAACTTTTGGCATCCTTACTATCCAAGCAGGCAGATGAATTCAGGTTACTCGCAAACCTACTCTTTCCACTGATATTGTTTAGCTCCTCCCAGAACGGATCCCAGGACATCCTCGGGAAAGGACCCTGGAAGCCTTTGTGTCTGACACGACATGACAGCAAAAGCAGACAGGGTAACTGAAGAATGCACAGAATTACTACAGTCTGGCTCAGACAGAAAGGTACCTGCAGGAACTGGCTGCACCCTGGATTGCCTCTCCTAACCTGTGAGAATACGAGCAAAATCCTGCCAGACGTAAGGGTGCTGCTGCAGGTGAGCAGTCTTCACAAACAAGATGTTTTGCACTCTACAAAAAGAGCATGGCTGCAAACAGCAGACTTAGGTGACTCCTGTTGACAATAGGTAGAAAGACCCAGTTTATGATATGAAAAAACAAAGAGTGAGTGAAAGAGATTTAGTGAGATTTGCCTGGAAGAACTTATGTCAGACTCAGGATGAATATAGTGGAGAGCTAAGCAGACTGACCTAAAAAGATTTGTTGGGGGAGTGCTGCAAGAGAGAACAGGGAGAGAGGATTAGCATTATGATTGAGCAGAAAGCTAGTTGTGAAGTACCTGGTTAAGAAGGAAACAATTCAGCTGCCGCTGATATGAAGAATGAAGTAATTTGTTCTGGAGGTAGCCTGGACAGTTCATATGAAATGAGAAGTGGGTCCATTATGGGCAAAGCTTGTAGCACCCTACTTTGAGCAAGCTAAAAGTTATTAAAAGAGTTAAATCTTCTAGATGGTATGATTGTTTTCCTGCACTTTGATCTTGAGCCCTTTTATCAATAAACCACTTGCCAGATTAACAAAAACAGAAAATGAATTTATACAGAACTGCTCCAATTCTATCCCCAGAAACCAGATTCTTTCTGTTTACACAAACGTTAATCATCCTCTAGTCCCTTTCTAATTCCCCATAATTACCCTTTAGTATGAAGTGTTTCATGTGGCAGCATTACTTCAGCTTTGAGTGAATGTTACTCAGGGCACCATGAGCTGTGCCAAAGGTACAGTCCAAGGCTATCATTTGGCGTGCTTATGTGGCTAACATGGCACATCCACAAACTGAAAAATTCAAACTTTCATTAGAAACATAGAGAAAGTTTTCAGCTCTCATGGTTGTAAAGAAAACATTCCAATATTGGAAGAGCTTAACTGATGCAGTGTGATATTCCTGAATCCACAGAAAACCTGAAACACGACTGAAGTTTGATATTTTCACTTTGAGAACCCTAACACTATTCCTAATGCAACACCAAAGACAAGGTTAACTCTTTAATTTCTTGTTTTAAGTCTAGAATGGGACTTTGAATGTAGTTTTGTCTTAAAGAATTCAGAGTTCCTGAAGTGCAGGAACAGCAAACAATAAGAAAGGGGAAGCAGCCACAACTTCTGGCAGTATTTCCAGAAGCAGAGAAAGAAGATAGAAGATGACAAACAAAAGAGTCTGGTTTAAATTTTCCAGTACATAGCTGACTACAGGAACCAGATGGTGGCTTAAATGGACACCCAATTTTCTCCATGCAACTTTCTTTAACATTTACAAAGATAAATCCATGCATATTCCAAAACATGTATAATCCTAAAGATATACTCAGCTCATTGAGTATGATCTCTAAGGGCATTTAGCTTTCTCTAAAGGACAGAGGCCTAGTTCTGTGGACTACAGTATGAGAGTGTATGACTGCCCACCATGTTTTGGAGGCATAGCAAACCCAGACCACAACACCGCAACACAGAACTGGCTTTTAAGACAGATAAACTAGAAAACTAGAAATAAGGTACCCTTTCAGAGTGAAAGCAATTTATAACTGAAATGCCACAACATTTGACATTTTTTGTATGTGTCCACTATGAAATAAGTTTTTCCTTTCACTATAATGTTACTGAAGACATAACTAGCAGATCTCCCCAGCTATAGGTGATTTAGCGTGCTTTTATCTTGTTCAACAGTTGACTTTTCCTCACTTTGATGAGTTTTCAGTCACTTGTGTAGCAAATAATCAACCCAGTGCCAGAGCTAATTGGTCTTGTAAACAATAAGGAGAAAACATTCCTGTTGAAGTTCTGGACATCTGGGGGGCAGACTGCTCAACCACTTGAAACAGGACCCACAGCACTCTTAATAGTGAAGTACAGGAATGCCGGCAACACTTCACTGAAGGGTACCATCGACATTTCCCCAAGCTCTCAAACAGCAGCAGTAATCTTTAGACAAGATGTGGATCAGCCTCTACTCAAGAAAACAAGTTGTCATTAAGCTTAAGATCTTCAAAACAACTGAAGAATTCATGGCTACACATCACGAGATGGGCAGAGTAAATGGGCAGGTGGTAAGCAGCTGTATTTCATTCAAAGCAGGACCTTACATCCAACCCCTCCTCCCTTGGATATGTACTAGGACTAGTGACAATATGGCCAGTCTTCAATTAGTGCTTGGTATTTCCTCTCTGCTTTGGGAGCCCCAAGAAATACAGTTAGCTGGCAGACAGCTCATCTGTGTCATGCACACAGGGTCAGGGAGCAGAAGAAAGCTATGACATGGACCTAAAACAAAAAGGAGGCAGAGGATAAGGAAGACATAAAATGAACTACAGAAATGCTGCAGATTGCTGTAGCAATGTCAGATCCAAGATCTCCTTGATTTCCAGTTTCTTTCTAGACAACTTTTCCAGGAAACATCAGTGAAAGGCTCCAGTGAACCAGTTCTGGTAGAATCAGGTATTTTCAAATACCACGTGTTCATATGGCACAAAGTGGCATGTAAAAGCATGAGGTGCAACAGTCAACAATTTTCTCAGAACAATAAATAAAACAGGAATGTTTTGGACTTTCCTCTTTTAATGGCTGGTTTGGAAGAAGTATTCAAAGAACAGTGCAGCTGCTACAAGCACCCAATGGAAGAGAGACAAATCATTTCAGCATAATTTATGTTATGACTAAGGATAGCCTTGTGTGACTCTTCCTGTCCCTGCTCCACATCAACTGTTAACTAATCCACTGCAAAGTTTGGAACAGTTAACTGCACCTTCACCAACAGCTGTCATCACAGCAGGCACTCTGATACTGCTTCTCTGAAACATATCCATCATGAGCCCAACCGAGAAGGAGACAAGTTCAGGCATGTGAAGAATGGAGAACTCCACATGCCACCAAGAATGACACCAGTATGCAATTACACAAAGCAGTCAACTCACTGTGGTTGTGGTCCACAAAGCACTGAAAGGTCTAGCACATCTCTCTCTGTGCACTTTTGTTCGCAGAGAATTTGACTACCTGACATAAACATGCATCTTCCAAGAACTGAAAGTCATCAGCAGGCCTGGCCATTCTTTGACTTTACTGCACAGTATATTTACCAGAGGTTTATACACAGGCTATCCTGTATAATCCAAGTACTCAGACTGTGGGCTAGTTTTCTCCAATTTTCTTTCACAAATTCTAATGCCTAGAAAAATAGTCTGAAAGGAAAGGGCATTGTTTTTAGGAGCCTCTGAGTCAACAGTTAGAGTCTCTATTTGTAAAAATAGGTATGGTATCTGGACCTATGCTTGGGCAGTGTTGTTCAGGCATGTAAAATGGTCTTAAATGAAGCAATATTGAGTCTCTTTTGTAAGTGTGAAAACATAAAAAGAAAAAGAACCTCAAACAAAGCAAATCTATAAGAGAACTGGCTGAAGAAGGGTAATCTGGTTAATGACAAGACTGAAGAAGTCATCATTAGTTATTTAGAAGGAAATGCAGTGGAGCATGTAAGCTTCACAGAGAATGCTTGGAGCCCATTACAATATCAATGAACTAGATTAATGATTGTAAATGACCACCACTACAGAACTGGTCTGAATGCAGAACAGAATGAATGCACCAAGAGAAACCTGAAACAACAAGGCATCCAACTGCCCCTTTTAAGGGTTATGCTTTTGGCTAAAGTTCTGTAATGTCCCTTGATTTTAACTCTTACGATACTCTAATGAGCTACATGTCCAAAAAAAATGTTTGGTTTTTTTTTAAGATTGAAAAGAGGGAGAAAGAATGTTAGTTTTCTCTGTATTTCACATGGAGAAATACATATTTAATAAGAATTTAATGTAGATAATAATTTCTAAAAAATGAAACAAAGCCTTTTTTTTTTAATGTTTCTTTAAGAAAGTTCTAAACTCTTCCATTAATCCTGAAAGTTTTTCATGGACATCATGCATCTTTGTCAAAGTTAAACTTAAATGCCACCTATTTTACAGCTAAATAAACTTCCATGGACTATCTACCATGAACCACAAGTTAAGAATATTTTGCTGGAAGAAAGTTCAGGCAAATGTCCTTAATATTCCAGCATTATGCCCTAACACTAATGCTATGCATATATTATGGTAATCAGGGAAGTGTAAGAAACTAGACAAAAGAGGAAGTTGTTACAGAAAGAGAAATGGACACTTTCTTGTTGTTGCACAGTGCTTTCTAGAGGGGAATAAAAGGCCAACTACTGGAAGACAGATGTAGAGAGGAATCCACACCGTAATCCTTGTTGAAACTGAAGACAGAATTCAGTTGTGTAATCTTTTTCAGCCTCATAATGAGGTCAGGCTCTTCAAGATCTTTGTAAGGATCTTTATGGCAGGAGCAATAAAAAGGAGTACCATTTAACTGATTAGTTGTGGGATGATAACTTAGCATAGTGAGCAAATGATTTTTACTATATATTATATGCAAGTGATTTCTCCTAAAGGAAGCATGATCAGTTTTCTGTAGAATCCTGGATGGATTGCTGCTGTGATGCAGGCTACTGAGAAGACAACGCAAAAAAGAGAAACAAAACACCATCTCTGAAAGATGTAGGAATGTCCTTACTTGGAAGAGAAGATGGCAGGAGTCCTAAAAACCCACAGTTACTGCAGACTAACCCATTTAATAGCAACAATCAGTGAGATGGGCCATCCACAGTGAGTAACACTGTGTTAACCTCTACTAGCAGCTGGGGCCTCAGCTACATTGCTCTATCACAACTGTACTCTTTGTGGTTTCACTTACATTTTTTCATCTCCCATGCAACAATATCCTGACTGTTCAGCAAAAAAACCATCATGGAAATGCAAGTATGGTAAACCCTCAGAGGAGGAGTAAGATAAAAGCCACTCTTTAAGCATCTCCAGCCATTGAAGACTTAGAACACACATGTTCCTTTTATTTCCTGCAACATTTGCCCTTTTTTCCCATTCGATGTTAAGACTTATGGAGCAAGTCTGAAAATCAGATGGCGCAAATCGTACACCAATATAGCTGTAAGAAGTACTTAAATGTAATGTATTTCAGCATGTGTTCTTGACTCAAAGGAAATGTGCTGCATCTTTCAAAGCAAAGCTTGAAAGCTGAGGTCCTATTTGCTCCCTGCAATTAGAAATATTTCTTAATACTGCCCTGATGGGAAAAAAAATTGTTTCCTGGTGTTTCTGGCAAAAGAACTCTATCTCAATTCACTGCATCAGATGGAGCTGTATTTTAGTAGTACTTTATGTGAAGTGGATGGTAAAAAAGGGGATGTTATATGAATGTATTAATTCATATTCCTCTCACTTTCATGCCATGTTTAAAGGTAGCATCCATCCTCAGTTGTCTTTCACATGAGTTATCTCCTGTCTGGATCTGTTTCAGGCTTTGCTGTGCCAAGTCCCCACCTACATGCAGTACTAAGGGCTCCAAAACTAGTAGTGCTAGCTCTTAAGAGATTCAAGATTAAATGAAATTATTAACCCATAGGGGATCCAAAAGGAAAGCAAAAAATATCCCATCTCCATAAACACTCAGAGATGTTCAGCAGACAAATGCAAGAGACAGTTCCTCAGTTGTTAAAAAAATACAGAAAGTGACTCTTTGGACTGGAAAACAGGGGTCCATGTGCCAAAACAAGACTTAGCTTAACAGATCCTGGAACTGGAAACAGGAAGAATAGGGGCCTTCAGAATACATGCTTGTGGGCAACAAACAATGATGAAGTTCAAGGTTTCTAAATTATCTCCACTAAATGGGATATGTTTGGAAAGTCACTTTGCATGACATGTTTATCAAGGGAAAAAACAAATCTTCTCACTATTTACTTTTGTGCTTTCCTTTTAGGAGGATGTTTCCTGGGGTTTGGTAAAGAAAAAACAGATGAGTGCTACAAAGGGAAATAGACTGAGAGCCTTTATGTGTACATCTCATTTTCACTTGCAGCTTTGTACACACAGCTGTGACCAGAACAGACTTCTGCTGAATGAGGGACACACAGTTCTGCAGCCACTGCCACGGCAAAAGGAAGATGATCATTACTTGCTTTGCAGTTAATGTTTGAAATAACAAATCAGTGAATTATTTGGAAATTTAATTAGCTTTTCTTCTGATTTCCTTTTCTTTCTGAACTGCTCTCTGTGTTGCTCTAAAGTCTTTCCATGAATACAGTGTGGATTTGAAAGCTTTTCAGTGCTAGGCAGATTAGATTCCAATTTCAATGTCTGAGTAAAAATGTTAACTATTCTAGATGTTAAAAAGAAGCACCACAAATACTTTCTACTATACCTATTAGGAAACAAAAAGAAAACCATATAACTACTAGAAGTGTCTTGTATAGCAGGAATATGTGGAGACACAGGAGTGGAGTTCATTGCTGCAGTAATGTGCCTTCAGATGCAAAATAGAAATAGAGACACAAGAGTTTTGACTAGATAATACAAGTATAACATATTATTCTTCTTTTCAGTATTTTAGTTTTTCTAAGTGTGAATACTACTGGTCACCAACACAAGATTAATGATAATGATATATCACCAAACAGACGTATCTAGCTCAAAATTGTCCAAAAGCTATGAGGGGAAAAAAATTGAATTTAGGAGTAAATTTAAGCAGACAAAATAGTATCTAGAATGTTTAAGCAGAAGGATAAAAATATTTATGATTTTCTCAAAAAAGTGACAATGTTCAGCTAAATGATTGTCATATTTGTCACAGATCAAACACATAGCTGCACATAGGATGTTTGGGATCCAGTCACATTTTCTCCCCTGCCTAGGAATACAGGAGAAGAACGTAGTAGTCTAATTATTCATGTTTGAGGCATTTTATAACAGGTCAAAAGCTGATATGTAACATTAGAAACAGAGATCCGTAATTCTTTTACGAACTTGGCTATCATGGCCTACAAGCATTAATGCGAATAGAAAACAAGGCATGAATAAACAATCTAGAGAATTGAAAAGTTATTAAAAAACCAAAATTGATACTGTCCCCAGAAATCTGGTATAGCAGTTATAAGACACTAGTGCATTTGCATGTTTCAGGTAGAAAAGACACATCACTTTTCTATGCAGAGACTGAAAACAAACAATCCAACCCCTGAAAAACAAAGTACAGGCACTCTCAATTCCCCGAAAAGGTAGAAATCCCTTGGAGAAAGAAAATGGTTACCTGACAGAGAAAACCCAGTGATTTGTGACACAAAGACAAGTGAAATAAGAAAGTGGCTGGAGGAATTCTACATGATCCTCAAGTGGAAGATGACAGTGTACCTTATAAACAAGCCTACATAACGTTTACTTTCAACACTTCTCGACGGAAACTTGGAGAACCTAGCACGGGTATGTCAGGGAGAATGTACATTTCAGTCAGACCAACTAGAGGATTCTAATTTAGAAAAAGGGATTGCAGAATCAGGGACACAGCATACAATGAGAAAAATCATAACTACTTCATCCTGCATCATGTCTGTCACTGAAGAAGAATACCTGATATTACACAAGGAAAGTTCAGAGGTTTGGCCAGTCTGGTAACTGTGACAGTGCTTACCTCCCACTGTGCACCCGGCCATGCTGCTGTGTTGCACACAGAAGTTGTCTTGCCATTTCATAAGATGATGAATGTAGTGCTTTCTGGCTCTAAACATTAGCTAGAGCTGAAGTAGAACAAGAAGGCAAAAGAAAATTGTTTCCTCCTATTTACCTAAGACAGGCACAATCACCTCCTCTACTCTTAAATTATGTCCCCCAGACTTTTCACTTTGAAACCAGAAGGTGTTGGGTCAGGAGAGACTCTGCTGTCACAGAATGAAAATGGAATTAGAGCACCTAATGCAATCAGAGACCCAGACATACACTTCTGCTCATTCAGTATAGAACATCCCCAGGACAGAGTCAGGCATTTAGTCAGCTACCCAACACTAGCTAGATCCTTCCATTATGAGTCTGGTCTCAAAATGTTGAAAATTTTCTTCATTAGGGGTAGATTATTGCTGAAAACCTAAATTAATCATTATTGCTAACTGAATGGATGAGAAACAAATGAACAGCATCCTCAATGAAGAGATCTGAGAGCACAGCAAAGCACACAGTCACTAGTGTTCCAAACAAAACCTCTGTTTATTAAACTGGTTAGTATTTAAAATTCTGACATTTAAGGATATACGTGTTTCTATTTCTAGGGTTTTCCTTGTCTGTTCCAAGACTGATCATCCTGTGAAATTGGAGCCCAACATTAGCTGTACAGAAGGAAGGTCTTTAAGTGATAGTACATGATACCACATTTAACAGTGTTCCTGTGCCAATCTGCATAATGAGTGGGGGATGAAAAGCAATCGTTTTTCTTCATGTACAGCTCAGTGAGGACAGTTCCAAGCCTGCCACACAAAACTGCTTTAATAATGCAATCCAGTGCCTTTGATTTGAGGAACACGCAAAAGAATAAACAACCTATTAATCTAAATTTTCTCGTTTGCCTGAAAGTACAAAGGAGCAATGAACAAACCTCTTGGCTACATTAAGTGTACTGAAATGCGAAACTGCTACTTTTCTCACCCTACAGTTAACTCAGGAAAAAGAAGGGTAGAGAAGAGGGGAAGAAGAGAATAGGCAAGGGAAGCAGAAAAGGTTTATATTAAAAACTGCTAAGTTAAAACACAAGGCACAACAAATTCTGAAGGAGGCTTTCAAGTATTGCCACATGAAGGCACTTTAATACAAGTGGATATGCTCAGAAGATGAGTGCTAGAGATAGTACTGCTTGGTAAAGAGAAGGAATCCTCAGGCTAACCAGCTCTGAATTGAGCTGGTACTGTCAAGACTAAGGAACCACTGGTAATAGCCTGAATAATGTTTTCAGTGGTTTTGTTTGTTTTGAGAAGCTTCAATACAAAATATAGGTGAACACCTTGATTAATGTTAGTCTCCTCACTGTCTGCAGTGTTTTGCTCTGTTATTCTAATGCACTCGCAGTCAGCAGAGGTGCTTTCATTATCCATCCACTAATTTTAACATCTGAAACAGAATTATTCTAGAAACACTGTCATTCTGACTCAGTCCAAGTCTGCTGTGCTCAAGCACTATGAGAGTGGTTGGAGGATATGTTTAGGCATTTGGCTAAGCAGTTTTGGCAAACATTCTTGGTTCCCCTAGAGCCTTTTTCACAGTTTGAGAAGGGCAGAACTATATTAAAGTTGCTTGTCAAAGCAACTTCATTACATCTATGGTCTGAGTAAAACATGCATCGTTTTGTTCAAACTCTTTTCTGTATGTATAGCAAATTATAATGCACATCACAAAGTTAGGAAAAAGAATAAAGCTACTTCATTGGCTGTAGCACCAGCAGGCTTTTGGGGAAAATAGAAAAAATATTCTGACAACCTTGGGATGAGCAGAAGAACAACAAACTGAAAAAACAGGACCTATACCACAGAGGATTTAATATCTGTCAGTTAAGCATCCATAATACTTTTTGTATGGAAAGTTCGGGAAAACACTAGAAATACCTGCAACCAGGATGTTTTCAGCAAAATGTTACGTGAGACAATAAACTAGTCATCTTTCTGCTTTGGCTCCCACTCTTCTGCATGCAGATAAAGCCAGACAAGACAAATTCAACAAGCTGTTGATAGCTTATGCTACAATTGTAAACAAGAGATCTGAAGTTATATATAAATTGTTTTCTGAGGAAGAGAAGTTTGATGGTGTTAAGAATGGGTCTGGCCTGCCAGGCCCTTTATAATACCATCAGACAAAGATGTAATACAAACACAGAGTTCATACAGGGTCTTCTACTGCAAAGGGAAGTCTTATCCTTTACATTTCATTCCCATCCCTCCATTATTCCAGCACAGCTGCTTATACAGGACAAGAAACTAATGAAACTGAAAAAATTTTCTTTTTTACAGGCTATTTTTTGCTTGGATCAGCTCTGTGCTGTCTTCACTATACAGCCAACTGCACCCCACAAAGAAAGGGAAGAAAATCAAGAGTAGAGAGGAAGGCAAGGACTACTCCTTCTCTCACCAGTGCCAATCTAAAAGTCCTTATCTAGCCACAGGCTCAGTTGTCTTCCTTGGGAAGAAGCAGTTTCCTTGCAAGCCACCTTGTAGAACAGCTGGCCACAGGACTCCCAGGCAAACTCTTTTCTCAAAGGTCTGAAAGCAGTGCATCACCTTCCTCAGATTGCAATCCACAAAATGTCCCTACCTCCACAGCACACAGGAGAGAGTGACAGTGTTTTATAAATGATAGTACCTGCAATTAGAAAACATGACTGAAATCCATAATATTCCTGTTAAAAGAAACCAAAGCAGTCAATGCCAGTGTAAAAGCAGGAAATTAATCTCCTGGAGTGTGAGCTTAACTATCTCCTGCATCACACAATTCTAAATCATTAAGGAAATAGGTGATGGTTATTAAAGCTAGAGCATTAAAGGGATAAATCATTCTGAATTTATCTACTGAAGGATCTCTTACAAGAGTAAAATCCTGAACTAAAGTCAGTGAATAAGTGTCAGGTGCCTTCAATTACATCCTCCAGTAGCCACCGTGCGAAGAAATTTAAGGTCATCTTAATTAAGGACAAATGAATCTTTAACTAGTCACTTTAGCACTCAGCAGTGGTGTATGAGCCTCTATTTCGTAGCATTCAGAGACTGCATTTTATTAAACAACATTGGAACATCCCTTGCTCTGGGCAAAAAAGTCATTAGCGCAGCTAGTTCCACCCCCTCTTATGCATTTGTATTTGACTTGGAAAGGTGCATCGTCTTCAAAAGTGCCATGTTTGCCTTAAGGTATTCCAGACAAGTCAATTTTCTTTCCTAGTAATGGGAGTACATATCCTTTTGAAGTTCTGGGTTTTGTTAGTTCGGGCAGTTGTTTTTTTTTTTTTCAAGAGTTACTCATGACTATCAGGTGGTTGAAAGTGTGATAATTAATTTTGAAATTACCAGATTAGATTTCTCTGGAGAGAGTGGGTTATTAATAGCTGAAGAGTTCAAAACTCTGAAAATCCACCCACAGTTGAACTGACATGCCAACATATGGCTTATTTTGCCTTTGCTGTCAGCTTCTATCATTTAGAAGACATTATTCAGCTTTATAAATGGCAAACATCATTACAGCAAACCACTCTAATTTGGGTAAACTGAAAAACCAGCTTTTGGATCTTCACAGTTTAAAAATCTATCTTTCCATTCAATAAAATAAAATAAGGATAAGCAGAGATAAATCCATTTATAGAAAATAACCCTTTTAGAAACTTTATGGCATTGCCTAAACACTGAATTTTTAATCTTATGTTACAAATTCCTACATCTGAAACTGAAATTTTTCCCTGTTTACTCCTTCAGATGTTTTAGAAGTCATGCAAAGAATAGAACAAGGCTTTGTCCAATCTGTTACCTAATTTTATGCACAAATTATAAAATAAACAAAGAAGAACCACCTGCTATGGAATTTGTTCAGTACATGGAAGACATGGCAGTACACGGCGTAAGTGTATATTAATCAATTATCTCAATAGTGTAAGATCTTGTTTATCTCAAAAAAAAATCAAGAAAAAGCCATTTAAAAATGTGACAGTAATACAACATTGTAAATGTTAAAAAATGCTGAAATTGGGAATGTGCAGAAAACTACCTCAAGTCTGTATAAATTATATCAACACTTCCTCCATTAATGCAAACACTATTTTGAAGCATTATGCTATTAGAGAGTTTCTCCTAGTTTCTCCATAATATTTATCATTATTTTTGCACACTTCACACAAATTTCACTGTCACAATGCTGCCAAACATCTTTATTGACACATTTTTATATTATACTTTATTTGGATGAAATGTCACACATTTCCTTGTGAGGGGAAGAGGAGGGGCAGGAACTGATCTCTTCTCTCTTGTGACCAGAGACAGGATCCGTGAGAACGGCCTGAAGCTGTGTCAAGGGAGGTTTAGGTTGGATATCAGGAAGAGGTTTTTCACCCAGAGGGTGGTTGGGCACTGGAACACGGTCCCCAGGGAAGTGGTCACAGCACTAAGCCTGACACAGTTCAAGGGGTGTTTGGACAATGCTCTCAGGCACATGGTGTGACTCTTGGGGCTGATCCGGTGCAGGGACAGGACTTGGACTCAATGATCCTTATGGGTCCCTTCCAATTCAGCATATTCTGTGATATATTCCTTTCCAAAAGGTGCACAGCCTACAGAAGATGAAATTCAGAGAGTGTGAGAGATTATTAAGTTCTCTGCCAAATACTGACAATATTGTAACTACTTTTCTGATATATTTCAAGTGGAAGATTGAAGTGAAATTCATCTAGTATTAGCATAAATATCTTTCATAGACTCCTTTTATTTATAAAAATAAATAATACAATGTAAAAAAAAAGGCATCTGACAGCAGCGAATAATACTCAGAAGCCAGGAATTTGCAGAAAACTGGGATGAGAAACAAAATGAAGCTGGTAAAAAAAAAATCAGGGGGCAAAAAGACAAAGATAATGATATGCATATCAGGAGAACACTGTAGTAATGATAGTCCTCTTGACATTTTGCTACACGGAGGAAAAAATAAAGTAGTGTTCAGAAAAAGCATGTGCTGTATTTAATCTGATACATATCATCCTTCTTCTTCTGCAGAATCCAAAACATTTTCCATTTCAATGATAATTTGCGAGGATGTCAGTAGTGGAGAGGTACTTAACATATTAAAAAATTAAAAGCAGATGTTCATCATTTCTGTGAGAATTTTGAAGAGGGTTGGCTGACAAGCTCTCAGCACTACTGAGAAGTGATTTTCAAAGACTAAAACACCTGGGAAATTTTACAGGACTAGAAAAAAGCTGAAGTCACTGTAGCACTTAAAAATTATAAGACTGGGGCTTATGCTGAGTGAAGTGCCTACCAAACAAGAGCACACAGTATACTGATGAGTGCAAGCATGGGGTCAGAAAAACACCTAAAGTGCTGCCACCAGTTGAGATAACCTGGGCACCTTGGCCACTTTGCTAGCACTCCCAAACAAAATATTCAAACAGAAAATATTGCATTTTATCAGTTAATAACTAATAGCTATGAAACATGAAGAAAAGTTTCTTGGTGAATTAAGCAATCTTTTCAAAGTGGAACACAAGTCTAGGTGTAAAAAAGCATCAAAAACCAATTAGGTTTTCTGAGATATTACACTTTTATATAAACAATGGTGTGATTTAAAATTTTGAGTTACTCAAAACAACAACTAACTACATGAACTGTTACTTCTCGAAACAAGGATGAGGAATCACTACTTAGGAGATGTACTTCTCTTGGGATCCCCAAGAATACTTTCTCCGGTCTACATTTTAAAGCAATTTTTCAATTAATGGCCCAGAAGAGAAAAAGAATTACGTATAATATTTATGAGCCATATACAAACTGAGGAAACTAAAAACCTAAAAGTCATGAGTAGTAACATGGAGAAACCTCATGGGCGTAGTCAGCTCACATGTAGCTTAAAGCCTCATACCTGAAACACTGTATCTAGAAACAAAGAATGCAGAAGGCTCCACTGGGGTAAAAGGTTTCTACAAAGACAGGTGAAGAAGGTGGTCACGAGAAATGCCCAGAAAAATTTAATCTTCAGAATTATATGGTCCTGAGATGAGTAAACACAGCAATGTCAAGTAGAGAGGCTCAGTTACCAGCACTCAATCAATCAGAAATACCCACAACTTTGTAATGATGGTTGAATTGAAAAGGAGTCAGAAGTGCTGCAAGAATGATCATGTGCTTACAAAACATGCCCCACAGAGAGAGGCTCAAGGTGATAATTTATTTAACTTGTCAAAAACAACAATAAGGAATTGACTTCAACATATGATTGAAACACTGAAAACCCCATAATTTTCATAAAGTTAAAAAAAACTTAAGGTGAAGATAATCACACTGTTAAAGACTGCCACAAGTTGAGATTGCAGTAGTGTGTTCGGGATTCTGATTTTACAGGCCCCCAAAGATATGTTTCAGTTCAAAATCAAGTAAGTCTTGGTAAATTCTGACCTCCAACAAAACACACAAGTTATCTATCAACAACCTTCCTCCCCTGTCAGGACAATTTCTTTCTCACCTGGCCCTTCTATCTTCACAAGCAACTGTCCTCTCAGCAGCAGCAGCAGCAGTGTGGAGTGCGCACAAGGGCCACCCTACTGCATGCCTGCAGAACAACTACTCGTGGATCAGCCTTCCAGAGGAAGGTGTCCGAGAGGAGAGCAGGCTATTTGCAGAAGCCCTCCTTCCCATGAAAACTCAGTACTTCATGGGGACCGGGCTGCAGGCCAGCCTAATTGCTCTGGCAGCACCGGCAGCTGACTGCTTCCTCCCGCTATTTTTCCCAGGGGCCCTTCGGCCCCTTCAGGCTCACATGACTTAATCAAACCTGAATGCCCTTCTGGAAGATATGCAAATTATATTTCAGTCAGACAAAAGTGTTTTGGCTCAATACTGGTGTTACTAAGTGAAGTTTAATGATGTGCTATACAGGTCAAACTTCACGGCCTAATGGTACTTTCTGGCTATAAACTCGACAAGCGTATTACTCTCTAAAGGAGGTTTTAAAGCAAAATATTAATATATTCAGTCTATTACCTAATTGGACTAGACTAAATATCAATACAAAGCAATATGACCTATATTTTAAGGCCAGGTTTGTCAACGCCGGAGTTTTTGCACTTAGGAACTGTTGGCGGCTTGAGTTCGGCCATGGCTGCAGAGTACCACACTCTGCATTCCACCTCTCTGTGACCTTGCACTGGCACATTTCAATGTGCTGTGCTGGGAGAAAACTAACTCAAGCAGCAGAAGTACTGAATAGTTCACTGCCAGTTTAGCATGCTGAGACAGATCAGCACAAGATGGAACAAGTGCTGGAGCTGCCATAAGAAGGATGCAAGAAGGCAGTACCTCACTAGCCAGCAAATAGAGCGGGTTATGCTGACATGGTACTGCAGATTTAATTAAGGCATTAGTAAAGTCTCAGATGCATCCAATTCTGGGAAGACAACACCTTCAGTTTCCAATTTATCTTAGGCATATGACCAGAATAGGTCCCTTTTTCCTGTCTAGCTCTTACCACAAGAAACTGAATCACTAGGATGTCTTAAATGCTGAGCCTTTTTCCAGTGCAAAGCAGACTAAACCAACTATAAATGTTTCATAGCCATGTGAAGCATGGTGGTTTGGTTTTAAAGCCATTTTAAAAAATTACTGAGAAGGAAGAAAAATTATATTGCTTCCAAGGTAATGAAAGTACAATTTCTAAAAGAACAGGTTTCAACTTGCCATATTCCTGGGCACCCCGTTTGCACTGTGGGGTGGAACATACAGTCCTGTATATTTCCTTTATTTATATTAAAGATACAGTGTGGGATCATAACATGCATTACTGGCAACAGCACTTAGCTGAATACTGGACAACTCTACAGGACACACACATGTACTTTCTTGGATCTCTTTCACCTGCTAAGATCTGAAAAAAAGATAAGGTAAGAACTGAAAAAAACCCAAGAATGCTAGAGGTAATGCTAAGATAAAGATAGTGTCAGTTGATCTTGTTACAATCAGGCTTCTGGGATGAAGTGCCAAGCACTTAACTGAGTGCAGGGATCAGTTCTTTCTAAACAATAATGGTATGTCTACCTTACCCTGCAGTCAGCTGCATGTTCTTGTATACATTACCAGAATTAATACTACACAGAACTTAAAATAATTTGTTGTTTATTTACAATCATCCTTCTCACATGCTAATGAGTGACACGAGCTCTTCAGAGGGAGAATTTGCTTTTTTGCCAATGCATCTTTGGCAGACTCTGCCCTCAAAATAGAAGATTTCAGGGAGAGACGGAAGCCAATGAGAGGGAGGATAGTATGATATGAGAAGAATGCTTGCAATTTTACATGGAGAAAACCCAGCTGCCAGTTACTCAGATGTTTGAATTTGCACACAGATACTCTGCTGTTTCATCAACAAAAGGTATACACACTTTGATACTCAGTGGCCAGAGAAAGCCAGGGAACAGGAGCTCCTCTGTGCCCTAACCTGCTTATGCATTTCTAATCAAAAATAGCTGCATTAACAACTAATGCAACACATCATGCTTCGTCCCACTCCCTAGAAACATCTCTACTACAACACCTTCACGTCCATGTTAGACAAAGCCTACACAGACAACGTAGTTACTGGGCAGCTTCTCCAAACATACCTGTGACTCAGGTAAAACATTGTGGAATTGGGACTTTTCAACAAGCAAAAATTTAAAATACTTCTTTAGAACTTTGAAACTCCTTCAAAACCAGTGAAGTAATTTGCCTTTCTTTTGTTGTCTTGCAAGCTCCTGTCATGGTGCTTTTGGCCCTTTCCAAATCACTTGACGCTACTTGGAAGCAAGGGGATTGCATGTAGCAGTTTTATCAAAATACATCTATTCAGTGAATCCAAAGCCTGCAACAATGTGCATGCACAAAGCAATTGAACCACCACAATGTTTTAGTGATCTCTAGATGTCTTCTGGCTCTCAGGCATGGAACTCACATGCTAAAACTGTAGAAGATAACCAAAGAATATTTTGTACAAGCAGCATCCAGACCAGGCTAAAACTGCAGAACACAGTATCCCTTCAGGTTCTCACCTGTACCTTAACGTAACTGGAAAAAAATTATATAGTGACACATGCATAAATAGGAGAACAAATTCTGCAGCAACTTCCAAAGATATTAACTCTAGTAGAATTTCAAGTAGTTCACTTAAAGCCAAAACTGAATTCTGTGAAAAGTCATTCAACTGATTCCCAGCTCATCCCACTGAGACTAATCCAATGTCAAGATTTCAGAGAAATCTATTTATGAAAGTGATCTGAGTTAAAAATAAGCTTTAAAAAAATTCAGTACAAGTAGTGAAATGATAGAAGAACACTGTACTGAGTATATCTGGAGAATTCCCCAGTTCGCAAAGGGAAAATTAATTCTTGTGCAGAAAAATTAGCAGCCTACAAGCTGCTCTGACTGCATTCAAGTCCCAAGAAGTTCTGCATTGCACTTCCAATTAATGCAGATGGTAGCCAGTCTCAGAGGCTTAATTGAAGGTATGTTCTGTGAGATCACTTCAATTCTTTCTCAGTGTGGTCACTTTTGATTATTTGGGTTGTTCCTCCTCAAAATCATCAAAAGAGTCAAATAAAATGCTATTTTTTCTTTAAGGCTCAAGGATAATAATATCTGTCAAATCTGTATTTACCTTGAAAGCATTTCAAGTTCAAAGTGATCTGAACAAGGTTCCTGAAGAGCAGAAAAGTCACTTCTCGATACCTCAATAACTTAAAACTGCAGTATTTTGAAGAAAACTCTATTGATATTTTCTTTAAATCATCTCTTCTGCAGAGATACAATCTATTTAATTCTGGATGTATTTATTTTTGCTTGTAATTCCTCAAAAAGCTACTATCGTTTGAAAACAAAATTTTATAATAACTTCTGGCTATAACTTGAACAATCACATTCCTAGGTTGTAAGGAACATGTTTAATGACACAGTCAACCTCTAAGGATTTAGGCTCCTCTACAGTCAGTTACTACCATGCTTCAGTTTCAAAATGAACACTATTGTGTAACTTTAGGAGTTACGTAAATTCTTTTTGCCATGGTGCCTATAGAAGAACTTACAAGACAAATAAATAATTTTCTAAGGAGAGTTAACTTACTAGGAAGCAAATATCCAGTATTTTGAGGCGGCTTAAAATATTAAATTAACACTTACCTAAGCTTCTTCTAAAAATACCTTAGAGCCATTCTTTAGAACTGATATAATAGTGAGGTCTCTGCCCTGCAGAGTAGTCATAAGTGAGAAAAAAGTAAAATTCTTCTCTACCAGTATCTCCATTACATAAAAAATGCTCATAAAAATAAAAGGTAATTAAAACAGATTTGCTTGTATGATGACACTTTCCTAATCCGAGTTTTCACATTTTTAATATGTTCAGTTTGTACCAATTAGAATAATAAAAATATCCACAAATTAAGTATCCAATGTATTTGACTTAATTTTTTATTAAACATTTAGCAAATGCTGAAATACAAAGAGAGTAAGAAAAGGCAGAGGAGCAAATGTTAACAATTGGGCTAAGGTGAATGGTACACCTCACACTCTGCTTAAACTGTTCCAGGTCTGAAAGATTTCAAGGTAATTCTGTGCACTGTGTGTGACAAAATTCTGCAACCAAACCACAACAAACAGAGCTGCCACTTTCATATTTACTCTCTGCAGGTTTGGTTAGTTTTCACATGAATAGATATAACTCTTGAAATCCAGTTATCATAAAGCCTTTCCTCCCTTCCTCCAGAACTGATTTTAATATCATCCAAAGAACTGTTAAAAGGCAGGAAAATTCCCATAGGAAAAAAACTTTGAGTCTGAGTTGGGGAAGGGGGGAGGAAAGAAAAGAAGAAAGATTGATATTAAAGGCTTTTTTATGTTAAAGCTTTTAAATTTCAAATGCTTAAAATGTTTCACTCTTTTTTCTGTATTCAAAAAAGAGTTAAATTATTTTAATGGAAAGAAGCTGCAAGTTTACATATATCTGTCTAAAATTAACTGTTTATCCCTAATGAAAAAGCGAGACTTCATTAAGGTCTTGATTCCATCAAATTTGATCTATACACATAGCTAAATACTCTTAGTTTTACCTATCCAGCCCAAACTTGTATGTCCAAAGATTACTTAATTCAATCCAACAGGTGGAACTCCAGGATATAAATAGAAAAATGAAGGTACAGTGAGATTAAGGGATTTGCCAAAGATTCAGATTAACAGGCTTAGGATTCAGGAGTAGCCAGTTTGAATTTCTTTGCTTATCCCATATTTACTCCAGCAAACTAAGTACAACAAGGACAGCAGAGAACAGAGGAAAATGCTGACATCTTCCACTTGGCATCAAGAAAAAAAAATTTCAAACCCCTATTCAATATCAGATGTTTGACTAGAAATTGCCTTTACAAACACACAAAGCGTGCCTATTATCAGAAATAATATTTTGAGCACACAAGAACTAATCTAATTTATTAAAAATCAGCATAAGACCTTGTAAAACAAATCTCTAGGCTCTGTGTATACAGGGATGTTGCAGATATATTCTTCTAACAGGGAAAGCCAAAGGAAATAACAAAGAAAATTTTCAGTAGCTGTATTACTTCTTTAAAAACTGCTTCCCTTAGTAACTCTGTTTATTTGCTGCATCTGTGTGGCAAGGTTTTGGTAGTGGGTGAAGCTGCAGGGATGGTTTGTGTGAGGAGACCCCAGGTCTGACAGAGCCAATGCCAGCCGGAACCAAGATCAACCCACCACTGGCCAAGGCTGAGCCCATCAGTGATGGTGGTAGTGCCTCCGGGATAACACATTTAAGAAGGGGTAAAAAAACCCAAACCCCAAACTGCAGATGGAGAGAGAAGTGAGTCTATGTGAGAGAGCCCATCAGTGATGCACAAAGGTCAGTGCACACACAAGGAGAGGCAGGAGGTGCTCCAGACACCAGAGCAGAAATACCCCAGTAGCTCTGGTGGGGCAAGGAGGTACAGAAATCCAGAGCGAGGTTGAGCATAGGAAAAAGGGAGGGCTGGCTGGAGATCTCTAAAGATCTGGTTTTCTCTTTATCCTACTCTTGATTTCGTTGCTAATAAATTCAATTAATTGCCACAAGTCGTGTCAGTTTTGCCCATGACAGTAACTGGTGAGTGATTTCTCCCCATCCTCATCTTGACCTGCAAGCCTTTAGTTATATTCTCCTCTTGATTCTCCAGCTGAGACGGGGAAGTAAGAAAGCAGCCTTGGTGGGCACCTGGCATCCAGTTAGGGTCAACCCACCACAATCTGCTAAAGCTAGCAGTGTTTACTTACCAAGAAACAGATAAAGAACAGTTTACTAGACTTTTTTTCTTTCATTTCAGTTCTGCAAGATATCTTAGCTGGGGTTCAAAGGAAATACTTCAAGAGATTACAAAGTTGATTTCAGTGGCCATTGACTCATTTCTTAACTCCTCTAGTCTAATAAGATTTAATATAGTATTCACTTCCCTTTGCTTTGCTTAGGGGATACTTTAGATACAAAAGCTGGGGAAGATTTATAAGGAAAGAAAAGCTTCATGGAATAAAAAACTTTCCTAAAAGGTTTATTCATGAACTTTACTGAATAGTGAGTGCCAGAATAAATTAACACAGCATCATTAGAAAGACACATTTTGTTAAGGGTTTCGTGTCCTCATGTGGAAAACAGAAAATGATTGAATTGCAGAGTGAAATGTAATTCTTATGTTGCGTTTCTTCAAGTACCAAACTTAGAGCCTCAATGGAAGGGCTGCTCTACCTAAACTCCTAGTGTAAACAACAGGAGTAAGATAGTGACCAGAAGACCATCTAAACTATTCAAAACCGCCCTATGGATCAGGCACTCTCTGCTGACTACCAAAGAAGTGCATTAGATTTCAAATTGGGCATCAAACTTGTATACTCACAGGACAAGACACGATGGACACAACCTGCAACAACGGTCAAGCTCCAGCAGGTATTCTTCAGTTTTGGCTTTAGCTACACCATGCACATACTCAACTTTCCCATGAAGCAGCCTCTTCAGAGCAAATGCCAAAATCCCACTTTGCTGGGTTTGAGACACAAAGTTCAGCTTTTAAGCCTGTTTTTCTCGATAAATAGCAAGACATGACATAGCCAGATCAGGTTCTAAGCTTCATAGTTTTACTCTTTAAATGAAAGAACTCAGAAGATGGCCCTTCACAGAACAGATATGTTTAAGAAATCTTTCACTAGACATTGTATGCAAGTTGCCTAGCAGACTGGACCCAAGGGGAAAGAATAGTCTGCTATTTTATAAGGTGGTCCCTTGAAGAACAACATGCTTGAACAACACTCTACTAGTCAGTATTTTGAAGCTAAGCAAAAACAACAGAAGACTGCAACCTCTATATAAAAGGGAAATAGTCTGAATTCACAATGAGGGAAGATGAATAAAGAATATACTTCAGCATATAAAGTAGTTTCTATTTTGAGCTCCTTCAAAAAGGAAAACCTTCTGCTAATTTTACTTTAGAAGCCAGCAACTTCTGTACACCAGGACTGCCTTTCTAAGTGATACAGTTACCAGCTAAGCACCAGACTGCTTATGAGCCAAGGCACTTCCAGACACAGCACGCATTAGTACTGCACACACATGAAATAACGTTCCCCTCCTGAAGAGCGAGGAACTGTCAGGAAAATAGTACTGAGCATGTGGTTCTACAACAGAGATGATGAACTTGATGACATATGTTAACTAAATTGATTTCTATCTTGCTCTAAAGACTTCGTTGAGGAAAGCATCTAGCAAACGGGGCTGTAACATCAAACTTGGAAACAACTACAAATGCATCCTACATCATCCCACACAGCTCATGAACAGTGATCTACTATTCTGAGAAAGACAATGAGTACTCTCAAAGCCTTTTGAAAAGAAAGAGATGACAGATTCTTACAAACAATTTATCGGAGTGGTATTGCTTTATACTAACATATGTGTGTTTTCCTACTTGTTTCACGGTAAAACAATCCTGTATCTGTAAAAAATAAAACTTTAGTATATAAAATTGAAGCAATATATCAAAAGGCCAAACATCTTGAACTCTGACTATGCGAACTTCAATCTATGCTGATTAATTCATTTCCCTCTCCCACTCACTGGAACTGTGAAGCCAAACTAGTATTGTCACGAATTTTGGGAAGCTTCATTCCTTAATGTCTCTAAAATACCTGGAGATCCTTAGAGAGCAGGTACAGAAAAGTGTTATCAATAATCATCATTCTGAAATTAAGACATCACATTTGAGGTCCTGTCTATCACAGAAGAAAGCCATGAAACACTTCTCAGAACCTTAAGGACAATTACACTTGCTCAGTCATTTCAAGGGTTTGATAAAAGAAGTTTCCAATCAAAGTAGACAGAAAAATTTAAATTCTTTCAGGAATAAGCTTCAATATTAACTGTTCAGTATCCTAACCAAGTTAACTAGAATTTGCTTTGCATTGTAACTTTTCACAGCACAGCTATCCCTCTGCCTCTGCCAGTAGAATGAAGAAATACCTAATGCAGCATGGGGAAGGGAGATGAGAAAGAGGAAATAAAGAAAAAGCTTTGTTTCTGACATCAGGTAGTGATGCAGAGACAGCTTCACGCCAAAAGCACTGACAGCTTGACTTCTTTTCAGATAATGCATAAGTTATTCTGGGAATTATATAAGGGAAATTTGATTGAAGAGTAGAGGATCACTTTGAATATCGTTTGAATATCCAATACCTTAACTCCAGCAGAAACAGTACAGAGAAAAGTAGTAACAGACAAGCAGATACCACAGCTAGAAGGAAACAAATATTTGACAAACAGATGATCAAAACAGAGATAAATAATAAAAAATAGGCAGGTAAAGAGCTGACTAGAGAAGGGGATGAATATAGCTCACAGTGAGTTTGTCCTACGACACAAAGGAACTGAAGAGGAAGAATTGAAATTCTATTCAGGACAATATTGCTTTTCCTGACACCTCTCCTCCCTCCACAAAAATGAACACTAGAAACACTTTGGAACCTCACATACTTGCACTTCCAAACAGAAAAAAAAGCAATTCTTTTCAGATGTTCAGTTTCCTTTAGGTTTATTGTGTTCTCCGTGTACTCTCCAGCCCCCCTTGATGCTATGGCTTCTTCTGCTGAGAAACACCAGGTTACTGCGTTACAAATACTACCCAAGTTCTGCTGGAGAATGTGCACAAATTCATTAAATTAGCTGATGTAAATTTTGACTGCTTCTGGGTCTGAACCTTAATGCAGGAAAACCTCAGAGACGACAAGATTTAACAAGTATCTCTGTGAGCACTAGAATTAGCAAAGCTTTTATCCTATGGATTTTTGGGTTTTGACTAACTGACATTGGAGTATAGGAAAGTGAACTTCTGTGGAAGCTTTTCCTGTGCCCAAAGCATTTCTAAGGTCTTTTTCTTTATACTTGAAGAACCATTTCATAAAAGTTTCAGAAATGTATCTACCTGCCAATTAAAAGGACCACAGCCCCAGATTTCAGGAGAGCAGACTTTAATGACTTCAGAGATCCCCTTGGAAGAATCCTATGGGATATGGCTCCAAAGAGAAAAAGGGGTCAAGAAAAGATCGATATTTAAGTGTCTCTTCATCCAAGATAAAGAAAGGTCCATTTTTCCAACAGAAGTTATGAGATTCATGCTTAACAGGAGCACAGAAGGCAAATCACTCTCAGATCAGCTTCTGAAGGAAGGTATCACAGATTGTACATTACCACAGTCACGTCCTGTGACAAATTCAAAATGGGTCAAGCTTAACTTATAAATATTACCGACTACATTTCATAACTCATTTGCAGATTACAGGTTTTCCATAGTAATACCTTATCCCCATTTCACAGAGTAGTAGTAGCATATCAAAGTACTAATCATGCATGCAGATCACTTCTACTGATACTCATCTAGGATCCTTGAAAGAGGCATAACAAAGTATAAGACAACAATCATTTTCATCATATAAAACAACTTCATACATGATCATACTGATTTAAACCAGACTTACAGATGTTTACTGAGGTAAGGGAACTTTAAAAGGATGCAAGAATTTCTATACCAAAGCATGGGTGTATTGTTTAGCTAAACTAATTCAACATCACACTTTCAGTCAAACATGGACATACTGAATGGAACTGAGGCCTCAAAACAAAGTGAGAAGGAGGGACTTCCTAAAAGGTTTTAAGTTTCTGGGATCCAATTATCTTGCCTAACAAGAAAAGGCTTACTGGAAGAGTTCAGTAATATCATTACAGAAACAGAATTTCAGTCAGTCCTTTTAACACCACATGGAAAAATCAGTCCCTCAAAAGAAATAAATGGCACTCCCAAATTTATTTTATCAAAATAACTGAATGTAAAGTTTTTGTGAGTATAACTAATAGAAGAAGCGGAAGAACAGGGGGTTAGACACTGTAGTTGTGCAAATTCCCAATGAACAAACAGAAAAAAATTACAAGATATAGGTCACGTCTGCTCAACCCAGTAAGAGACACATATTGTAGAGTCAGGTGCACACTATATAAATCAATGGAGTTAATTTAGGAAAGCTAGGAAGTGAATCTGCAGTGATGGAAACCATAAACAACAAGACCATCACAGAGAAAAGCTGAAGAACCTTGGATGATAGACGCAAAAAATTATTTGTTCAGAGAATTTCTGTGCAGCTGGACAACAATACTTAAAAAGGTAGTTATCTCTTCACTTAAAATGATAACCCCTAGTACCAAGGCTATGTCAAAGACTTTATTGCATATGTGTAAAGGAGAGTCCTTACTCTTCTGTTCATGCTGAACACACATTCCTCCTTCACAGTCTTCTTCCTCAGATTGCATCTACACTGCTCACAGCAGCTCAACACAGGGATGCCAGAGTTTATTCCACAGAAATGAGTGCAGAAACACCATAACAACACTCCCCATATGTCAGCTGATCTGCTGAGACAGATCAACTAGGCTCAGGCTGCTGTCAGAGCAACGTAGCTCTGCAGCTTCCCGGTCCCAAGCTAGTATCTTGAGAAAGAGCTGAATTGTACCATATGGAAATACAAACCCCCAAGCTTAGGTTGTCTATATAAACACAGCATAGACACACACTTGAAGCCAACAGCATGGGGAGAAGTACGCTTTAGGGTTCACTGAGAAGGGATGAAGATAATGCTTTCCTCAGTTTAGGCACTTTGACCTCTCAGGGCAGACTAAGAGCCAACATTGGGCTGAAAGCAGATGTGGGCTTCACATAGACTCTTCTCGTAAAACCTCTTTGCAGAAAGTCACAGTATAAGGAACTGAGACAAAACAAGATTTTCATCTATTTTCTCTACCTCTCTCTCTTTTTCAGCATCTCTGCTGCTGAAGAATAGGTTGGCAATATCATAAAACATAGTAATTAATGAAACTAAGGCTTCTTCTGGATGATAACCTATGCATATGAAATGTGCAGATCATCTTTCAAGACATGTCACAAGTGAGAGAAGAGACAGACCAAGTTTATTTAATATAAGAAACATGGCACATTCAGAATCCCAGGATGGGTCACACAATCTAGAACTAGTTTTGTTCCAGGGAACTTCCCCACAACTTGGAATACTAACTCTTCAGGACTATACTGGAACCTAAAAAAACTTAATTAAAAAAATCCATTTCAGTTGGTTTGAATAAGAATGCTGTCATAGGGATGGGAACTTGCCAGAAGACTGCAAAGCAAATATTAATAATAATTACCAGTTGAATTCTGGATAATTGCTTAGCAGAATGCAACAATGATCACTGCTTATTTAAATGTTTTGCTCAACTGGGACAAAAAGTAAAGAACATATTAATTTAATTTGCCAATGACACAACCAGTGAAGAGCCGTCAAAAGACACAAAATAGCCAAAAAAAAATCAGAAAACAAACAGAATGTTTATTGGTTTAAAAAAAACAAAAACCCAAAAATATCTAGAGAGACATACATCTGGAATACAAAACTGAAAAAAAAATTTGAATATTAAGAAAAGATGGTGTACGCTCAGAGACAGTTGAAAAGGAAATATAATACTGGGGTGAAAAATAAACCCCAAACCAGATTAGATAAGGAGGATTTCCAGTGTACTACATTTAATTTCACAAACTGCCTTGACAGAATGGCATGAACTGAATTCAGGGAGAGACTAGCTGAAGACTCCATCACTGACCCACTTCCACAAATGATTACTGCAATGCATTTTAGATCTATATAATGCAGATGTTTTAACTTACAATGCTTGTAGATATCTCTCACCATCTCTAAAATGTAATCCTCCACTTATTTCTCCCCAGCTCCAGAAATCCTTTGTCCTGATACTCCAGAGTCATCAGTGCTTCCAGGCAAAGCTACATTGATAAATCATAAATAGCAACAGCTCTAACTGTAGGGCAAAGGAACTATGATGTGAGTAACGTTGGAGATCAATCACTTCAGCCAAGGCTATTTCACTGCAGAATGAGTTTCCTGAAAACACTGCATTAAAATTCACAGCTTACTTACCTTTAGAACATACTATGAGACCTCACTGATTCATAAAAGATTTCCTACAATAACACGGTATAAAAATCTGATTTAGCTTTAATAACAAAAAGGAAAAGGAAAAAGATTCCGATATTTACTGTGATTATCACCCTATTGTTCTAGACATTACACTTAGCAGAGATTGGCTAAGCTAAAAATGGAGATAGTGTAACAGCTTACAAGGGAGGGAGTAAAAAATGGCAGAGTAATTTAATATAAAAAATAACATGTAGAAGCATTAAAATGACACTAACAAAAGAAGGGATTTTATAACCTCAGGAAAGTAATCTTGTCAGCAAAAATGAATTAAAATAGCATCTTTCAAAAATGAGCTGGGAGAAAAGTGGTCCATTTAGCTCTTTTCAATCTCCAGGCTGCACGAATTATATAGATAAGACATTTCTTCAGTTTTTGTAAGGAATCTAGCCTTCCTGGCAAACTCAAGTAGAGCTAGTCATAGAGGCTTACCACTCTTCTCATTTCATGACATTGCTTGTGTGCTTGGTTATGGTAAACCTCCCTTTCCACAAGCTCCAGAGATAGCTAGGCTTCCAATTTCCTAATTCAAGTGAGCAGAAGAAAAGAGGGAGCCATCACACCATGTGAGGGATATGAAAGAAACATGGTCATTTTATAAGATTTTATTTCAATATGAACAATAACAGCACGTTTTGTCTGAAGTGGAGGCAAGTGTCTGCAAAAAGGATTCTCAAGCAATATAGTCTAACATACTTTCTGCAGCAGTTTTACATTTCAGTGCTATATCTAAGGTATCAAACAACAGCTATTTTCGCTGGAAGCAGTTCTAAATTGGGAGGGGGGGAGGTGCAAAGAAAGAGAAAAGGGAAAAGCTGTTGAAAAGCACCAAAGAAAGCTGGGCTCTAGAAAAGAAGTGCCAATGGCTCTGACTGAGCTTTCTGTTCACTTCTCAATACATCAGGCCTGGAACAAGTTTCTCAGTGCAAAATTTCTCTAATTGGCTGGAAAGCATTTAAGGAAAAATCTTTTTAATTAAAAACAGAGAACCAACAAGACATGAAAGCCATGGGGGTTGGGAGAGGCATATGCTGACCTTATGAGGTTTCACAGCAGAACTCTGCAGGGGCCATTTAAACTGAGAAAGCACAGTTTTAATTAAAGAGTCCTGAGGAACAGACAATTCAAAAGAGCAGGTCAGATAGATTCCAAGAGGTCAATCTAAGCATAAGCAGAAGGAAAACAAGACTTCTGGCCATTCTGCCTTCCTCTGGGAGAAATCTGTTGCTAACTGATCATTATGCTTCAACAAACACTAGCTGTCCTCTAACCACCTCTCTGAGTGTTGTGTATCATTGGTACAAGTTAAAAGGGGGGCACAAAGGGTTACAGTGAATGGGGTAACACACTGGTGACCTCTCACTAGTGGAGTTCCACAGGACTCCATCTTTGGCCCAGTTCTCTTCAACATCTTCATAAATGACCTGGATGTGGGACTCAAAGGAATGCTAAGTAAGTTTGTCAATGACACTAAACTGGGAGGAGCTGTCGACTTTCTCAAGGGCATGGAGGCCCTGCAGATAGGGCCCCAACAAATCAGAGGTCTGGTTATTCACCACCATAGGAAGTTTAACAAGAGAAAGTGCTAGATTCTGCACCTGGGATGGGGCAGCCCTGGATGTGTGGACAGACTGGGAGGAACTGTGGAACAAGAGGCTGTAGAGCAGTGCCACAAGAAAGGGACATGGGGGTCCTGGCTGACAGAAAGTGGATATGAGCCAGCAGTGCCCTGGCAGCCAGGAGGGCCAAGCATGTCCTGGGGGGCATCAGGCACAGCATCGCCAGCCGGGCAAAGGAGGGGATTGTCCTGCTCTGCTCTGCACTGGGGGGGCCTCACCTGCAGTCCTGTGTGCAGCTTTGGGTGCCACAGTCTAAGAAAGATATTAAGCTGTTAGAGCTCATCCAAAGGAGAGCTACAAGGATGGTGAAGGTTCTGGAGGGAAAGCCCTATGAGGAGTGGCTGAGGTCACTTGGTCTGTTCAGCCTGGAGAAGAGACTGAGGGGAAAGCTCATGGTGGTCTTCAGCACCCTTATAAGGGGAAGTGGAGGGGTAGGCACTGATCTCTTCTCTCTCGTGACCAGGGACAAGACTCAAGGAAACAGCATGAAGCTGAGTCAGGGAAGGTTTAGGTTGGATATTAGGAAAAGGGTTCTTCCCCCAGAGGGTGGTTGGGCACTGGAGCAGGTTCCCCTGAGAAATGGTCACAGCATCAAGCCTGACAGAGTTCAAGAAGCATCTGAAAAACACTCTCAGGCACATGGTGTGACTCTTGGGGTTGTCCTGTGCAGAGCCAGGAACTGGATTCAGAGATGCTGATGGGTCCCTTCCAACCCAGCATATACTATGATTCTATCATAAGAAATTCTGTGAAGTTTTTTTTTTCACAAAGAAAGCTCAGTTTCTTGACACTGGATCACATTCATCTGTTTCCTTCTAGTCCTAGTATCACATTCCCAATGCATGGAATCCCAGATATGCTCATGCATACTTGAAAATAGAACTCTGCATCTTACTGAGCTTCTAAAACCACAGGAAAATCCTGTAAAATGGATCCAGCATATCACCAAAAAGAAATCGTCTTAAGGAAAAATAAACAAGCAAGCAAACAAAAACCCCCAAATAACAAACTTTTCTTTACTTTTTGAAGTTACCATCACACTTATTGAAGCTAGTAATTTTTCCTTGCTATTCAGAGACAAAAGAAAAAATAAATCTAGTCTCCAAACAAAAAGACTTATAAAGGTCAATGTAACCAGAACCCATCACTTAGCAGAGCTAACATGGAAAAATAACATAAAATCTGTTATATTTCTCCATGAAGAGCTCTTTCCTAGTAATTCAAAAGGATAAGGAATTAAGTAGAAAAGTAACCTCTACAGCAATTTCCCAAGAGAAACAGTAATGTTAGTGCATTTCAATTACTGTATACCTGGTTCTGCATGTACACAGATTGTTACATTTAAGCACTGCTTGTGTTCAGACAGATTTCTCTATTACTGGCCATTTGAGAACTCATGGCTAGATGCATCTGCTCGGGTGAATGACATGCCCATTCCAAGTCAAGGCATGGTCATTTCAAGACTGACAAAGCAGTAAATTTCCCCGCATCAAGGAGGAACAACTCGCAGCCAGATTAAGCAATCACTTCACTCATTTGTGAGATTTTGTCTACTTTTCTAAAATTCCAATTAAACACTCAGAAGTGGAAAGATGGGGGGGTTTGTTCGTTTGGGGTTTTGTGACTTTGTATAAGCTGGGAAACTGCATAAACGTATATCTTTTATATTCTCCCTTGCTTCCCTCCAGCCAGGGTACAAGCTTCGATGTAAGTTATTTATTAGGTGGACCTATATCCTCATAGGGTTGACATTTATGTAGTTTATCAGAGATACCCTCCATAGATGGAGAAAATCAAGAAAAAGCCACCACTCACTCATAAAACATGAAATTCAAATCCGTAATGAAATTTAAAGTAAATGAGAGAGGGGGAAACAGCAGTTAACACTTTTATGACAAAGGAATAAACCAAACCAAGAACATCCTAGAAGACAGGGAAGTTAGTGAATGTAATCCTTCTGACAAAGGAAGACAAAAGATGCCTTCGTAGTTCTTCAGAGACATAAATCAGTGACAAAGAATGGAGCAATCCCTGCCCAGAAACAAACTCAGGAGAGAAAACTGGGGCAGAGCAGAATCTTCTTGTAGAAAACAAAGGGTATATTTCCATCCTTTTCTGCACACAGAAATTCCATTGACATAAAGCAGCCGTTTGATGAATAACACTCCAAACACCTGACACAGGGCATCAAATGCAGAAATTCTAGTTCAGGTCTCAAAAGCAGTATAGCCCAAGCTATACTGCTGCTAATTTCAGAAACCGCAGGTTGTCTGTCCCATGCTCTGTTGCACAGTACATAACCCTAAGCAGAATTTCTTACCAGGACTCTGTAACTTACCTACCTCCTTGTGGTGGTTTGACCCTGGCTGGACACCAGGTGCCCACCAAAGCTGCTCTGTCATTCCCCCTCCCCAACACAACGATCAAGAGAAAATATAGCAAAATGCTCACGGGGCAAGAGTAGCACAGGGAGAGACCACTCACCAGTTACCATCACTGGCAAACAGACTTGACTTGGGGAAATTAAACTGAATTTAGGCAAGGTTTTATCTATATTTAAGAGATGGTTCTAGTCTTTCCTGCAAAAAGAAATGAGGCTGCATAGCCTGAAAAAAATGAGGCTTATAGCAAAAAAACCCCCACCAACATTCATATTTGTACAGCAACTTTCAGTGTATTTGCTTAAAATACTAAATTAAAAAGTAAAACAAAACATAATTTTAGTTGCATGTAGTTACAGGAGTTTATTTTGAACACCAGCCAGTTCTGTAATACCTAATATACCAAGTGCAATATAAGAATAGCTAGACATGATAGCACAGTGCTGAGTATTTATTTTGGCATTGGAGCTTTTTCCTTGTGGGTAGGGTTGGGGAAGAGGTCACACAGTTGTCAGTGGTCCCTCTTCTACAGCCATCAGGATTCTGCAGCATCATCTAGGAGCTACGCCAGGACAAGTCAGGCACAGCTCAGGTGGCAGCATTCACCATCCCAAACCGCTGTGAACCCAACCTCCTGCACACTCCTAACGAAACCATCCAGGAGCCCAACTGGCTGAGAATCCCAGCACCCCCTTCCCTCATGCTCCACACCCGGTATTCTAACCATCTCTGGGTCTCATCCACCAGCCTCCAGCACTTTTTTTTCCTATCCATCTCAATGCACAGGCCCACAATGCCCTCCCTCTGATCTATTGTTGCTTGATATGCTGTTCTGTAACAGAAGTAGCACTGCAAGAAGGTGCTCCTACACTACCATATTCTGGGAGCGTTTTTAACCATTCCACAGGGAAATGCAATGTTGTCTCCCCACTAAACGCTAGAATATTAGAACACAATGTGAAGGGTCAGTATTTGTAGTGCATTAATAGCCTAGCTAATGATTTTCATGTCAAGGTAACAGAACAGATGCTGGAATACTTGCCTCCATTTTTCCCCACTGTTCGGAAACACCTCCAGAAGGTCCGAAGAAAAGATGCCCTGTTATGAGGGGTGGCTTGGACAAAGCTGAACTCACGGAACAAGATGTGTGTTCCTTGCCGCACGCTGTTAAAACTGTGGACATAAAGTCAAAACAAAAATGTTAGAAAGCTGAACCAACATGAATGTTCTGGGAACAACTAGAACAGTAGCAAGAAAACCACTGGCCATTACATTTTGTGAAACCAAATCTCCAAAGTTTATATCCATCTGTTCTCTAGAGAGAAGACTATTTGCAAAAACCACACATTGAAATTTAATTATAGGAATTAGAGGTTTGTGGAAGTAAAATTCATTCTAAAGAACCCCAGCAAAGAGTGTCCAAGAGCCACTTATTTGAAAACAATCCATTGGAAAATGGCTTGCCAAGAGTAACTGTTGTTTATCTGACCAGAAGATGCCCTTTCTTTTAGTACCATTTGAACTTCACTGCTGTTTTCATTACAGTTTTCTTTAAAGCCACAAAAAAAATTCCTCTTTAAGAGAAGCCTTAAGATATCATTTCTAGGTTACTGAAACTTGACTATTGGATATATAAAATTTACTGCAGTTGTGATGAAAAGCTGACTGACACACCACTAAACAACAATATGCACTAATGCATTTTTAAAAGAGTAGCTGGTCATTATGATGGCTCATCAATTCAACACTCACATTTTTGTATTTTAGTATAAATTTCTAAAATACGAGTTGCAAGCACTTTAGGCTAACTTATTACAGCAAACATTTGTCTTACAAAGGTTTCTCTGAAGTGCAAGAAGTTCTCCTTTGGGCATGGTAAAGCTCAACATACAAGAACAAAAGAAATGCAAATACAAACATTACATACCAAAAGGTATAATGACAGGGTTGCCTCAAAGATAGATTTTGTGCTTTTTGCTCAGCATCATGCAAGTGGGACAAAGCTTTGAAACACTCCAGAGAGATCATTAAAACATTCACTTGGGACAGCAGCTTAACTCTCCCTCATAGGAGAGAATTAATGAAAAGATACAAGTTTACTTTCATCACAGCAGATCCTCTCCATAGGTAGCATCTCCACAACAGACAAAATCCGGTGGTCAGTGTGAACCCTCTCAGTCTGCAATTTTAAATCACCTCTTTAAATATAAAGACTTTAAATCACTTTATCCTTCATAGTACAGAAAAGGGTCTCACATTTGAAAGAGAATTATACCAGACAGAGTTGAGCAAAATTTAAAAAGTCATGTAACAACTGGGGCTGTGTGTGTGTGTGGAGAGAAGCCATTCAGTTTTCACAAAAGGAATCACAATTTCTCGTTTTTAATGTCCTGGTTCTCAAACACATGCGAGCAAACAGAATTTGTTGTCATGTTATGAAAGGTAGTACAGAACACAGTTTCTAGCCCCCCCTACCCAGAAGGAAATGTAACTCAAATAAAATAAGTACAATCACCTTATAATTAAGAATCACTCATGACACTTGAATCCTGGAACTAGGAATATTCTTTCTGTAAACATCATGGACAAATACAATATTTCATATTGATGAAACATTCATGCAACGTAAAGCACAACCATTGTCCCAAGAGATTAAAGTAAATAAATAAATCATGTGCCAGATCAAAATATGCCAAAATTACACGACTATCATTTCAAGTACGGAGTATTCATTACAAAGTGCTGTCGCTCAATGCCTTAGAGTGGAGAAGTTCAGAGTAAGGTAAAGTAACTTGCAAAAAGTCCCACAAGATGCCTGTGACAAAGTTGAAAACAGAACTTCAGATCTTCTCATCCCAAACCACAGCCTGTACGACTTCTTTCATTTCTGATCTGCATTGTTTTGCTGATGATTTGACAGACTGATGGAGAAAAGGATACAGATGAAAAAGAAGAAACTTTGTGTAATAGAAGGCGGCAGCTTTCAGAAAGATAACACACGTAAGGGAGACATTTTGGAAGAGAAAGAAAATGAAGGCACAACGATAGAATTAAATGCACCAAATTATGCTGCTGAGAACATCTACAGAACATGCAAATTTTGGAAGCAGATCCTGGCACAATTGTAATGGAAAGGTCCAGACACGAAGCTTGCATACTATTCACAGCAGACAGCCCTACTATATTACTCCTTATTTCTATAATAAGCAAAAACTCTAGTCACTTGCATTTTCAGCATGGAATGGCTCTAAACCTACCAGGCAGAAGCGTATGATATCATTTGTTGCTTACTCTGTTAAAAGAGTGGGTGGGTATGCTGGAACATTAGCACACCTGGATGTGCTGACAGCCAAGTGCCGCCAGCTAGCTGAGTAAAGGAGGATTTTGTTTAACTATACAATGGAAAGATTTTTCCCCAAAAGCTGAACATTGCAAGCCTGGGAGTCAGAATTTTACCACAGCTAAGATGCTACATTTCAGACACCCTACTTTTTAAAATCATGTTTATAAGTAGTAAAAGTTCAGCTCAAAGGAGCCAGCCCATGATGGAGCTATCCAGCAAGCAGCCCAATAACAAATCAACAGATCTATTCCCAGGCAGGGTCAAGATCACTACAAGGGACAGGAACACTGTATGTTTTGAATAAATGATATATGTTGAAATGCTTTTATCATAGGTAGATGGGCAGTACCAAAATAACTTGGCCCCTTTTTTTTAACAGCTGCCCAGAGGTGAAGTTACCATTAATGTGGTAATCTTACAGGTAAACATTTCTGTAAGAAAGAGAAATTACAACAACCCAAAGCTGTTACAGGTATTCCAACAGCAGGTAGGGCATATGACCAAGACCTTACCTATGATTTTTATAAACATGAAAATAGATGTCTTTTCCAATTCCTTTTGAATATAAAAATGAAACAAGCTGCACTCAGAGGAACGGCTTAAGCAAGGTATCAACAATAAAGGAACAAACTTAACTATTAAGCTCAATCATTCTCAGCAAGTTTAACAGCTGCTGAGATTCTTCCCTTAGGATTGCTCAGTCCTCCCTCTATCTGTCCTCCTCTCACTGAACAGCTCATACTGTTAGCAAAGTTAAGCGGCCAGAGCTTTTCAGCACATTTGAAGGACAGGAAAAAAACAGGGTACCTCAAAAAGTTATTACTTTATCCTCAATCATTTAGAAATGGGTTTGCAAACCCGGAAGCAGGGAAAATAATTTTCCACTTCTCTGGTTAACTTCTCTTTTCCCCCTTTTAGGCATTTAAAGTGCGGCCATCTGCAAGAGATTCCTTCCAGAAGAAAGATTTCAACAACTCTGCTAGTCTCCAAGCCTCCTATTGCAAACTTACTGATTGCTTCAGTCCTCTACATTACCAGCAGAGCAGGCAAATTAGAAGAGTAACAACAGTTACTAATGATGTGATTTTATTTGTCTTGCTGAAACCAAGACTACAAATAGAATTTAAAGTTCATTAGTTAACACTAGTTTACTGTGAGCACTCATATTTCACACAAGAATTGTTAGGCAACTGGATACTCTGTTAACAAAACAGCTTTTTCCATTCACTTGTGATAAAATGCTGGAGAAAGATGAGAGAAAAATGAAGCAAGGTTCTCACTTGATGGGGAGATCTAAAGAAATTCTTACAGCAGGGGCTTCAGGATGTTTTCTCACTCCTTTCCTTCACGTACACCAGAGCAGCCAAACCCCAGAACAGTCTCCTCCAACACTACTGCTGAGAGGGCTGCATCTTGCAGCACACCCAGGCTGTGCTTGTGGGTTGGCCTATACACGTGAGAGGAAGAAAAAGGTTTTGGGAGGAGACTGTGATAAAACAGCCCCAGCTCTCGAAAACGGCTGTGCTGGGAATCCTAGCACTCAGGTGCTGCTTCTCTGAACAGAGCAGCTTTCATAAGGCTTTGTCTTTTGTGTAATTACATTTCGGCAACCTGCCAGAGTTCAGAAACTTTCAAGCACTCTTTTCAAACCTTTGGACTTCTAAATAGATTGTAAAAGCCCCAGGATGCTATGGTAACATCTCAATTGAAACCCATTACAGCAGTTAGCCTCTGCCTGCTGAACTCAGGCAAAGCCAAATATGCACAATGCAGGGAGTCCCAAGTCCTCAAGAAGGATGGAGGAGCTTGCCAGGACCCTGCAGTCCCCCTAGCAGGTGCCACCTTTGGTTACCATGCAAAGAGCTGAACATGCTCATGAGACCCCTCCTCTGCTAAATGGAAAACAAGGAACAAAGACCATTTTTCCTTAACTTACAGCATTACTGCTTGCATTTTCTATCAAGAGCATGATGAAGAAAACAATTTTGAAGGCTTCTTCAGCATGAACCATTTAGATGTACACCCACCCACCCACACCCCTTTTCTTGCCAGCTACACAAGTGTCTAAGTCATTAAAACAGAGTTGAGTGTCTTAAGCAAAAATAAGGTTGTCTCAAATGCAAAGTTGCTATCAGAGGCTATGTTTAGACTGAAAAAAATGTCTGTAGAGTAAAACAGTGTAGAGGATTTGATGTCAACGTTATGGGCATCCTGAGGTTTGTTTTATCTTGACACATGCTCTGGACTAATTCTAATCTAGTCCCATTGACTGAATGCTCATTTGCAGAAGGAACACATCTTCCAGTTCAGCTCCATCTGAAAGGAACCCAGAGCTCCAAGACTGCTTCATTGTGCGAACTAAAGCACAGTAAGTAGAGATAACCAGGAGTATTAGGATCAGAGACTACAGTAGAATGGGTGACAAAGAACTAGCTCTAGCAACAGAAAATACTGACATACAAAAGGCTTTAAAAAACAGGCCATTTCTGTTGTTAAATAACCTATCCACAACAAAGCATCCCCAAATGACCAATCGCACTTAGCCCAAGGCTATGCTCTGGAATAGCAAAATGAGGTTTACCTTGCCTAGAAGGAACCCTGAGAGGAAACATTTAAAACTGTAGGCATAACTGGGTAAAAAAAAAATAAAAAATCACTGTTGTACTGATTAAACTACTGCTGTATGAATGTAGTTTAAGATCATTCTATTCTTCACCTATTGGTTTAAGTGTATTACAGTATTTGCAATATTCAGATGAATCATTGGACTGTTTCTTTAGCTATCCCCCTTGGAAGGTAGTGTAGGACCATTAGCATTCCTCAATTCAAAGCCATTGTATCGAGTGCTTTTAAAATTCCGCAGATCTTAGAATTTGGGACACTGAGGTCAGCCTCAAGGAGACCACCATCTTCCTCTAATGAAATTAGCAGTGCTTTTTAGGCATTTCCTTGGAAATGTGTTAAGACAAAACAGATGCTTAAAGTTATTCCCGATGACTGGCTTTAAGAGAAAATAGTTGGGTTTTTTTAACAACCGGCCAGATAGGAAATCATTAACACTATAAAATTTTGGCAAGACTGGGTGATATAACACTGCAGACACAGAGACTGGATTTTTTGAGATCTTTTCTATCTCACCCACTCAAGCTTACTTCTGCTGAAGGGTGTGGAAAGCAGGGAGTGACACAAATTTTAACTATGTATTTTCGACTTCTTAATATAGGCTAGGAATCTCTGTATCCATGGCAGACTTAATACAGGTGGTACAGAGACTACCCCAAGTATTGGGATGAAGGAAATGAACCACACCACCTGTGACACAGCTCAGAGTAGGCAGTGAACAAGCTTTCTTATGTTGCTTTGTAGCAAATCAAACCCTCTGAGACCAGTTTGCAGATTCTGGAGAAGGAAAGGATTAAAGGAGTTGCTGTGCTTGCTTGTTATTACCCAGAAAGCCTTTATCTTTTTTAGAGTCTCCCTCCCTTAATTTTTCATATGCTAGGTCAGTAATTTAACACCTCAAAGCTTCCAAATCACAAGCCAAAATGACTGTACTGTGTTGAATTATTAGCCCAGGATTAAAAAAGAAAAAAAAGAAAAAGAAGAAAAAAAGAAAAAAAAAAAGAGGCAAATGTGGAGGGGGGGGACACGGGAATCTGAAAACAGAGCCCTTTTGATCAGAGCAGCATCCTGCAGTTTGCTGTAACTCAAGCTGACCATTCTTATATAGCAGGAATTAAGGACTCCCCCTGCCAGGCAGGGCCCTATTAAAACACAATAGCTGTTTGAAAAGGGTAAGCAAGCTGATATGGATATAATAGGCCACATATTGGGGCCCCTTTCTACTGTGAAATAAAGCTTCTTCTTAGAATTATGAGCTGGGAAGCCTAGTATTCAGGAAGATGGGAAAGGGCATACAATGAAAGACCGTAAATAGCCCTGCAGAAGCCCTCCAAGGTGCTTAAGGGAAAAGTAAAGAAGCCTTCACAGACAAGCATCAATCACCCATGACCAGCTCTTTCAGGCTGATCAGGTGCAATTTCAGACTGCATGGCGTTTCAGCAAGTCTGGAGAGGTCCTGCAGGTATAAACAGGGATTTAGTTTTTACAGTAGGAAACTGTGTAAGTTGCACACCGCAGGACCAGCTGCATGAACACCATTATAACTAGCTTTTATGGAGATCACTGCAAGTTGCTTCCCTCAAAATAACCTGCCTTTTTCTGCCCGAACCTAAACAAAATACATAAATAATAAACCAATCCAGAATCATAACTACACACAGAAAACTGGTAACTCTTCCAGCTAATCTATTTAGTATTTGCTCAAAGTGGTCCAACTTGACATTTTGGGGTAAGAAGAAAATTCCTTACTGAACTGCTCTATAACCTTCTATATTCTGAGGGTATGGGAGATTCAAGTCCTCTATTAGCTTCCTTATCATACAGCCATGGTCTCTATTCTTTGGCTTCCTTTAGTAACCAATAATATTTCTGTCCTCCCTGCTGTGCTGTGGAATTCATTCACTAGCTTCAAGATGCTACAGAAACCATACAGTGAACATGCGGCAAGGGTGAGAAGATGGCACAAAGACGAAAGACACTATTAAAAACACAAGCCATACAAGGTAACATTCTGATTTCCTCTTGTCTAACAGCTCTGAAAGTAGCTATGGAATTGACATCAGCTGGAGATGGATTTTTACACCAAAGCATAAATGACCACCAAAGGAGGAGTATGAATTTGAAAATTATTGAGGAACTGCACTGATCTTGAACTCCTGAGATAAAAGAATAATGCCAAATAACAGCAAACTGACTTCTCAGAAAGTTGAGGCCAAAGTATAAGTACAAGTAAGGGCCTGCTTGCTCCCTTCTGCATGAAGTCTCCTGCATCTCCATTTTAAGACAGGTCCATGTTTTACAAATTAGCCTTTTAGTTATTTTAAAAGGTAGCAGCACAATCATGTTATGACTGTGATGATCCACGAAATACTGAAATATAACTGAATACCTGTTTCAGAGAGATTCAACACTGGTGCCATGCAAACAGATTCCGTATTTGCTCGTTTCAGTCTTGGTTTGACGGGAGAATTTCAGAAGAAAAATTTACAACTAGTACTCTCTCACCTATTCAGTTGCCTTGGCAAGAACTACAGCACATCAAAGACTGAGCAGCTTCCAATGTTTTCATCATGGCAACAAATGAACCTTGCCAAAATTCCTTAATATAGATGAAGTTACATCATCTGACATTAATGCTAACTCTGCATTTAGAGATTGCTTAGCTAAACCACTTTGTGCTCACTACAACTGCTTGGCTACAGTGTTGACCAGCTACAGTTTGTTTAATTCACTTGAAGATACACAATAACTTTAATTTTTCAGGACACCTGGTCATTGCAAGTCTCTAAAGCTAATGTATTCTGGGATCTGTATGGTTTCAACACGGCACTGCACAGAAAATCTCAGGTTCTCTGAAGACCTGCAAATTTCTAGGAACTAGACTTTTGTTGCTATTGTTTAGTTTTGTTTTTAAAGAAAAGGAAGATAAACCACGTTTTTTAAAATGCATTTTTCAGGCTTGCAAGACTTTTAGTGCTCCGTATTCATGGAGATGTAGACATAGTTAAGGGATTTTATCCTGTAAAGGATAAGGAATCCTATTACGGGATCTTATCAGATCCCATAGCTGCAAGCATTTGCTGATTTTTACAGTTTGGCATATCTAATTTAGGAAAAAATGTTACATTTGTTGGCCTTGTCCTCAAGGAAACACATATATTTTCTTAGCAAAGCAATCAGAAATGTTCCTCAAGGTTTTCTGTGATGCCTCAACATTTTGCAGCCTAAGAATAAACACAAAAGTCCTTCCAACAACACAAAACTGGGAAAAAACCCCAAACCAACAACAGCAAAATAACCCCAACAGCAATTCTGATCCATCTTTCCTCAAAGATCTTTCTGGGAAAAAAGATAGTGTTCCTCAAACTTACACTACTTGATTCCAATTTAATAGACAGTCTAATAGGCTTAGACAGATGGAAGCCTAGAACTCTAAAACTGATCTCCTATATACATAAAGTAGCCTAGACCCATGCCAAAGTGCTTCATTAAAACAAGAACTAAACTATGTGAGTTAGTAATATAGAGAGAGGTATTGCTATTCGTGAAGTTCTCATATATCCAACAGCGGCACTCTTATGGCTTGAGACATCAAAAGCTTTAACGGAGGAACTAGTATGTTAAAAAGAAATTATTACTAACAGAAAATGATAAAACTATGCCTTAAATTTTTAAGAATTATTTTTTAAAAACCCACATATAATATGGGAAAAAACACCAATGTGTACTAAACTTTCTACACTGTTATGTTTTTCCAAAGCTGCTATTCTCGTGTACATCTCTACTGAATTCCAGCTGCCAATTTCACATTACTAAAACAGTTTTCTTCAAAATACTTAGAGAAACTGCAGGAAATCCAATCTTTGCAGCATGTGACCAAGCATGAAGTGAGATTACTGCTTTATCAACACATTGCAGATTGTATGCAAAAGACTGTAAGTAGTCCCACTACATCAGTGGTGGATGTATCACTATTGATTTTTCTCATCTTTTCCTATATATTCCAGCAGTGACTCAGCAAGCACAACTGAGCAATTTTCCAGAATGATGGAGAAAGCTGCTTGTCAAACAGTTACGTCAGCATTGAATATCTAATTTGCATCACAGTAAACTCTACTGCAGACCTTTCCTCAGTGGAAGATGGACAAAAGATTTCCAGAGCACCTCAATTCTGACTCGAGGGCCCTTTCACTTCTGCAAGGATACAAACAAAACTGCAGCAGAGATATATGGTAAGAAATGCAAGAACAGGGCAGGAACTAGACAATACCACAGATATTAAAAAAAACCAAACTGATGGAGAAAGTAAAACTAAACAGAAGACCCTCTTGCATCCCAAAAAGGGTGTGATGCACATTGCCAGCTTGTGTCCAGCCTTTCATCCACCAGCATCCCCAAGGCATTCTTGGCAGGGCTCCTCTCAATCTGTTCATCTCCCAGCCTGTATAAGTTCATACATTTGAAGACAAAAAAGTCTGATTTTAACTCCCAGCTGGGATCATATACTTCTCCAAATTTTTACTAGTAATATCAGCAACTACGATGAAAAAAAATTAAAAAATTGGAAGCATAAACAAGAATTATACTAGAGTTTAAGACTAAAGCTAGAGAGAAGACAGTGCAGCCAATTCTAGCCCAGAGAAAAACCACAAATACAGTTAACCCAGATATATAGGTTCTTGATGCTTGTACCACTTGCCACATTCCTGGACTTTGGCTTTTGGGCAATTTCAAACTTTTCTTTCCAGTTTTATTAGCTATCCACACTGCCTGTATGCAGTTGGCTTTAACCTAAAGAAAGCTCAATTTCATGGCAGATGTGTTGCATTTCAACCTTCAAGGCTGTAAGAACAAATAAAATATACCCAGCTACATAAGGTCTCCATAAAGTAGTCAGCCAACCCCTCCTGCTGCAACTCTTCTGACAAAGACCACAAATAAATACGTAGTTTCCATGATGTAAAGGAATAGGAAAGAAATGAGTGAAGACTGCACTGCTACACCAATGAATGTATACCAGGAGTGTCATAACCTGACCACACGGCACATGGAAGTTGTGATTACCTCTCTTGAAAGAGCAAGAGCACAGTGCAGGTCAAGTCAGCGTGTAAGTGCAGAGTTATCACAGATAACTACCCTGTGCTGACAAGATGCTGATACCAAGTGCTAACATTCATGTGCTATGGCAAATCCTGCAGATTCTTCTGTCACCAAAACGGTATGAGAAGTTTCTTACACATACAGCATCACTGGTAAATGCTTTCTTTTAAGTTCAATTCTGTTACTGCTTTGCTACAAGTCTTTCATGACAATCCTGCTTACCAAAAAGATTCTTTACCTTTTTATCTCCCCTGTATTTCTTTGCAAGGGACACATCTGAGTATCCACTCATCTGTAAGATTCTCAAGAATGTGGTAAGAAAATACTGCATTTTCTAATATACTGGCATCATATACAACCTACAGTGGGAATAAGTGTGTTATTGAAATTAATATATGCATTTTTTCCAGCTGTTTACTCAACAGCAGTTATCCCAATCAGCATATTTGTCAGGTTAGGACTTGTTGCAATGTTTGTTACAAAGAAACAACTCTGGGAAAATCAGGAGTTCGTAGATCCTGGCTGTCATATCAGAATTCCAATGTTGTTTCTGCCATAAAGCAATTCTATTATAAAAATACTGGGTGGCAGACCTACAGGTTCCAGACAAAATTCACATAATTTAAATCATAAATAGATTTTTCCATAACCCCCAGATCTTCCATAGCTTTCATGCAAAACACAAACCCCATGCACAGTGGACAGGAGGTACTGAAATCCCATTTCTAAGGTGGGCTGGAGAAATTTGATTACAAGAAAGAGAGTTTGCCCTTCTGACAATGCTTCTCTGTAGAGGTGAGACTGGAAGGCAACAAAGGGACTAACAGAAAGGCTTTGTGTCCATTAGCAACACTCTTAGAGGAGAAATATGCAATTACTGTAAGTTCCCCAGAAAGATTTATCAACAAATTCAGTCCTGCAAATCCATATACTCTGTGAAGAGACACTTTTCAAAATGTTTCTTTCACAGCAACTTATTCACATTAGCTGCAAAATCTCCTCAGAGCTTCTGGCACAAATGCTATGTCTGAGTTCATACATTCACTCTCTTTCCACTGAAAACTGAAGAGCAAAGGAGAGGCAGACAGCAGTCTTACGCAGTGCCCTAGGGATCAAGGAATCCCAAGTAAAAGCCTGTCAGGAACCATCAAGCACATTATCCCAGCTGAGATTTTCAGCCCAAAGGGCTGCTGCACAGCTAGGTCATTGACAGCAGCAGCTTGATACCAATCACATGGCTCAGTGCAGTCTTGCATTGAGCAGGATAATTTTATCTTTTTCTCTCCAGAGCAGAAGATATGTAGGAATCCTGACAGTTTTTGAAGAATTCATGAAATGTTGTGGGTTTTTTTGCAATTGCTCAGAAGATTATATCAGAGATAATATCAATACTTTAGGCAATATCCTAGAAGTATTAATACCTCACAGATACTACTGATTTGCCCAAAACACAAAGAACTAACATTGAAAAACCCCCAAAACCAATGCCCCTCCCCCAAACAGTTGTACTGAGAAATTCTAATGAATGGCTCCATCTCCCAGAAAGGGAATCTGGCACAACCTGTCAAAGCCCTAAGGACCTTCTCACTACTGTTTTTGCTGTTTGTACTGTAATTGTACAAAGCACAGAGTCAACATTCTACAATGCTAGGTGCTGTAAAGTACATGCAGTACAATATCATTTCTGTCTTGAAGAGCTTACACTATCCTTGCAAACAAGACAAAACAAGTTACTCTGAAAAGGGGAAAGATGCAGAGCAGATGACAGCAAGATGATGACAGTGATAAGGCCTACAGACACAGATGCAAAGAAAAAAGAAAATTGATGGCTCTAAGCTAGCTCTAAGAATCTCTCCTTTTTATAAGCAGATAATTCAGCTTATTCCCCGTTGCCAATTAAGGTTGTCTTCAGTGAGTGGCTTAGTTCTCATGGGCATCCCATCTGTCTTGTTCCTGGCCCTTCCCCCCCACCCTCCTCCCCCAAGGGTATTGAGACTTTTTTAAAGAGGAGGACATTGTTTACTCTACAGATTTATTTCTGTAATGTTGTACAGCAATAAAAGACTGAACAAGCCAAAAGTTTGTCTGATACCAAAGCCTGTGTCTACTGCCAGAGAAAGCCAAGGGAGCGGTATCGTATTTGTCCCTAAGGAAAGAGTTGAACAAATTGTTCCAGCCAATCCAGACAGCAAGAGAAAATGAGGTACTTTCATTGCTAGAAGTTGATACTTCTCACCATGATAACATCTTCCTTCTCAAGGATCCCAAACTATATCGCACTGGCACTCTTGTTACTAGGAACAAAGCAAATGTTCCTTTTTGTAAAACAGGGCTCTACACAGCGCCGAGCTGGTATTTTGAATTGCGAGGCACACAAGAGATCTAAAAGCTGTATCTGACCCTCAACCCTGTCCAACACACATCACAGATGCCTTCTCTGATAAATACTGTTAAACTGTCACAGAAGATCCAGCATGGGAGTTCAAGTTAGAGCCAGAAGAAACGTCCTTTACAGAAAATGGGGATCTCAGACATCAGTTTGCAGAGTCCAGTGGAAGCAGTGCTACATCTGCAAGCTAAAAGCAAGATGTTTTTCTCAGTCATGCTCCAGCTGGCAAGTGGTCAGGAGAGATTTCACCAGAAACAAAAGAAAAGTGTTTTGTGACAAGAATATAGACTCCAAAAAAAGTCCATTCTCATGTCTCCAGTTCACTTGTGTTTGATTTATCAAACAAACAAAGTTACAGAAAAAACAGTTTCCTAAGCAAGGTAAGTTATGACTAGTTATTATTTCTGAGCTTTCCAAAGAGTCTTATATAGAGCAGCACGTCTACCTGCATGCTGAAAGAGAAAGTTTCAGGCAAAGGGTTAGCCTACAAGAAAAGTAAAATGTACTAGCAGGAAGTATCTTCTTTTGTTGGTTTTTTTTTTCTGCTTCTATAGGCTGAAATGGAAAAAAAAAGACACACAGACTCCCTTTAAGATCCCAGAAAATATAAAGTGGGATGCTATGCACATTCCCTCTGTGTGATCAAATGCATTAGCGTGGGGGCCGTGTTTTTCTTCAGTACAGGCAAGATCAAGAAAACAGGATGATAAATAATGTATAGGAGGAACATGTTCCTTTAAGATATGTTGGCACAGACATTAGGCTGGAAGAAGTAAAGCAGCATTAGAGTGTAATTACACAGAGGGTTTTCAAGAGTCCGCATTTCATGGAGATTCAAGAGCAGAGCTGAGCTTTCTCAAGCTTGTAATGAACAAATACCAGTAGCATATCAGCATATCTATAAAATCAAGATTAGTCCTAAGAGAGGCATAATTTTACTTGTTTAACTAAAAGATGTGGATTAATTGGCAGAGGGGTGATTGATCCCTATTCCTGTAAGGGTCAGGAGTGAGCCAGATGAGGGAAGCCTCAAGGTACTCCCAAGATTGAAAGCAGATGTCCATGTGATTGGGACAAATGAACACTGGAATAAAGTGGGAGGAAAAACTATCCTTGAAGACTAAAACTATTCTGGAAGGAAAGCTGTAGAGATTTAGGACAGCCCTCTGCAATCAGCAATCACAATGCTAGGTGGTGGATAGCAGTGAAATACAGACCCAACTCCGTTTCTTAGAAACAACTGGAAATACTCATTGCCAGCAAAACACTTACTGCTTGATCCATACAGAGCTAAATGATCACATAATTTTCAATCCTGAAATTTCACTCAGGTATGCTAAGTCCCAACAAAATTTTCTTAATTATCCAAAAAAATGGTAGTTACAACTGCCTCAAAGACTTGAACTGACTCATGGTAAAGTGGGGCTGCATGATGGAAACGACATCAGGTTGCTCTTCAGCAGTGAATCCAGCAGAGAGGTCCATGGAACACCACTGAATTAAAAAGTATGCCCTCTGAGAGGAGTTTGGAGAATATCTAACACCTGTCCTTGACAGACTAATTTCAATTTCTGAAAAGTTACAGAAGTCATTCTTTTACCCCATAAACACTTCAAAAAAAAAAACATTACTTGTTAGGGCCCGCCTGCTAGCTTTCTAAACCCAGGGCTTGGTCCCTAATTTTAAGTGAGCTTAAATAGGGAAAGGACAATTTTAAAAACTGGACATCCTAACATCAAGTCACTTCATCTCAAATCACTGCAGCATACTTCAAAACATGCACATTCCAATCCTCTCCCTCAGAAAAAACATGGATTAAGGAAAATACTGGGAGAGTGCCCAAAAACCTTCTGGAATCTCACAAGTTATCTTTGAGTTTGAGGATGCTGAGACTGAAGATCAAGTTTATTTGCTTGGTAGAGAAGCACAGCCTTCAAAGCACAGCCGGAACAAATGCTGAGAGTTGAGTGGATGAACAGAAATCTTTTGGGCAGTGAGGGCTCACCACTAAGCCCTGGGAGCCAGAACATATGACATTTTCATAATATGAAACTTTGCATTCTACACCCATATTGGCTATCATTTATTCTCCAGCTTAAACGAAGAATCTCACATTTCAAATCTTCACAGCTCTCAAAATTACTAAACTTGTTGGTGTTTTGGTACAGTTTCATCTGCTAACCTCCAGATACATTATAAAAGAAAAAAATAAATAAAAGAGAAAAAAAGAGAACTAGTAGTTCTGTATTACAGAATGAATGAACATGCAGCCTTTTCCTGTCTTTAATGAAATCAGAAACTCCACAAAACACTCACTGTGAACAAAAGAACAGTGTAAAAATCAGATCTCTGAAAATAAATGGGGAAAACAAGATCTCCAATACCTAAGTCCATCTGAGGGTTTTGCTCTGTGGTGACGGTTTTGTTCATTATAATGGTCTTGAATCACTATTTATTCTTTCAAAGTTAGAAGAGGAACAGGAAGTGAAAAGAAAATGGTTATCATGTCAAGATGAAGAAATACTACGGAGAAGCATTTTGAGCAGTTTCACTGCGTGAATGACCTCTTGCTCACCATTTAGTTTTTGAAGTATGTATGATCAGAAGTTTAGAAAAGGCATAGAAATGTCAGTTTGAAATTAGACGCAAACTAAATCTAATCTGCAGAGATGCCTGAACGACAATTTCAGCTGGGTATTTTAAAGCCACCTTGCCTTCAACACTGGTAAAGAAATCCTGTCACTGGGTAGAGATCATTGTTATCATGCTCTTTATCTTTCTTAAGCTCTTGTTTATCAATTATTTGTTCAGCTGACTGATGTCAGTATTACTTTCTGCAGACAAAAAGCACAGCTTTTCCCTCAAGAATTTTTTTGCAAATTAGTAAGAAGAGATTGTGTTCATGTCCAGTATTTAAAGACTTACACAGGTTTTAAGGGAAGAAGAGGCACCCTATTAAAGCATTCAACAGGACAACAATCACACAAGGAGACAAACAGTTCAAATTCATACTCAGGAAAAGGAAGAATGAGTGCTGCTGAAACCAGAAGCAGTCTCTGAAGCAGTTTGCTTCAGTATCTCTTAAGCAGTTTGATACTAAGACAAGCAGAATTTGGTTTTCCGTGTTTTTAAAATCTCTGTTACTCAGAGTCACTGCTTCACACAAATGTTTGTAATACAAGAGGTACTGAACTGTACAAAACCCATGTACATTTCCAAAACATGCTCAGGCAGCCCTTGGCTAACCCAGTAAAATCCAGCATTCACAACATAACCAGCACGTGTCCAGCTCCATTCTCCATGTATCCTGTCTATTTCCAAAAGCCCCCCTCAGGCTGGCCCTATCGGCAGCATCCTGATGTACTTACTATTCAGTGAAGAACCTGGCAATGCCATACTGACAAATATCTTCTCTGTTCTCCAGCAGCTGACTCACTGCATCCTCCATGTATGTGAGGACATGTCGCTGAGCTGCAAATAAAAGACAATGAGAGACAGAAGTTAGAATATAAGGGGCCCACAAAGCCCAGATCCAGACAAGCCCAGCTGTGTGCCTTACACAAGACATCAAGCATTTGCTTCCTCAATTAGAGAGTGCAGGTTTCTTTCTCCCAGATACGGATAGTAAAATTCATCACCTAAATCCTGCTTTCCTTCCTGGCTACACAGAGTTAGTCATTAATAGTGCTGACTCTTTTTTAGAATCCCCTGAGATTTTGGTATTGAAGGAATATAAGGAGTTGTGAGGCAGTTTCACTGGAAAATGCTTACTCAAGAGGGGTTCCTGATCTCTGAGTCACAGCCATCTTTCCTACACAGATGGTCAATGCTATTTCGATGGGGTTGTTGCAGAGCTTTAGGTGTTCCTTGCCCTTCCCTCTGTACCAAAGCCAAGTAGCTCTAAGGTTGTTCTGTAAATGTTTCTTCCTGAAGGTGCAAATAAAAAGTACATCTGTTTCCAAACAAGAATCAGTGAATGTGGCAGGTGGGGAACAGGTCTCAATGCCAAGAGAGATTTATGTTGCTCAACAGCCAGTCTCAAATAACTGCCTAGGCCAAACATGGGAGAATTTCAGAAATGGGGGATCTGCCAGTACCCCACCACAGAATGACACTCACTTATAAGACTCCTGAGTAAAGACAGTTTCGTGCAACACAAACTGTTTTGCTGCTTCTACAGGGGGCAGGCTGTACCAAACAAGCATTTGCCAGGGAGGAAGCAGCACAGATTTACCACTAAGTCCCTTTGATGTTTTTGGCTAGAAACCAAGGTGGAGCAACAAAGAGCCGAGTCTGAGGGGATGTGCCAGCTACCAAGCAGTAGACTTTCCAAATCTACAAGTTCAACAATCAGAAGACAAGTTACAACGAACCCAGGAAAATCATTCCTAACCTGGAAAGCACACAAACCCTGTTCCCAAAGCACACACCTCCATCCTAAACACGTATACTACTGCACCTTTGCAAGTAGTGTCGTGTCCTAAAAAGAGTAGGAGAAAACCCTTAGGGAATATAGGAAAGGCAAGGGCTGTTCTTGCTCCTTGCCAATCTGCTCCAGACTTGGCAGAATCAACTCCTCACCAGCAACTGGCCAACCTCAGACCCACATCAACATTCTTCAAACCATTTTAATTTGTGTTTAATATCCTGGTAAGTATCAAGCCTGTGCCACTTAACACACAGCATGGAAGGCCCTTTCATCTTAGTGTGGGGCAGGTGGACTTCAAGAGAGGCCCGGAAATGATTATTCCCAGTGGATACAGTGATTAAAAGTACGCATGAATATTGATTGCTATCAGGGGATTTCTCTGCCTAGAACACTTTTCAGGACAATGGTAAAATTGGTTAAGCACACCCTGGAAAATACCTTGCAGCTGATAGCAAAATGGTGAGCCAAAGGTTTAAAGATATTATCTGGCACTAAAAGATACAGGGCGTAGCTTTATTTAATTATTTTAATGCAAAGGAATAAATTTAATTTATGTGAGTGATTAAAGAAAAATAGCTCTGCGCACCTGTGTCCCCTGAGGGAAGAATGAGTCTGTGCAGCTCAGTCATAGGCTTAAGATAGCAACAATTGGGTAACTTTACTTCAGCCCATCCTTCCTCCCTTCTCCTGAAGGAGTCCATCTTACACTCAGCAATCATCTCCCCAGGCCCCTCTTGAGGTGTCGGCAGTACCAGATTAAGCCAGGAAATGGTAATAGCAGACAGGCTTCCACTCAGCCTGCAATAAACTTCTGCTCAACTGCAAAACCATTCTCAAAACTTTGTGGGGAAGTATACACTCCTTTCATGGAATAGTCCCTATCAACAAATCATATTTCTGTTATTTTGCCTTTTTTACAGTCATAAACCTCCCCTAAAAGCCTCTGGGAATAGACAGGCATGATCCCACAGTGGTACACAGCACAACGTGGCTGATCTCAATAATAAATACCTTTGAATCTGCTCCTGGAAAATAAATTAACTTTCAACATAAAATTTTAGACATTTGTATGACATTTCAAAATGCACACACAAATATATAGGTCACCATTGAATACAATTGCTTGTAAAAGGGTATTTCTGTTAAGCTTTTTGTTGCACAGCCTAAGGATCCTGGCAAAGAGCCTCTCTCCTATTTCCCAGAAGAGTGGGTAGAGGTGTGAGGAAGGAAAGAAATCCGTGAGCAGAGAAGCTAAAAGAAAATAGCACTTGAAATCTCCTTGAGAAGTCCCCCCTCTTTGTCCCTTTGGCTGCTGTGCTCTTTTCCAGGTAGCACAGTTCACACTGCCAAACCAAACTCCAGCTCTGGCTTCCTGTTCACTGACTGCCCAGTTCCATGGAACAATGCAACTAATATGTTTTATAACCCAACTAACATTATACTATACAGAAAAGTCATAGAACAAAATGTAATTTGCAGGCAGGTTTTAGCAGGCCAGAGATGCAAAATAAAGTGCCAGGAGTCTGGTTATAGCAAAAGAGTAGTTCCTTAATTTATACAAATGGTACTTTCCATAACAAACACTGGAACCATACCGGAACATCAACTGTTTATGCGAGCATAGTCAAAAATCTATGGGGTTCTAGGCAAAATAAATTAGATGATTCATACATTTTAATAGTTTTTGAAAATTCAGAGATAATGAGGTACTGGTATGCACGTTGCTCATATTTTTGAGGCACACTTTGCAATAGTAAGGCAGCAAGTCCAAATCAGAACGTAAAGCCCAAATACTCATGCCACTGTGCTATTACAGATTGCTGTCTCTACTAACTTTCTTCCTGACAGAACTCCAGTCTACTGCAGTTTCCATACAGGAGGTGTTACATCAGGACATCATCCTCGGCATTTGTTTGTTTCAGGCTTATCGTAACAGAAGTTCCCTACTCATACAGAACTTTCTGATGCAACCCATATTCTGTAAACTTGACTCTGAAATCCCAGGCAACTACCCCAAACAGGAAGCCAGTTTGCCCGCCACACTCATTTGGTAGGTGCCACACTCTTTGCTCTCAGACTTAAAAACTAACAGTCAGTTTCACAAAGGAATCTGACAGAGTAAGTTCATAGAGGATTTTTCGGGCAGCTCATAACCTGATGTTAAGTAAATAACTTTGCACAGAATACCTTAATTCTTATCACTAAACCACTAGCAGTGACGCTACACTTGAAGCCTCTGTCCAATCAGTAGCAACACGTACAGCTCCTCCAAAGCTGCCTCCAGCAGCACTTAAGAGAATGGTCTCTGATACACACATGCTCACACCCCACCAGCACTCACATGCCCAGTGTTTAAAATGAATTTTGGAATGAATGCACTTCTGGCTCAGAACCAAATTCAGGGCTGAGCAGTGGCTGTTTAATTCAAGCACGGCCAGACGAAGTCATAAAAATCTTCAGCTTACAAGTACAAGGCATAATGAGGATTACATCCACAGTCAATCCACAATCTCTATGGATTTCTCTACAATGGATTAGACAATCACAACTAATTCCATTTAGCCATAACCACAACAAAAAATTTTGCATATGTATTTAAAACAGTAAAAATAGTCTTTTTATAAGCCACCAAGTTACTTGTTTAAATCTTCTGATGAGAATAATCCACTACTTTGTAGGTTTGATTACAAATGTAGTAAGAACAAGCATTGATATTTGAAAAGTCTTGAAGGAAATTTAATGCAAATAATATCACTGCATGAAACAGAATATATGCACTGAAATTCTTAGAGCCAGAAATTCAGGAGGAAGGAAGGAAATAGATGTCACCTTTAAGTCATGATACTATGTATATGTAAGGGTTTTATTATCCAAGCAGAATGGAGAGGATTAAGATCTTGGAAGTGCCACAGTACTGTTTGCATCATTCTTAACTGGTGACACTTACTTCAGGACTTATTGGCAACTCAGTCATGTTAGCCACCCTGGTTTTGCATATTAGCTTCCCAGTTTTATATCTTAGATATAACTCCCTAATGCTACAGTGACAAGAAGCTTCTTTTTCCAATAAGACTGAGTTTTCCAAAGGCAGAGAAACCTGAAGATAAATATACCAGCACATTTACTGAGAAGTGAAGCTGCCTGTCATACTTTAAAGGAATAGCAAATACGTGATGACCAGAAGATGCAATAAAAATCAAAGCAGATGCTGCAACTTAAAAACAAAATGTACCAAATGACCTGAAGAAATAGTATGATTGGAATAAACTGGTATCAGATAGTAAAAAACGTATCACATACACTGTCTGAAGAAGCAGCAGAACAGAGCTGCAGCTTACTTACAGAAGTAAGTCTTTGTTTACAAAATTATTATCAAATCATCTGGTTATATTGCTGCTTAACTATTCAGGAGACATGACTTCTTCTGAAATGAGAGCTGTCTATCAAAGCAATTTGTTCTGTATGCACACAAGAGGGCTTTTTTGTTGTTTTTTTTAAGTTGAGGTCATTCCTGGCATAACTGAATATGCTGAAAAACCAAGAGTGGGAATTCCTGGATAATAAGACCAGCTTTTCTTACTTATTTGCCTCCTCCTCAGCTGAAGTGCTGAAAATACACACTACTTGATGCAATTAACACTATGATTCATTTCAGTTATCAGAAGCTCAAGAGCATAAAAAGCTTTAATATATCTGGAATATTTCTGGCATTTTTTTATCCATGAGAACATATACTCTGAGAGCATAAGGTAATAACGAAATACCCTTTCAGTATTTGTTCTAAATTGGAGCTTAACTAAGGACACTACCATATGACACACATTGGAAAGATACATCCATAGTTACATAAAATCAATTTCATACAAGTATTGCCAAAACAATAATGATGCAAGAGAGGAATAGTAAGGATACAAACTGCAAGAACAAAATCACAACAATTCTGGAAATTTTTCCAGCATTAATGTTTTTTTCAGGATGCTCTTTTTAATCTTTTCAGATATCATTAAGGGCTTAATCTCTTCAGATGTTGCTAAGAAATGGCCTGGGAAAGAGAAGTTAAGTGAACAAAACAACCTAAATGCTACATCTCTGTACAGTCATAGTTCCTTCCAGCTTTGCATAGCTTCACAGTGTAATTTCCTATTAACACTCAAAAGCAAAATGTTTTTTGAAGGACAGAACATATAAGTACAAGTAGACCTTGTCATACCAGAGCTATCACACAATGCGAGCCATGTGCTATTACTCAGGAGCACATGCCAAAGGGTCACAGAGTGTAACTATAGCATATTTCATATGTTCACAGTTTCAAAACCACTTTCAACAAAAAATTAAAGAAACGTTTCCATTTATAATTTAATCTTGACCATAGCTGAGAATTTGTTTCAAACAATGAGCATATTAGTGCACAGATTGACTTAAGAGTGCAAGTCCTTCCAGCAGACTGCCTCCTGCAAGGCGTCACACAGCTGCTAGAAACCACCCCCCCCACCAAAGCAAATCGTTGAGCTATCTTTTCTTTTCTTGTTTGGTTGGGGTTTTTGGAAGTTTTTGTTTAAATCTAAAATTATGCAGTGTAATTATTCACACTGTGGAAGTAATTGTCATTCCAGTTTGTTATAAGGCGTTAAGTAGCCTGATGGTTCCCTACCTATTCATACTCAGAGAGACATAGGCGGAAGGACTGTATTCTCCAGTTCTGCAATGCCTCCTAATTCAGGATCAGATTTCTCTTGTACCTTTCAAGCTAAGGTGGAAGTCCTGTCATGCAACAGCAGCTTGGGGGCGAAACCTCCATCTTTTGGACAAAGCACTAGACTGAGTCTAAGAAGATTCAAATTTAACTAACATTTCCATAAGCAAACTCTTACGCATTATATTAATCTTCTACATTACAGTTCTCCTACCTGTACAACAGAGCAAGAAATAAAATTTTAAGAAGGGCATTCTCTTCTCTTTTTCTAGACCATGAGCTCTTTCAGCCACAGTGCTTCACAGAAGTTCACCAAATATCTGTACTAAGAGGACAATCAGTGTCAGCTCAGATGTCTGGATAACAATGCAGCCTATGCATTGATTATGCTGTTAAAGGAAACAATTGCACTTGTACTTTCCAGATCAATATTTTTTAAGATCATTCAGAAGAAGAGTAAGACTTAGGCATCAGCAAAGTCTCTACACAACTGAAGTTCTCTGTTGGGAGCTTCTCAGTTATGTAAAAGCATGTATATTCTTTCTAATCATTAAGCCCGAGACTTTTTACGAGAGAAATGAGGAAACATAACCGTGTTTCTGGCACTAATAGGCCCATGCTTTACTGATAAGGCACTTCCCTAGCAGAGTATTTGTGTTCTTACATGCCTTATGTTGGCAAAGAAGGACAAGAAACAACATCCTGGAGTTGGGTAGCAGAAGGCAGGAAAATACAAAGAAAAACAGAAGTCTGGAAACATGCAGTACTCTACTGCTTTTTCTCCATAACAGGAAAGGGGAGCGGGGAAGTAATACAATATGAAGCTTCAGAGACAGCTGCATGAGCAGAACAATACACTAAGTGCTCCACTGCCTGCTATAAATAACTAAGCAATCACCAGCTATTAAACCATAATGAGGAAGGCATGAAAAAGTGTCTCAAATATGCCTCATTTTGCCTACTGCAGCTCCAGTCTCATCCATCAAATGAGAAACACATTATCATCACTATACCCAAACAATAAATGTTGTTTATACTGTGAAAATACTGTTTATAATGTCCTGCTTGTAACAGCATCATCTTCAATGTAGCCTTTCTGCCAACTCTCCAGACCTCATCTCCATTCCTATCCACTAAGTAATGGTCACCTCTTTTCTTCTACTTACTGCCCCATTGTGGCATGAGACATGTTGCCCTGATTTTTATTTTCCAGGAATTTTGGCATACCAAAGCTTTGCAATTATTTTTCATCACAAGTGAATACGTAATTCTCTCCCTGTTAATTTCTATTTTAACTCACAACTGCTTTTATTTCCTCTTAGCATTATAACTGGATGTAGAATAATCATCTCAAATAGAGGGGGAAAAAAAGGGAGGGTCAAATAACACAGCAAGTAGCACATTATGTTATTTTGGCTACTCAATTTATGTGTTGGCCTGGTTTTGATAATGAAAAAGGGAAGAGGAGCAAAGGGGTTTGGGGGAGTTACCCATTCCAGCTCAGAAAAGGCAGGGCCATCTGATATGTGAGACTCAGAGAATACCTTATGTGGCAACCTAGAGCAACACAACTTCAGAATGAAATTATAGGAAGTGAAATTTATCACAGTTCCTTACAGCCCCGTTCAGACAACCGTATTTACAAGATTTTGAGGTGCACAATAGAATAAACCCAAATAATGGTGATTTCAGAATGCCAATGTAGAAAATGGAAAAGCAACTTAGAAAAACACGTGGGGAGGTGTGTTTATTTGGGGTGGGAGGATGGGGAGTTGGGGGTTGTTTTGTCTTGGTTTGGTTTTTAGCCACTTTCCTACTGTTAATACACACTAAATTTCTAAGGATCTGCAAGCAGTTTGGTAAGTTACAAAGTCTCACGAAGACAGAAACATTGGTTTTGGTAATACTTACAGCTAATAAGAATATGCTTCCCCCCTCTAATAGACAACAGATACTGCAATCTAAACCGAAGGTCATCGAAGTGATGAACGGAACAGACTCTTACACAAGTTATTCCTCAGCCTAACATGGTCACACGTGCGTCTTTTTCTGACCCCAGTGTCTGTGAGAATAATTTAGAAAGTTGTACAAAAATGAAAAGGAAATTCCAAATCAGCATGTGGAACAGAGATAAATGGAGGCTCACTTAAGTGGCTAGTAAAGCTGCTTGCACCTAACAGTCTTGTACGCCTAAGAAATCTCATGTCTTACCTTCAGATGTCTTACCTTCAGATGCACAAGAGAAAATGGTTTATTCTTACACTTTAAATATTTTTAGTCTGCTTCCTAGATTGTTTTGAGCGACTCAATCCTTACCAACAAGTTTCACAAAATTAAAAGTGCCTATTTCATTAAAAACAATTACAAGAACCTAAAACCAAGTTGGCTCATTAAAGAAAAGAAATGTTGCAGCTTTCAACCTAGAGCAACTCTAGAAAAGCTATGAACTTCTCTGTTAGCATGTAGGTTGAAAATGCTGAGGTGGTGTGACAGAATAGCACAAACCCAAAGGGTGTGTATAGTGTGTCTACATGGCACTGTGATACTGTTCTCAAACACCCAAAGCTCCACGGCTGCAATCAGCAATAAGAACTCCAGCAAAGCGAGTCCCATGAGAATCACCCCGAATAGAGCAGTGAACAAACCTATTTCTGCCTTGAATTTTCTTGACACAGAATAACATTGCAGTTATGCAGGTACGCACAAAGCACCCTAACAGCACCCTAGCAGCAACAGCACAAGGAGATTCTACTCTAAGACAACTTACATCACTCCTTTAAATGGTTAAACAAAACTTTAAGTCTAGTACCCCCTGCAAGACAAGTTTTCATCTACAGCTGTGTTTCTATACTCTTGTTCCATTTTGACTTACAGAAATGGCAAAATCATGATGGAACAAGCAGCACAAACTATTCCATTCCATTTCTGACCTTCCTTTGTACGACAAAACCACAGAAAATTATGTATACCTTTATAAGAGTTATTACCAAACGGTGTCTTCCTACAGGGCGTAGGAAGTAATGGCTGAAGAGTTTTACTTTACAAATAGTCTCTCGAACACAATCCAAACGCTTACTACTTGTAATTCACCTCCCCTTCAGCAATTAAATCAAGTCATACTGACTTTATTCCATCCTAATTATTTTTACTTGACACATTAACTCCAAATCACTTTGCTCCTTAGTTTCCTGGAACATCAAGCCGTTACAGCACACTTAAAAGTATGTAGTCTTCAAAGAGGTAGCTGCTTCACAAGTTAAAAGATTTTCATTTTATGTAGGAAATATTGCCAATGCTACCTTATTTCAGAACAAAAGCTACCATTCGAACCATCCCCTAACATAAGAGCAGCACTCCTTCCATATGTTGGGAAACGAGCATAAAATAAGGATGCTCACGTAGATCTGTGAGCAAAACAGGTTGGTAAGAGGTGAGGTCTATCACAGAAAGGCTGAGCGCCGCTTGCTACTACTCACATCGCCAAAGAGGACAGTGGAGGAGACGGCAGCTCAGCTCTCGCCAGCTGCTGGCGGAGACCACACCTCTGGGCACCGGAGGGATGCTCCCCGTGCCCTCCCACGGCAGTGTCCTACAACCCCGCTCTATTACCGCCCGGTGCTGCCCGCTCCCCAGCCAAGGCGGACGCGGAGCCACTGCGACCCCCCTCAGCCCGGCCCAGCCTGGGGCCGCTCGCCGCAATCCCCGGGAAGGACGGGCCGGGCAGCAGCCACCTCGGCCCCGCCGAGCCCTCCCCATGCCGGGCCGCAGCACAGCAGGGGGACAGAATCCTCAGGAAGCTTCCCCGCCCCGCCGCGCCGCTCCTCACCCAGGTACTCAGGCCCGGGCAGCGAGAGCCGCTCGGGGCTCAGCATCCTCCTCCTGCCGCTCCTTCCCGGCTTCCGCCCGTTTCCAAGGCGCCCGACGCTCCCGGCGCTGCTCGGCCGCTCGCCCCGGCTGGGAACACGCCCCTCGCCGCCACAGTTCCGAGCCCAAAGCCGCCCCCGCCGCCCGCCACCCTCGGCACCCGCGCCCTCAGGGGCTGGGGCAAGGCTGGGAGCCCGGAGAGAGCTCGGGCGAAGGCCTCTGCCAAGAGCCTGCTGACAGCGCCCTGAAGAAAGGGCTGTGAGGAGGGCGCGGTGGGCGATGCTCTGGGCGGCTGCTCCAGAGCCGAGGGACGCCTCAGAGGGGCAAGAGCGAGTGAGGCTGAAGAGCCGAAAATAGCAAGAGCAAAGGCACGTGTTAAGTCATTCTTATTAGATTTAGGTTGGAAACCAGAAGGTGTCTACTGCTAGGGAGTATTTAGAACTACAGCTGTGGGGGAAAGACCTTAATTTGAAGATTAATTGTAATAACTTAAAATCATAGCATATGGTGAGTTGTAAGGGACCCGTCAGAATCATCGAGTCCGGCTCCTGGCCCTGTAGAGGACACCTAAGAATCACACCATGTGCCTGAGAGCGTTGTTCAGATGCTTCTTGAACTCCGCCAGGCTTGGTGCTGTGAGCACTTCCCTGGGTTAATGAAGTTAATGAATAGGCTGTGTAGCAGCCTCGTCTTAGAGAGCAAGGACTGAAAGTGCGACCAAGGAGAGCATTTAAAGTTGTGTCCTTCTGTCCGTAACATTCCAGAGCTGGAATTTTTGCATCCCTTGTGCTCAGGAGAGGGAGGTATGGGGAGCATCAGGAATTGTCCCTTCTGTCGATTCAAGTAGAAATGAGCAGAAAAGTCGTGAGTCACAGGGCTCTTTCTGTTATTGGCTGGGGGTTTGTCTGGGAATGGCCATGGTACCAGGGAAATAGGAGAGGCAGAGCTCTTCATATGGCTGGAAGCAAGCCTGCTGGGCTCCTCTTTTCCAGAAGCTGATGTGCCTAAAACTCCCAAATTACTTTGCAGTTTCTTTCATCACCATTAGAAAAACGCCAGCCCAGTATATAATTCTGTGAGTCAACTGCAGGTGTTGTCTTATGTTTTTAATGACAAATGCAAAAGGACAGAAATTAAATGAACCATTTGTACATGCATATGATCTGCCTTTATTCCATTAGAGAAAAAGGCTGAGGCACTGGCAACTGAACTTTAATATATATTTAAAGGACAGCCACATTTAAAAAGGGCAAAAAGGATATTATAACTTAACTATTAATATCCCACATAAGGTTGCCTGGACCACTCCTCTGTCTTTTGTTCTGTCTTAAAAAGCATATGGCTTAGATATAAATATTTCAAAGATGAGCCGAGAGAATAGTTTAGGGAGCAGACAATGAGGCACTCCAGCATGAAGAATGATTGAAAAAATGTAAGATTGCCTTAAAGAGGATAAGCATAACATGTGAAGTGATGTTATCTAAAATTATTTGTGCTACAATGAAACTCATTCAAAACTCCAGTTTGTTCAGTTTTGCACTTTGTGCATTTTATAAGCTATAAATTTAAATGCCTATATGCCTATTTATAGCCTGTATATAGGCTACAAATTTAAATACGGGATGTTTTTTACCAATGGATATGATTAGATCATAGAATACATTGATACAAGATATTTTTGAGGCCAGAAATTCAGCAGAATTTAGAAAGGAAGTGGACATATTCAAACAGAATGAGAAAACACAGGGTTATGTTTTTACACCCATAAGCAGTGTCACTGGGGTTTAAAAACCTCTTCCATAATGCTGGTCAGCTGAGCTGGTAGGAGCCTTCCACAGGTTGTGCACTGTTTCCTTTTTGTTGTTTAAACCATGTCTGTAAAACAGAATTTAGCCCTGATCAGTATCTGGGGCACTGATTTACAAGAGGCCTTTAAAGTCCAGGTTTTTGGGGGGTTTTGTTGCTGTTGTTATTGTTGGTTTGGTTTGGTTTTTTTTTCTTTTTTCACTTGTTATTCTTTGGTCTCTATGGGTTAGATTTTGTTATTTCCTTCAGACTGGCTAAGGGAAATCTTTTGAACACTGATCCCATTTGCAGTTTTAATAACGGTAAGTTATTAAACCTGTTAACAACTTAAAGAAAATGATATAAAAACAAGATGTCACTTCTGGAGCCATTTATAGACTTCCCTGTTCGCTATTATTTCTCTCTGGGCTTGCCAGAGCTGGGATTAGGTGACATAACAGATCAGCAGCACTCACCTGTTCCCTCATTCTCATTACCTGAAAAGGGAGAAATGCTGCCAGCCTGGCCATAGGTGTTAAGTTTGTTTTACCAACTTGATTTTAGAACTCTAGACTAGTGCATTTCAATAACTTGAGAAGGCTTTTCTGGGCCACTGGAAACCATCTGCAAGTTTAATAGCTGCCCCCAGAGGGGCACATCTAACAAGGGCTTGATGTTCTTTCGGACCCAGCTGGAATAATGATGGTGAAAAAAATTCATTTTTCCTTGTCACAGCCTCTTGGTAGATAATCAGAGGTACAGATCTCACTTTAGGGCAAGCCTGTGGAGTACACTTTTACCATCTACCCTGGGAGTCATGGTGGGGCTTAAATCTCTCAACTAAAATTGCTGCATTTCGTTTACCAGGGATATTTGGGTATCCAAATCAGTCTTGCAAGGAGGATCAGTTGGATTACATTGGTACATTTTGCACATACCCTCTTTCAGAGTTAATGTGACCTTGATTTGATTTAGCTTAATTCACTTCGAAGTGTGGTTTAAGTAGAATTTCACAAACCATACATTTAGTAAACTGGGGTAACTTAGTTATGTAAGAGTCCATGTGACCACAAGTTTGAAAATAGTTAGTAGTGTAATTTAAATTATGTCATGATTTCTTCATGACATAAAGACATCTTGACATGTCTTTATTATGTCAAGATGCGTGGACTGAAAAACTGTTTTCTGGGTAAGTTTTGTAAGAGTTTCTCAGGAGCTTAGCTAAAACCAGATTTCTGTTTTTCTCCAGAACCACATATTTTGCCTCTACTATGTTAATTGCTTTGCTTACTCTCTGCTGATTTGATGTTCATCTTCCTAAATTATACTATTAATGTTGAACTGAAATATTTTCCTTTTATTAGACAAAGTTCTCCTGAGAAACAGCTCCTCTTTCAGAGAGAGTATTTTATAGAATAATAAACAGGACTAGATATCAAGAAAAAATATCCAGAGGAAATGCCTTGTTTTAGACAGACTGAGTCACTTTGTCTAGCTCCTATTACTTTTCTTGGAATGAAATGTTTCATTTGCTTAGAATTTTAGCAATTATTACTAAAGTAGTTACAATATAGCCTGTTAGATGTATTAGAGGAAACAAACTTTTTTTTCTTCAAGGGACTGTTGGAAATGCTGTTGCTTTAAGTATTACAACTACAATGTACAAAGAACTAAGCTGTGGGCTGTCTTCAGTATTCTTCCATCTGACTATGAAACCAATGTAAGACAGTTTCACAGAAATACTAAGAAAATGTCTCTAGACTTTCTTGTTCATCCTTTGAGAATCCAAAACTTTATTCTATTTTAAAACAGTTAGCTAAGAGCCTGCCTTGTGCAGAACTCAGCTTTTTTGAGTTTGATAGTGCTTTGTGTTCTTCAAGGCTTCCCACATATTTTCCAGATGAGCTTTTCCTTGTACATAATAATTAATAAAATTGCAGGTGTGATAACAGAAGGACACATGAAAGCCGAATTATGTTGTGAGGAGAAAAACATTGACTTAAACAACTGTCAATATTTATTGATAATCTATTATTTTGGGCACAGTAGCAGAGGTAAGTTTAGAGGAGAGATCTGAAGAAATGGAGAATAAGAGCTTCACATGCTATTATTTATGTAATTATTGGAAATCTTGTAAGTGAAATCATAATTCTATTATGTAAGTAATTTTAAAAAGCAATGGCACTGAAGCTGTATGATTCATTTATGAGTCAGTTGCAAACCCATAAAAACCCCTCATTAAATTTTTGATTTAATAATCATTTATGTGAATTATGACCAAACTCTCTAAACACATGCATTAAAAATAAGATTATCTTAAATAAAAAGGTCAGCCAAAACCACAATGGAATTATGTGATGAAATCGAAATCCATATTTTTATACTGTTAGTTCCTCAGCAGTCATTTACAGATCCAGTACTTCTAGTGCTTCTCCTAATCTGAGCCTTCTCAAACTGAATGAGCTGTTTATGTGGTTCACCTATAGCCCAGTGGTTTTGCACAAGTAAATGAATTATTTTTCTCAAATAATGCAGTATTAATACTGGTTTACCTCTTCAGGTAAAACCTGGACAAGCACGCAGGACTTACACTGTTCTTCAAGATCTTTAGAGAAACAAAATTCACAAAGTTTCTCACTCCTAACATCTGCCACAAGATGAATTGTGGAAACAGCTATGTGTTTTCCAGCTAGCAACAGAACACGATAACAGCAGCAGCTCTCTTAAGCAGCCAGCGTTTGTACCATTGCAGAGCTAAACTGTGACACCAGTAATTGTACCTGGAAGTCTTAAGTCAGGAATATACTTAAACTAGTAAGATATCATAAGCGTACAGGAAACTGTGCTGTGAACATTATGCCATCATAATTTCTTTTAAATTTACTAGTTTAACTGGATTTTAATCTAGGTTGCTAAGATTTTATTTTCCCTTTTGAACTGGTGGGCAGAAAGAAAGTAAAGAGAGATCTGATCTGATTTTGAGATCTGTCTGTACTGATGAATTTTATGTTCACTTGATGATTTAGGTCTAAACAAGGATCTCCAAGATCCTTGTATTTTCAATACAAGTTGGTGGGAGGGAAAAAACCCTTGACATATTCTTCTACTCTTCAGTCATAGGAGTACTTTTGGAATCTGCATGATGTGCTTATGAGAAAAGGGTATAGTAGCGTGACAGATTCTGTGGCTCATGGAGGCCACATGTTCATTTTCAAATCATTGGTAGCTGTAAATTGTATAATAGATTCCTGGCATGTATTAAATGCACTGTCCAAATTCTGATTTTGAGTTTAGTGTTTAGCAAGCAAATTTTTTGTAAGAGCAAACTGTTGAAAGACTCCTCCAGTTTTTGTTCCCATTATCTCATCAGGAAGGAAAGGACAACATCTTTAAAAGTACTTAAGTACCAAGTGAGTGACCCTTTTCTGTTGGAATGCTGCCCCACTAATGATGCAGAGAAGAAAAACAGCCATTTCTGGCAGAGTTTGTAGATCTCTCATGCCAAACAAAAAAGAAGTCTAAAATGCCTGGTAAAAATAAATATCACTATGAAATTCTGGCATGGGAAGCATTTCTGACAGCCAAGGCTTAGCTCATCCTGGGGGGTAACCCAAAAAGGCCAGCAATTTTCATTCTTTTTTTCTACTTATCGAATGTTCCTTGCAAACGTAAGCTGCCAGACTCTGTTATCCATTAGGCAAGGTGTTTGTGTGAGAGAATTGTAATAAGTAAATGTCTCTCTGTGTGTGCAAGAGAGCAGGCAAATCTGAGTGGGAGTGAGCTGTTGTGTCTGGGGATGAAGTGGAGCAGTGACTCTGATGGCTGTAGTGGCCAGCTCTTACGGGAAAGGTGCATAACCTTCTGTGTGCACAACAGAGTTTTATCCCCTGCAAAGTACTCTGAAAATATTTTGTTTTGTAACATCTACATGGAAAAGCAAATGATGGAATCAAAGGGAAAAAATAACAAAACGAAAGAAAGAGGAGATCACAGATTCATTAAAATAGTGGAATTCTGGCAAAACAATTCTTAATTCTGTCTGTTCGCTACACAAAAGGGCTTTTGGAAGACAGCACTGCAGAACCCTGCCGCTGTACAGGAGTTGCAGTCAAAATTTTTTTTCAGCACAAGCACACATCAGTATCCTGGTGATTCACTCTATAATATAAGAGGACATAGTGATGAATATTTTTTCCTTTCTGCTACATAGTGCATAAGGTGTTTTCAAGAGTAACACCTTTATGGAGTCACTAGAAGAGAAGATAGAGACTGTCTAATGATATAATGATTGGAGTACTTAGGAAGAGAAGCAAATCACTTACCGAGAGAGACTATGAGCCAAGTGAGACTGAAACAGTAAATGAAGATTGTGGCAATTAATTCTAAACAGACTAGAGGAAGCACGGAACATTTTTCAGAATATAGTAGAAAATAAAGACCTAGTTAAGTTCTATGTGAGGAATGGTTTAAAATTTTTCTTTTGATTTGTTAACTTTATCATTCTGGTTTTTATACCACAGCAACATAGATTGACCATTCTGCATTTAAATCTGATAATAACATTAGATATTAAGAAAATGTTCTTAAGGTTCTTATTTTAAGTGCTAAATTTTACAGTTTCTGAAGGAAGAGTTGTTCCTTGAATATGTAAAGTTTAGATGTGGATCAGAGTTTCTCTCAAATTCTGTGGCTAGAATCCCTTTCTGATATTTACTAAACATACTCAGTGTGCTCTGAGTTATGTGAAACACAAGCAAGAGAAACCTGTAGCCTCTATGACATGATGTTCCCTGTGCATTAAAAGTGTTGGGTTTTGCCCACTCAAGTCTCTGATAGAGTTTCCAACAACTCTGCTGACATAGAATGAAGCACAAATAGAAATGCAGCACACAAACCCAGATTACCTTAAACTCTTAGAATGCTAATATCATGTTAATGTGTTAAGTCCCTAAAGTCCTGAACTTGCAATGATATGGACACGCGGATATGTGACTGGGAAGGAGGTTGGATGTGGGTGCATACACGTGGGTGACTCATGTGGAGGGGGTGTGCAAGTCTGGTTCTTGCTCTCACCTGTGCCTTTATTCAGGTCTCACCCAGTGCTCATAAGGAGCAATTAATTCGTTCCCTCACCCACATTTATCAAGAGCTAGTATGACAGAGGGAGAGGTGTTAAGAGGTATCTCTGATTCAGCCACCCGATAGGAACGCAGATGGTTGACATCTTATCAGAAACACTCAAGGGTTACATCTTGTTTGTGTTGGCAGTACTTGCCAGACCCATCATGCCAATAAAGTATTAGAAGTGAATCATCTTCAAAAAAGAAAACTCTCTTTATTGGTCTGTCTACATTTTTACATCTCCATGGTGGCTTCTGCAAACAAGAAAGGTGTGTGAGCTGAGAGGAAGATATGTTTATGTCTTTCACATCTATTCCCAGGACTGCTTGTTTCTTTACAGGCCCAATTTATGTATTCTAGGTTTTTTAAGAAAGGAGTAGTCAGCCCATCAAAGATATTCCACATACTGAGATGTAAGGTCACCTTTCTTTCTGATTGTGTGATTGATTTTTACCACAAACTTCCTGTCTGAGTACAGAGACTATTGATGGCAGACTACATTAACAGCTGGAAGTCAAAGAAAGACACAGGTCTTCGGTTCTTTAGAAAATGCCTCTCTGTGGAGTCAAAAACTAATTTAGGAGATCCAACTTGCTACTTACCCATTTGAATGTGTTTGGGGGATAAAGGTGGCTAGTCTTCTGTCTTCAAACTGAATTTTTCTTTTGCTGGCTTTTAAGAGAACATTATCCTTTTAAGCCTTTCCTCTTTTCTTTTTTTTCTGTGCCAGACTCAAGGTATTAAGCTGTACAGTTCCTAAGGGTAGGCCACAGGCTACCTTTGCAATGCAGGCATTGTGCAAGGCCTGGATAATTGCCATTTCACTGCAGGAAGGAGTCTCATAAGGAATAGAAGAGGGTGTTTATTTGCATTATTTTTACATAGAGGATGTTAGGGAACCAGCAAAAGAAGGAGCAGAACCAGCTTTCAAAAAACACAGGAAGAGCTACCATCTCAAAGAAAACACGAAGAAAGTTTTGGTTTGGTTTGGTTTGGTTTGGTTTGGTTTGGTTTGGTTTGGTTTGGTTTGGTTTGGTCTGGTTTGGTTTGGTTTGGTCTGTTGTTTGGTTTTGGGGGTTTTTTTCCTATTATGAGTCAATTTACTTTTTTTTTTCCAATTTTTTTTTCTTTTTCTTCCTAGAGTGGGAGATTGAAGGGCCTTGGAGGTTGGTTTCTGTCCCACCTTCTAGACTCACACACATGGAAGGGGGTGGGGTTAGATGAATCTGTACTTTGGCCATTACATTACAAAGAACCGTTTTCAAGATTATTTATATCTCAGCTTTTGAATGTAGCCATTTAATGTAATCTTTAGTTTTGCTGGTCTGCACTGCAAAGTAGAATTAATAGTAGTCCATGAAATGATCATCAAGTTTCCCAAAACGAATGTGCAATTGGAATGCTTAGAAAGCAGCAGTTAAATGAAAGGTGAAGAAAATTAAGTAACACATAAGCTCTGACCTGCTAACCTGAATTTAATATTTTTGTAAATTAAAACAATTGTTGTAACATTGCAGAAGATGGCATATAATTTTATTAAGAATAAATGAGCAGTAGCTTGAGAAACACTGTAGAGGACAATGGTGACAGTATTTGAATGTTTATGACACCTACGAGCATCTCTGGGTACACAGTAGTAGTGCCAATACATAGGAAACTTAAGGGAAGGCAACAAAGGAAAAAGTGATAACATAAAATATAAATCAGTGCTAAAATTTCATTTGATGTTTATAACACAGAGACCATAATTTACAAACTAGGTAACCAGATGCAAAAGCTGTCAATCCCTCAGCTCTTTGGAAAATTAAATTGTTTCTTTACATGTCCATGAGTGAAGCTGGACACCCAATTATCTTATGTATGGGTAAAATTTGACTTTGAACTTACCTGGTAATCCAAGCTACCACCTCTTTAGTTCACTGGTGATATGGAAGAGGGAAGTGATGTGGGTAATGTACCAGTGAAATAACTATAGAAATTAAAAGGCCCACTGGAAATTCTCATGGTCGGATACCTGTGATTTTATCTTGAGCTTAGAGTTCTGTTGGGAACGTTTTACTGCTTTCCTGGCTCTTCTGTTTATTCAGTGGAGCTCACTAGTAAAACAGAATTTGATCAATCAGCGTGCAGAGTTTGTAATTATCTTTTCAGTTAGAATTTCCTGAACTGCGTCCATTGTGGAACCTAAGTTTGGTAGGGGTTCCAAAAGATTGCCTAGTCCAGTCTGTACTGCATCAAGACTAAACATATCAAGGCTAGTAGAAGCATGCTTATCAAATTGTGTTCTTACAAAAATACAGTGGAAGAGATTCCAGAGCCCCCCTAGAGAGTCTGCTCCATTGTTGAAAAATCCTTAGCTGGAATGCTGACCAGCAAAATCTTTTAAGCATTTCTTGTTGCAAATCAAGTTGACTCCTTCATGTCTTTCTACTGGAGCTGTAGAGGACGGCTGATCAACATCTCCGTAATTAGCTCTCGTATATATCAGAAAGCTGCATCTGGCTTGAAGCTGTTATTTTCTTGACTAGGCATACCTAATTCTTTCAGCTTTTCCTCAAAGGGTTTGGTTTATACATTTCTTCTTCTTGTTATTTTCTTGTTTCTCCTCAGCTGTGTTTATATTTCTAAGGTGTTCAGCCAAGACCAGACACTGTACACAACTGGGGCTTCAGTAGTATGGGAATTTAAGAAATCAATTGTCTCATATGTGACACCTGTTAAGGTGTTCCAGAATTAAACACATTCCTGGCAGTGGTGCTGCACTGTCGGTTTATATTGTTTGCTATCCATACAACCCTAAGAGGCTGTATTTCTGTCTAGTCCAAAATTCAGTGCAGTTTATGAATTTTTCATTCTGTTTCCCAAGAATAATATCTTTCTCACTACTATGTTCTTCCTGGTTGGTTTTTGGACAACCTGACCAATTTGTCTATAGGATTTGTGGTGTCTGATCTCATTCTTCCTAGTGTTTGCAGCCGTTTGCCTTTGTTTTGAGGTTATCAGTTGTTGTAGCACAGATTTTACAAGCATAAATATCGCATCATTTAAGTTGTCAGTGAACATAGTAGACAAAACAGAGCTCAGGACATATCTTGAAACAGATCTGATGTGCCTTTGCATTTTGATGAATTAAGACTAATGACCACTGTGGTTTCCTTCTACCAGATGCTTGCACACCTCCCCCTATCTGTATTTAAAATGTCGTTCTATGAAAGTGTCTTGTGAGATGATGCTAAAAGCTGTACAAGGTGTATAGTGTCTGCTGCCTTATATTCACACAGTGAGCTTTACATGACTTAAAAAAGGAAACTTGATCTAGCACAAATGCATTTTGCCCATTTTTCATGTGTTTTTCATTCTAGTAAATTAATTCATTCTGTCTCAGATATTTAAAACACAGTTGCTCCAAGCCTTTCTGAACACAATTAAGCTACCCAATGTGTCATTCTCTTCTAGGAAACTTGAGGTGTGGAGAAGCATCTTCACAGGGAAAAGCTCATTTGAATCCTTTAAAAAATACTTTGATAGGTAAGACTTAGGCGATTTTTTTCTTTTTTTTCCTCTTTCTTTCTTTAAACCTCTCATTAAGATCTTTGCAGTTTCAGAATAGATAAAGTGTGTTTTCCCTAATAATCCTACCTGGTTTTGGTCCTTTTCGTCTCCTTTTTCCAATGACACCGTGTTCTTGGTTGTCTTTTTCCTGACACTGGTTTGTTATTCAAAATCCCCCTGAAAATGATGTAAACTCTCAGTAGTATTTCATGGCACTTACTTTCTATCATTGGACTGGTTAATTTCTCTGTTGTTTCTTTTCGGAGGAGGTGTGTCTGAATTATGTCCCAAAACGGTTATTAGGATAATAATCTTCTTCCTGTTCCACTTACAATGACTGGTGGAGTTTTTTTGCTTGGGCATGTTGTCATATAAATTAATCGTTAATTATATTTTAATTACTTCTTTCTCACCTGTCTTACAGTACTTGCGTTATATATCACTTATCAGTGATCTATAAATTATTGCAGGTTACTTCATGATGTTCCTCCCTCATAGGTGTGGGTAGAAGGAAGTATCTTCCTTGTGCATGGGTTGAAGTGTGTTCTGATATTTACATAGTCTTAAAGTTATTTGGTCTGAAAGAGGCAAGACCAAAGCATACGGTTTTTACCAACATTATTTAGCAACTCTTCTACTTTTACCATAAATATCAATTTTTCACTGCATAAATCTACTTTACAATTATTCCTCAAAGACCCCCCCATGTAATCAGGGCTATATTCAATCATAGTATTTTATCAACAGGTAGGTAATTGAGAGGTTTATAATATAAATTTCCATCTGTTCAACTGCAACCTATTTAGGAGATTTTTGTGAAAGACAATACTATGTGCTTCTCTAACATTTCACCAGGGAATTTCAAAAGTACTGATAGAACAGAGATATAGATTAAGTTGAGCTTAGCGAGGAAAGTGATTTGTCAGAATACAGTGCAAGATGTAGAGGACTGGTAAACACACTTTAACAGAGTGGGTGAAAACAATTGTTTCCTGGGGAAAGAAGACCTGAAGAGCTAACAAGTGAATTTATTTGCATTTAGGACAATATTTTTCAAGAGGCTTTGTCTTGGTTTGAAAGACAGGCGTCTGCTAAGGAAGGCAGAAGCCCCCCTTGGAATGAAAGATGCAACCCTCTTGTNGCTGGTGGCTCTCGGTGAGCAGGTTGGGTGCGATAGTTCTGGTGAAATAGTGGACCTGTGGAAAAAGGGTTTGGTTTTCGCCTGAAGGTCTAGTGATGTAGCTTCTTGTCCTCTGGAAGTCTAGCGGAGAAGGCTACCTTATGCTTGAAAAACCTTTGATTATATCTAGGTGGGAAGCGTTTAGGGTTTTTTTTGGGGTAGTGCATCTCACAACGGGGTGGTGAGGCACTGATGGGCCCATTAACAGGAGATAGTCCAGAGCCCGTTATTTACGAGTCGTTCGGCAGGGCACAAATGCGCCCATTAACAGAAGATAGTCCGGAGGGAGGAGGCAAAGAAGCACTGCCCCACCTGGTTTCATAGCTCACGAAGATGGTAATAGAATACACTGCAACCCAGGACAGGCTTTTGTTTCAAACGTAGGAAAATACTCATCTCAACAGCTGAAAGACTGTTCCATGACCTAAATATATAATTATCAGGAAGTTCTGGGTCCTGTGTCTGTGCTTTATCGCACTCAGTACTTCAGCACCTAAACTTCTAAAAGTTTCTGTGAGCCCAAAGTCAGAAGTACTCCTCTGAGTTATACTACCTGATGATCTGACCTGCAACTTTGCACACTTTGCCTATCAAATACATAGAATTCAATGCCATAGTCGACATGCTATTGCACTCTTGCACTAACGTGGATCTATTCCTATCTTGAAGCAGTGGTTCTGCATATAAAGAAAAATTTTGCTTTTTAAAAATTTTGGTGGCCATGTACAGTAGATTTATACATGGTTTGCTGCTTACTGTTTCTTGTGGTGTTCCTGCTCTTGGGAGTTCCCCTCCTCAGTGAAGCTGTGTTGGATTATTTTCTCTTTTCACTGAGCACAATTTGTCAAGACTCAGTCCCTGTTTTAATTTTACGCTGACATTTTTAATAATGCCTCTTGTCTTCACCATTTTACACTTAATTAATAGGAGTGGCAGAATTCTCTCAGTCACATGCTGTGCCATTTTCTTACTCTTGTGATTGTTTAAAGAATGGGATTAATTGCAGCTTCCTCTGGATTCATCTATGGGAAGGCTTTAAATGAGATCATTTCTATCACTGGCCCTTCGGTGCCAATTTGACAAAATTCTCATCTTCCCCTGTGGTCCAGGGTTTGGACTATCTGAGTCAGCTTTCTGTTCAAGTTAATACTTTGAAATCAACTGAGATTAATTATTTAGCAACACTTCCTTGCGTTGTCAACTCTACATATTTAAATGTCAAATCATGCCACGGAGCATCATAAAACTGGCTCTAGCGGTGATCTCCAGTAAAAGCCTGTCTACTTTTTAATGCAGCACAGAACAGAAGGCACATAAGCCAATTGTCCAAGTGTTAATTTCTACTCCTGCAAGAAATGACCGTAAATCTTTTTTTAGGGTATCTGAGATTCATACATAGCTGTCTTCGGACACTGCGGCTATAAACCAAACACCGAATAGCAGACTACTTGTCACGAACGGAGGGAAAAATGAGACGTTTCTCATGGGTAGCAACATGCATGGTGGGCAAAGGGCTCGTGAATATTTCCCTTTCTAAGGGAGTTTGGCAAACGGGGACGGGACGGGGAGAGGGGCTCTGCGATTTGTCCTGGGTACAGATAGCTGGCACAAGTCGGGAAGCGGTGACAACGCACGGGGACCGGAGGATACCGGGCAACCGAGAGCCCGGAGCAATGTTCCTTGGCGATGCTGCAGGAGTTGGGACAGAGAGAGCCGACACCGACGACCCCGAGCACCGGGGCCGCTTTAGGAAGGGCTTCCCCGCCTGCGGTGAGGGAGCCGCACCAGGGGCAAGGGCTGAGGGGGTCCCGGGGCTCTGGGCTCGCCCAGGGGTCTCGCCGCGGTGACGGGCGGCGGCCGCACGGGGTGGCGAAGGGAGGTGCGTATCTCGCCGCGGAGCCTCGGCCGCGGGACCGCCTCTGCCGCGCCGAAACTTTGCGAAGTGCCTCGGCGCTGGGGGGAGCGGGGCGGGGGCTGCCCCTGCGGGGCTCCTCCTTCGGGGCCGGGCCAGGGCGGGCGGAGCGGGGAGGGAGCCCCCGGCCCCGGAGTTGCCGCGGCTGCGGACGGAGTGAGCGGCGGCTGTGCCGGGGTGCTCCTCGCAGGAGGAGCCCGCGACGTCGCTGCGGGCGGCCCAGGCGCGGGGCCGGGGCGCTGCCACCATGAGGCGGCGTGGCGGGGGTTGCCTCCTGCCCGCGCCTCCGCAGCTCCTGCTGGTGCTGCTGGGAGCGCTGCTCCGCTCCAGAGGTAAGCGGCTGCCGCGGCACCCTCTGCCCCGCCGTAGCGCGGGGGCCCCAGATGCCGTCCCGGGCTAGGCGGCGACGATCTGTGCCCGGGCAGAGAGCCCTGCCTGGCCGCGCCGCTCACCTGCCCGCGCCCGCCGGGCGGGGAGCCCTGCCCTGCGCCGCCCCGCCGCCGCCGTGCTTTGTCCGTGCCCCGTCCCGCGCCCGGACGCGGGGCTCTCGCCTTCGCCGTG